>VONZ01000464.1:0-437500 GCA_012976165.1 Labeo catla
TGGTTTTAGAATGTTGCAGCAAGGTCGCTTAGTGTTAGGTTCGGCGTTTGCAGTGCAGTAACTTGATAGGGTACTCAGGGTGGTTGTTCGGGTGTTGCAGTGAAGTTGTTAGGATGTTCAAGGTGGTTTTTAGGGTATTGAAGTGTAGTTGTTCAGGTGTGAAGGGTGGTTGTTTGGGTGTTGTAGTGCAGTTGTTAGGGTGTTCAGGTTTGTAAGAGTGTTCAAGGCGGTTTTCAGGGTGTTGCAGTGCAAATGCTAGGGTGTTCAGGGTGGCTGCTTATTGACCCAAGTAAAATAGTATCTTGTTCAAATCTCTGAGCTAGTAATAATGCTTGCCTCAGCAATCAACACTAACTACAAGATAAAAACAAACAGAGAGAGAGTCTTGCGATTGTGAACGAGGTCTACTGATGGTTTCCATGGATACCGCTTTCAGTCCAGACACTGTAACGCTTTGACCCAGCAAACTTTTATTGTGTGGCAAAAAATCGCTCTATTTACAACACAAATCTCACTCAAAACATTTTTATCGATCAACAGGTAGTTTCAAGGAACACAGATGATGTCCTTGTTCTTCTGTGTAGTGGAGACGAAACGAGATGGCTGACGTATAATAATACAGGATATGACGACCACATGTTTTGTTGATCTTTTTGTGGATCAGGGTAAAGGGATACGCCCTGACAAAACACTTCCCCAAAACATTTGTGCTTTTTAGTGGTTGGTGTAGAGCAGAGGTTGAAGTCAACATGAAATCAACATTTACTTCCTTCTTCTTCATTGGCTTCAAGATCCAAGTTTGTCCAAATCCCAAACCCAAAGTTCACACAAAAGCCATCTTCACGCTCAGGACACTGATAATGATTGTATTTAAACAGGTTTATTAATGAGTTCTGTCAATGTTTGTTTAAACAAATAGTCCCGCCCCAAACTCACACAAGCGGTCAAGCCAAAATAACATTTCGAACCCTTTAAACAAACACAGCCATGATTCGAAAGCTCTCATATGGAAAATCAACATAAATGGCTGACCTGTAGTTGTCTCTGCACAATAAAATACTACATATTTTAACATCAAAAAATGAGTTTGCACTTTTAAACCAGTAATCTTGAGGTGCAAGTTAATCATTCTCCCAACCAACAGAGCTGCCTGATAAAACGACAGATTGTAAATGGTTTCACTGCAGCTGTACAATAACACATACAGTCTATCACACTGTTAGCAGTTCATCAGTTCTCGTCTTCCCATTTCTCTTCACACCTGCGTCGCACTGTTTCTCTCGTTTCTAGCATCCATCTATCTACAAAGACACATCCCTAAAACCAAACACAAATATGAAGCCTGTCTGGGCACCAAAAACACTTAACATAAATGCAAAACGACATTCATTTTCATTATATAAACATCCTGCTCACATCCTCAGGAAGACAAGAAGTAGCCCATGAGACTAGACAGATATAAATACAATTAATACTTTTATTCCGCAAGGATGTATTAAATTGATCAAAAGTGTCAGGAAGGACATTTATAATGTTACAAAGGATTTCTATTCTATTTCAAATAAATGCTATTAATTCGAACTTTTTTCTTTTTTTTTAAGTATCACAATTCTCACAAAAAAATTATATTATTACGAAATGTTTCTTTAGCAGCAAATCAGCATGAGAATGATTTCTGAAGGATCATGATTCAGATTTGCATCATAGAAATAAATTACATTTTAAAATGTATTAAAATAGAAAACAGTTAACTTAAATTGTAAAAATATTTCACAATATTACTGATTTTACTGTATTTGCTCCTAAATAAAAAATGCATTTAAAAATTATAGTCTTTCAAATGAAGCAAAATGAACAAAAATGCAATATTGATTATATCACAATCCTTATTCTTTTGATCCAAAAATCACACACTGTCTAAAATATGAATGTCCCTCCTTCTAATACCACCTGCCAGGGACTAACAAATCCAAGTAGCTAAACTTAGTTTTGTCCGCCAGCATAAAACATTGTGTACTTCCTGCCACTATTTCCTGTGTTAACAAAAATACAATACAATATGTGTTTGCCACATGTGGCATTTTGAGGGGACCTCTAAAGGGAAATGGCTCTTATCATGAGAAATCACCTAATAGATAAAGACAATAAAAAGAAACATTTTAAACCATAGGAACCATCATATGCAGTTGTTATGATTTCTATTAATGACAAATGAGTGTGTAAGGTCTTTTAGGATTCACTGAAACTTTCTTTTCCAAAGTCAAAAACTTTTACAGTTTTACAACTTAAAATCCATTTTTAAGATTCACCCCAAAATCAGTGGAGGAATCTTTGATTTTATACATTTCAGCATAAGACAGCGTGTTCACACTTACTCATACACATTCATTCGAAGCAGACATACATCCACAAACACAAACACACACACCGCAGGTGGAGCTGGAAGATGTTGAAAGAACCGAGTGGGCGGCAGTGAAAGTGAAACATGATGAGGATGCAGGGAAAAGGAGGACTAGCATGAAAATTAGGAGAAAAAAGACAGAAGGCAAGAGAGAGCAAGGGTGAAGGAGGAAGAGAGAGAGAGAGAGAAGGAGGGAAGGAAGAATCTGGAGCAAGAGATGAGAGGAGAGGAGAGGCAGGGGAGAGTGGGTGTGTGTAGCACATGGTCCTCAATCTAAAAAAAGGACGAGAGCGGTTGAAGCCAAACTCGGAGTATGGATGAGCGAGATGAAAAGGAGAAAAGACAGAGAAAGAGGGCTGCAGCTACACAGAGATGGTGAAAACACAAGGACATTTCACTGGAGAAATGAAAGAGACGGAAAATGAGTCAAGTAGGGAGGAACCCACAGGATATTAGAAATATGGCCGATAGTACCAAATGGTAACTTTTTAATCTGCATATTAAAGCCTTGATTTTTGTAGGCTGGGCACTGCAAAAGATTTTATGCTCTTGATCTGTTTCTTTGAGAATATTTCATATTTCAGGTAAAGTTTATGTCTTAAGCAAAATAAAATCCTCCTGGTACATTATACTTGATACATGACATTACACTGCAAACTATTTTACTGAAAACAAACTATTAAATATTAAACTGCTATTTATTTTTACATATAATAATTAAAAAAAAAAAAAATCAACACTCAAATTAAAACAAACATTTAAATTATTTTAAAAAAATGCACAAGTCATTTTTTACATCAAGTTGTTGTATTTAAATGGTGGGTGACATAAAAACGTGTTTTTAAGAAAGATTTATGCAAACATACACATAAATAAGATCTTTATTTTGTGTTATAACTAGTAGTAACTTTTGAACTGAGCTGCATAATCTGAGATGACAACAGAAATTAGTCATGCCAGAATAAGGAGCATCAAAATTTGTGATAAGATTTTTTTTGGTTTGTCAAAAATAAATAAAAATGTATTAGAAAATAATAATAAAAATACATTAGAATCTGAAAATCTAGTTTGTCAAGACAGCCCAAGAATTGTATATATTTTTTATTGAAAAAATTGCAAAGAATAAATAAATAAATAAAATAACAGTAATAATAATAATAATACAATTTATGTATTTATATACTTTTATTTATTTTTGTAAAAATAAATGTAAATGTAAAATCAAGTATCAAAACACACTACAGGAAACACTTTCTTCAAGAGCTCCTGACAACAAAAAACATTATTTATTTAAAAAAAAAGTAAGAATGTTCAGATCGTGATTTTTACAGCCAATAACAATGATTTTTTGGTCATCTGAACTATCCTAACCACCATTATTTAGCTATTTTATTTAACA
Source organism: Labeo catla (assembly GCA_012976165.1). Taxonomy (NCBI): domain Eukaryota; kingdom Metazoa; phylum Chordata; class Actinopteri; order Cypriniformes; family Cyprinidae; genus Labeo; species Labeo catla. Next base: position 3,801 of record VONZ01000464.1, read on the forward strand.
CTGTCTATTATTTACTGACACACACATTGCAGGTTGGTTAACTGATACTCAAATCAAGCTAAAATTATATTCATCTTACATCTAAACTTTTTAGGCCTAATAAAAACACATAGGCTTAAACTAAATGTTCCAAGTTTTTTAGCAAAGAAGTTTGATGATGTACTTATGCATCATCAAAATATGATCATTTATAGTTATAAAGCAGTGACATTAAAATGTCTTTTAAAAAATGTCCCTACGCTGGAAAATGTGCCATTAGCTCATCTATAAAGTCAAAAGTTATGAGGGAAAAATCATTATGTTTGTGACTAACTGTAACTCAAAGTGGAAAGACTGAATGGAAAACACCATCAGAACTAAGAGGAAGGTGAGAAAAGAAAGAACAGACATGTGGTTGAATCTGGTCAATAATTGATACGCTAGGCACAAAAAAAAAGACAGAAGGTAACAGTTCAGGAAGATTGTCATAAAGTGGAAAAATTCAGTGTTTGGCCCTGAAACACATTAAATAAAGTGTTGACTTCATAATGGAAAAGAGGGATTATGTATTGGCATGCCGAGGAATGAGTAGGGGGTGGAACGCAGCGTGTTGAAAAATAAATAGGGCATGACAGGGGGAAAAAAGTGTTGAGCGTGTGGCAAGGAGAATGAGAAAGACAGAGCAGAGCAAAGCAGGATACAGTCAGCTGGTTGCTTTCATGCTGCTTCCTTGTATCAACACTGTACTTGTTGTAGGACTGACTATTTGTCTTTGTGCACTCTGGAGACATTCACACGGGACATGTACTTGCGCTCTGCCTGTGCTATTTTGCAATCATTGGTTTATGTACACATATGGCAGATAGACATCTTTGGTTGTGTTTCAGCGTCTCCTGACAGAAGCACGTCACAGCAAGTTAAAAATACTTGAGACATACAGCACATCATCTCAATTTCAGGGCACAGCAAATGAATTGGTGGCATGATAAAAATCTGCTTATACTGAATTTTAATAATGACGTGAATAATCTTTTCACCTACTATTATTGAAATTAGTAAACGATATTAGATGTATATATGAACAGAACAAACATATAGCAAACAAATGTACAAAAATAATGCAAATTATTTTAAAAAATCTTATTTTTAAATCTCTTATATTATTTTTCTTAAATTTTTCTTTATAAATTTAACCCTATAAAATTTCAATTTTATAGTATAATAAAATAAAAACAAAATTGTATTATATTATATATATAAATATATTTAATAAAAAAATATCTCTTTTTTATAAACTATTTTTATATAAAAAATGTTAATAAAAATAATAATAATAATAATTCAATAATTATATAACATACATATACATACATTCTAAACATATACATAACTTCTAAACACCCTTATGTATAACATTACACTACTTATTGTAAACAACCTAATATATTTAATACAAAATATATAAAAACATAAAAATGTAAAAAGTATATATAAAGTATATATACAAAAAAAGTGTGTGTGTGTGTGTATATATATATATATATATATATACACACACACACACACACACACACACAAAATCATATAATTCATTGTCACTTTGGAAAAGGATCTTATGAATATTTTAATATTTAACAAACATAAAATATATTGATTTCTAATGCTTATCAATCGCACAACATTTCTTCTGTGTTTTAATTTTAATAGTAAATCCCCCTTGTTTGCCAAAAAAAAGTTTGCTTAATTTTCAATAATTAATAGATCAATGAAATTAATGTTTTATGCCTTCATTTGATAACTAGAAAAATGTAAATACAAAACACAGAATAATTTCTCAAATAGTTTAACATGCTAAAACACAGAACTTGAGAACAATAAAATATATATATATATATATATATAATATATAGTGAGAAAAAAATACAATTTCATAGGGCCCTAAACATGTAATTTTTGTTAAACTTTTAATAAATTTTTAATAAAAAGTTTCATCATTTTAATTAATTAGACATGCTTTTTGATTAGTAAAATTTAATACCGTTTAAAACCGTTTAAAAACGGAATCCAGCAAAATGAAAATGGGAAAAACTGAATTTGTGAAAAAAATAAAACGGATTTCATAGGGCCCTATGGCTCTAAGTGAAAGTATACTATAGCATGTTTCTTTTCATTTACATCATTCACAGCGCTTCATGGGATGATTAGTGCACATACTTTTCTCATGTGTTATGCTTTTGTCTTTTTTTCTGATTTTCAAACATGACCAAGCTTGAATATTTGTACAATACTTAATGCATTAAATTAAAGGTTGTAATGTTATGATTTATCTCTGAGCTAGCTGGTTTGGTTAGAAATTCCTATGGAGAAAAAATAAACAGGAAATATACTTCCAGAAGCAAAGCCACAAAAAGTGGGGAGTCACTCCTGTGCTCTCCTGTGTGTGCAAATTAGCAACCGTGTGTAGTTGTCTGCAACTAAAAAACGAGTCTTGTAGCCTGTCAGTCACCTTCAGACTGCCATGCCTCCTCAAAAAATATCTGCCCCATGACTAACTGCAAACATCTCGTAATCACATAATCTACTGCTTCTGTGGATAAACCACACTTGAAGACAAAAAATTTCATGACCAGATCACACATATTTCAAACAACCATCCTGTTGTAAGATGGGATTTTGGATGACTTCAAAGTCATACAACCCTGATAAAGTCTCATTTAAGCATCAGTGGGATACCATGACACCCACTTATAGAGGCCCCCGAAAAGTGCTTGAGCCACACTTGAAAACATCTGAATGTCAGTGCATTAGATAGCAAAATAATAGCTTGTGAAATGCTTGTAGAAGTGCATCCAGCCTCACTCATGGCCTTATTAATATGAATGATATGCTAATGCATGTATTATGAGATTGTACATCCATAACACCTCATCCAAATGAGTCATAAATGAAAGCAGCCTGAAGTGATGAGAAAATATTTTACTATTTTTTTTCTGGTCTCAGTGTTGTCCAGTGTTTATTCCTGTGATTTCAAAGCTGATTATTACTCCAGTCATTTAATCCTTCAGAAATCATTCTAATATTCTGATTTGCTGCTCTCTCTCTCTCTCTATATATATATATATATATATAAATAATCATCATGTTGAAAACAGTTGAGGAGAATTTTTTCATGTTTCTTTGATGAATAGAAAGTTCAAAAGAACAGCATTTATTTGAAACCGAAATATTTTGTAACATTATAAATGTCTTTATCATCACTTTTGATCAATTTAAAGCATCCTTGCTAAATAAAAGTATTAATTTCTAGTTTCTTTCCACAAAAAATGGTAGTGCATAATATTACAAAAGCTTTTTTTATATTTTATATTTCAGATTAATGCTGATCTTTGGATCTTTTTATACATCAATAAATCCTGAAAAAAAGTACTCAATGTACTCAACTGGACTCAACTGTTTTAAATATTGATGATAATAATAATAATAAAATGTTTCTTGAACAGCAAATCAGCATATTAGAATGATTTCTGAAGGATCATGTGACCCTGAAGATTAATGATACTGAAAATGTAGTTTTGATCTAAGAAATAAATTACATTTTAAAATATATTCAAATAGAAAACTTTTTTTTTTTTTTTTTTAAGAGTACAAAAATGTCAAAATTTTACTGTTTTGCTGAACTTTGGATCAAATAAATGCAGACTTATTAAGCAGAAGAGACTTCTTAAAAAAATCTTACTGTTCAAAAACATTTGTCTGGTAGTGTATATTATATTTTTATGCACATTACAATTTATTTAAAAAAAATGTAAAAATACAAAATATATATAGCATTTAATAACAAAATAAACAACACAAGAACAATTAATGACAGCAAATAAAATGCACACAAAATTGCTAAAACAAAATTAACTGTGATAGTAAAACTGCACACAATATTTATACTAAATAAATATAAATATAAATACTAATATACTAATATTTAAACCAATTCATTTGCTTCTGGGTCTATTTTTGGACATGACGCCATATAAACTGTTTGGGAGACAATAGGAACACATGCAATTCAAATGAACCCTCAATACGGTGTCATAAAAATGTGACACTTACTATGTGAGATGATTTAAAAAAAAACACTGCAAGCTGCAAAACAATGATCTGTGACGTCCGTCTGACGCATGTGTAAACAAAAAAAAAAAAACACATTACAAACAATTACAAAATAGTGCAGACAGAATGCAAAAACGCACAGTCTCTTGTTCTACTTAAAGCACGGGAATATTTCTGCACTATTATTATAAGCTTTATCGATCACGAACGCACTTTCACACATGCATGGTGATAACACCAAAGAAAACGTCAATCAATGGACTGATTCATACATGAATCACTTTATAACTCAAGACATTGACTGAAAAGCCTGACTAGAGATGTAAGAGCCAGCACTGATGGAAATCCTGAATAATCCGTGCCCATTATAATCAATGTGAGGTGATGATTAACCCCCAGAGTCAATTACTTTAAAATAAAACACAGATTTGCCTGAACAGTTTCATGCTGTGAGATGAACAAAGTGCTAACACAGACTGTTAAATTCAACCTGTTGAACTGAGAACAAACAACAATGACCCACATTAAAAAAAAACCATATTTGTCAACCACTAAAAGCAATCTAGTTTTTCGAAATTTAGGATGCAATCAGCTACGTTAATAAACTTCAAAGCGATGAACTTTTGCAATTTTTTCACCATGCCATGGAAGACATAAAGGAAGAGCTGTGATTAAAATTTTCTGAGGCCTGAAGATCTACGCATTGCTCAGTAATGTATTACAGAAGCTAATATCATTTTAAACAATACAACCGCTATATTTCTCTAGGCCGCAAGCAATTTTTTTTTTTTTTGGTGACAGACTACAGGATGTTGAGGGGACAATGTCTCTGTTGTTCTTGCAGAAAGCTGTATTTTAGGGAACATTTGCATGCATCATATTGCACAGACTGGATATCACATACACACACACGACATGTTTTGCGCTGTCAGTTTTTTATCACAAAAGATCTGCAAATGTGAAAAAGGTTGTGACCTGCTTAAGATCAAACACTAACATTGGATCTCATTCATGAAACATGAGTGAAATGCATGTATGAATTGTTCAAATTATTCTCATGTAAATTGTTGCACTCAAACTATTATTTTACAAAAAATATTTGCACTAAATTTAATTTTGCTTTGCTTGCTAATAAACATTTTATTTACAATTTGCATTGCTATAAGCATTATTTCTCCAATCACCATACAGGGTGCACCAGGGGAAATGCAATGTAATCTTGCAATCATTTCTTAAGTATGTCTGGAGTAAGACTTAAGTAAACTGGAAAGACCCAGGTCAAAATAACAATTACTATTCATGAACTGTATCATCATACAAAGGGCATCCTTTGATCGGACGATTGTTTATGCTGTGAGAGGCTTGACTGGCCGGTTGCAACTGTGCTCTGTGCAGTCCAATATTGGAGATTACAAGAGAGGTATATAAGCCTGCTTCAGAAGGCCCAGTGGAGCCTCCAGGCGATTTCAAAACCCAATCTACAACTCAATATGCAGTACCACACAAAACATTCAGCATTTGATTAAAGAATAGCGTTGTTTTGCTTGTTCTTCAAGGAGGATGGTGGAAAAGCAGGGCTGCACGATAAAGGTTAAATCATCTCCTGATTTATTACATTTAACGCATACATTGACATACTCTCTACATTATGAAAACTGGTAAAAGCTTCTCTTAAAAGCAAAAACACTGAAATTTCTTATATAACTTCCAATAATTCCAAATTATTCAAATGCTTTTCTATTAAAACAACAAGAAAGACTTTGGATTTTCACACAGAGGTTGCGTAAGTGCATTTATTCAGGAGCCACAATCGCAAACATATTTGAGATTCGCATTTGGATTTATTACAGTAAGAGTACGTCATGGAGAATGTTTGCTTTCAGATTTAGTTGCAGCAAATTGCGCAAGAACCTCATGAAGGAACACAGACTGGCTGCACACATTCATTTGAGCAGAAAAATCGCAATGGAAATCGCTAAACTCTTGTGCAGACAAATGTCTGTGTTTTCAGATCATCAGCGCTGTTTTGAAATGCAGTCACCAGGTTGGACAGATCAAGTAAAACACGGGGCAGAAACTAAATCGGTTTAAGAGGAGAGACCTGATTGCGGGATTTTTAATTCTTGACATTTCCAGTATGTTTAATTAGGCCATCTTGGGTTTTTGTACATGAAAGGATGCTTGCATATCATCTTCTTCCACAATGTGGTGAATTTCCAAAGTAAAAATAGTACAAGAAATTGTAGAAATTTTAATGCCATGTTAGCAGCTGAGGCTATAACTATGGGAACTCCCATTTAAGATGTAAAAAAACAAACAATAAAACCGAACAAAATAAAATAGAAAAATACAATATATTAAAACTGCAACATTGCATAGTCTTTTTAAATGTATAAATTATAAAAATAATTTTTAAAACACAAAATGTTTTCTGGAAGTCTTTAAGAGATCTTACTAAATAAAATTGTTGTCTACTTGCATTAAAAGCAAAGCAGTCCAATAAGATATACTTAATAGAATTTTCACAAGAAAAGCATGAAGAGTTTATCTGCAAAAACAGATAGCTCAGTTTTTTTTAATTTTCAAAAATCATGTTTTTATTACGTTATCATGTTTTTATTGTGTCAGTTAGCATGTCAGTTTTATTGTGTCAGTTAGACAGTTATCTGTTTTTGCAAATGAACTCTTTACATGATATTTCCAAGTAAAACCGGAAAAGGTCTCAATTTTATCCATCTGGAATTAATTGGACAATAAAAAGTGGGCGTTTTATACAAGAATGGAGCCACACCTGAATGAAAGTTTCAGAAAAATAATACTTTTTAAAGACAAACTGTTTTTAAGATCAGGAACATTATTATTAAAATGTGTATTAAAAATGGGTATTAAAAATGTGTACACAATCAAATTTGACTGAAGTTAGTTCACATCATTAGTACACATTACTGAGCTATATCAGCCCAGCAGATTAATCATCTGATATTTCGCCATACCTGCATCAGTTTCAATGAATGTAATAATGCTTAGAATCATTTCTGCTTTCATTTTAGCAGCAGTTTCGCATGCATCTTATTTGCAACTTATTTCCCCATATCCGTCAACAGACACCCTTGCGCACTAGATAATGGACATTGGCCGCTGAAGATCCCATAATCTGTTCAAATACAGCTCAAGGGTTAAATCAGCTTAATGACACATCAACAAAATGATCCTAAAACATGCTTTTTGTCCATATACAAAAAGCCGCACTTAGTAATTAACAGCAATTTCCTTTTGCAGTCAGCATGCATTTGCTGGCCCCTTCAAACCTCTGATGGGCTTCGTCCAGCCTAGAAGACACAACCATAACCTCTCCATTAAGAATTAAAAGCCTCTGGTTCTGAACTTCACTGTCCTTTTCACACCATGTCTGTGCTGTAGACATGACGATCTGCAATACCGCTGTCAGACAACCTCAGGAATCCTGAGCAAGAGTCATAAGACAGACATCCTTATCCAGCAACGAAATTAAGTAAAACACTCTAAATCACCACAATATACTGTCGTTACTTGGTCGTGTACCAGAAATGCTGGGTGTGCTCACAAGCCTGCAGCAATGCAAAACTTGTTCTTCATAAACACACTGTTACTCATACAGGTTTATACGGTATGACTTTAAAAATTACTAAACAGTACAATGGGTATCATTAGATCTGGGCAAAACACATCAGTATATTTAAAGAAACACCATGGTAGCACGTTCAAACAACATTTCTGTGCAGTAACTGTATTAAAAATGATATTCTGTTAGAATGTATGTCTTATGAATTTCATATTCTATATGAAACTATGGTAAAAGTTTCATTGTGTAATCATACACTATGGAATTTAAAGGATCTAACGTACTTCTAAGAACACCATGTTAGTACCACGGTACGTGTAAAGACATGGCAATTTCATGGTACTCTCATATGACTTACTGTGGCATCAAATGGTACTTTTTGTAAGTAATTTAATATTGTACAGAGTGATTACCATATTCGCATACCATGCTATTAGCTCCTCAATGAGAATACCACAGTACTACCAAGTTATATGGCCGAAAAACATGGTAATTTTAGTGCGGTAACAGTATTAACGGTATTCTGAGGTAACTAGGCTATAGTTATTGTGGTCAAGTGTTGTACACAGTCACAGAGAGATGACAGTACCATAGTACTAAATGTACTCGGAGCGATAAATGTGTAAATGTGTAAATGTACAATACCCAAACAAAAACGTTTGGGGTTTTTTTTTTCTTAGCGCAATAACTGTAGTAACTACGCTTTTCTGGCGGAAACTGCGGTTACCATGGTAAATTTTCATATGGGTCGCCCGTACGGAGACTCACCTGTAGTATGAGCGCGTCTTCCCGAGACCTTCTTCTGCATGGACTCTTTTAAATCTCCCATCCTCCGCCAATACACACAAACACCGAGCCGCAGAACCGACCCAGATGACGGTTCCGAACCAGCCACAGGTCTCAGAACAGCAACAGTCCCGTTAATGCGGCGTCCTGTTTGCATTCACACTAACACATGAAGGAGTGAGGATGTGTTTAATTCGGGCTGTTCCTGCTGTCCAGAAACGGATTTTTTATTTCATATCGATCGCCTCAGTTTCATTGACATTCCGCCGTAACGTCACCGATATTTTCACGCCTTTCCAAGCGCGCGTCGCGTCACAAGCCGCTCCATATTCCCTTCAAAACCGCAAAATATGTCTAGCATTTATTCCTCTAGCATTTATTCCTCAGGCTCGGTCGTGACATTCCCTCTCCACGTAGTAAAATCGTGCGGTAAGTCCAGGTCCCGCACTGTCCGCAGCAGCAGCAGGTCCCAGTCAGATTGATTGCTGTATATCTTCGCTACGATCTTTTTTCCATACAAGCAACGTCGTTGCGATTCTCCATTCCAGTTGCGTATACTGGACTCGCATCCCGTTTCCCGCCTGCGCTCCTGGCGTGTCTCACGTCATCCATTGGTTGCCGTAAGAGGCGCTGCGCTATTGACGTACGACACTGCAATTTTCCGCTGCTTAGGAACCACTGGCACACTGCTGGGACGGGCTTAGTGAATACAGAGGAGACTCCGAAATAGTATGCTGGGCGTGGAAAAACGTCATTTCCTGAATTTCTTAAGCCTTTGTAATCAGCAGGGAGTGCCAATAGATAAGAAACAAATCAATTAATCAATTCTTGCAGTTATATAATACTTAATTGCATAAGATAGATAGATAGATAGATAGATAGACAGATAATGTACACAATATATACTCTAGATAGATAGATAATATACAAAATATATACTCATAGTTTATATACACAATATATACTCAGATAGATAATTTATAAACAATATATACTCATAGATAGATAGATAGATAGATAGATAAATATATACTAATAGATAGTTTATATGCACAATATATACTCATAGATAGATGGAAAGATAGATAATATACAAAATATATATTCATACATAGATTGATATAGATAGATAATATATACTAATAGATAGTGTATATACACAATATATACTCATAGATAGATAGACAGATAGAAGGATAGATAATTTATAATTTATAATTTTTAAAAAATATATACTCATAGACAGATAATTTATGTACACAATATATACTCTAGATAGACATAGATAATATACAAAATATAAACTCATCATTTGTATACACAATATATATTCAAATATAGATGGATAATTTAAATACACAATATATACTCATAGATAGTTTATATGCACAATATATACTCAGATAGATAGATAATATACAAACTATATACTTGTGGATAGTTTATATACACAGTATATACTCATAGATAGATAGATAGATAGATAGATAGATAATTTATATACACAATATATACTCATAGATAGATAGATAATTTATATACACAATATATACTCATAGATAGATAGATAGATAGATAGATAGATAGACAGATAGATTGATAGATATTTAAGGTCATGATCTGGCTCTTTAATTACATGAACAGGTTCATACCAAACAGTGTTTGAGGTGTGTGTGAATTTGACGTAACACATCTTGACTGACACTGCAATGCAAGCAAGCTTGTCAAACAATTCTCACCAGGTAAAACCTGTTCAGGCACTCCCCAAAAATGCACCTTCTCTTTTGATTAAGGAATGATTGCCCCAGGGCAGTAAATGTCTGTGTTTGCGGCAGACTGTGGCACCTACATGACGTCAATAAAGTAAAATTACATAAAATTTCAATGTAACAACCATTACACCAATTTGAGCCGAACAAAAGCACACGCACCCCAGCTGCACTGCGCTCCCCCTGTTCTCACTGATGGAGTGGTACATCCCAGTGCCTCTTCTCCTCCTCCTCCTCCTCCTCTTGCTGCTGTGTCCTCCATCACTCCATTTCCTTTGATTCTGTTTCTCCTTGAGGACGGATTCAGGCCTCCCTGCAGAACGTATCTCTTGGTTTCTCATCCTCCGTCTCTCCACCCTTCTTTGAAAAGAAGAAGAGGTGAGCAAGGACTTTAAGACAGCACATAGAAGGTACGTTCCATCAATCATCATCTTTCCATCCATCAAAACTGGAAAAGAACATGATGCGCTGCTGTGGCCTGTGCAGCCATCATAACTGCATCACTACAGAAATCAGATCTATTCATCTCATGCTCTATTAACCCTTTTTTTAATCCATCTTTTCAGGTTATACATTCTCTGCATGGCTCTGCATGGCCTCAGTCCTTTTTATGTGCTTTTATGTATTTTTAATGTACAGTGCTCCCCTCCCTTTTACCTGTGTATGACTCATGCAGATTCACAAGGATATTTCTGCATGCTGCAGATTAACTCCTGCACTATTAATGCCACAGAAACATCATGCAGTATGTTTGGTGGGTGCATAAGGTTACATCAAAATGACTGATGTTAAGGGTTACTTGTCACTTTTGTCCCACATACCCTAAAAAAAGAGCTCCTACGCACAAACGACGCACATGCTTTTTTAAGGAAGCAACGAATAATGGATGCTGCTCTTTGGCTGTCTATGACAAGCACATATAGCATGTGATAGTCAGTAGGCCACTGCATATAATGTCATTGCCATATCAAGGTCAAAGGTTCAAATGTTTCATGTGATGTAATTCTGTTTTGAGTGACAAAAAAAAGTTCACTTTTTTTTAATTCTAAACCCATTTGCATTTTTCTGTGAAATACAAAAGGATTTTTTAAAGACTCTTCAGCAGCTCTTTATATATATATATATATATATATATATAAAATCCATACTATATCCAACTATATTTTAAGACTTCTAAAATGTTTTTTGGTTTGTTTGTTTTGTTTTATTTATTTTTGTTTTTTTGTTTTCCTTCCCATAGCACTTGAATCATTTACAAATTAGATGGAAATTTAAATAAATAAATAAATAAAATAAAAAATAAATGTCTTTAACACATGAAACTACTTTTAATGCCACTGATGCAAAAATTTCTGCTACTTTTATAATGCTTTTTGGAGCTTGACAGCCATAGTCACCACGTGAAATTATTAGAATTTTACCAACATATGTTTATTTATTTATTTATTTATTTATTTTACGTTTTTTCCTTGTAGCATTCTGCATATCCTTTTTTCACAGACTACCATTTGGAGTCAGTACGTTTTTTTTTTAATAAATTCATCAATGAAACTGACCAAAACTGACAGTAAAGACGTTTAAATTACCAGATATATATAACAGATATTAGAATGATTTCTGAAACTTCTTGTGACAATGAAGACTGGAGTAATGATGCTGAAAATTCAGCTTTGCATCACAGAAAAAAAATATTTTAAAATATATTGAAACAGAAAGTAATTATTTTAAATTGTAATAATATTTCACAATATTACAGTTTTTACTGTATTTTTAATACATTTTTAATGCAACCTTGTGAGCAAAAAGGATGATTGTGCATATGGAGAAATTTTATTCTAGCCCTAGTTTTTAAGATAAGAAACTCAACCTCTCTCTCTTCTTTATATTTGTATTCCTAAAAGAAACCCCTGGAAAACCTGACGGATCCCTTGACCCCTTGATCCCACTCCCACATGGAAGCAAAAGCCAAAGGATCGTCAAAGTCTGCCTCCAAAGCAGAGAAGAAGGAGGCAGCACCACCTTCAAAGCCAGACCCCGTCTCTGCTGAACCTGCAGAACCCGAGAAGCTGGCGGAAGATGGAGCGACCAACCAAGAGGGGGCGGCAGAGTCCGCAGGAAGTTGCTGTGAAACCTTAGAAAGTTTGAAGCCTTTCCTTATTGGAGGAGCTGTTATTGCGCTTGGAGCTGTATTGGTGGGCGTAATCTTATTAGCCAAGAAAAACTGACCTGAGGCCTATGATTGGTTGTTAAACAGTGGGGTTGATCAATTCACAGACTATTAAAAGTTTATATAAAGAGGTGGGGAGTCACTAGTAGGTTGAACATATGTCCTCTTTGCCTTGGACATGTCCTGGTCAGGCTTTCTAAATGACCTAAAATGCCCAGGTTTTGGCTTGACTGAAATGTAGTTTGACCAATAGTGTGCAGGCATTGTACATCATCGACCAATTGCAGCGCACGAGAAGAGAGTGGCCAAAGCAATGCAAATGAAGACTATAGAGATTGCGCCAATAGGAAAATAAAGGCAAAACCCTGGCATTTTAAGCAATTAAGAAATCCTGGCCAGGACATGTCCTGGAAAATGAGTACGTATGGTCGCTCTACACTCTAGACGTCTTAATTTTATGCTGTATTTTAATTTCAGTGCTTGTGGTGACGTTCCCCCCAGCTATTAAAGCAAGCTAGAATTGCATTTAGGCCAAGCACTTTTTCATATAACATTAAACAGTTGTAGCCAATGCAGAATTACACCACAATTTCATCCTAGTCACTTTGCCTGCTGGTTGATGCTCAGAAACATCCTCATCCATGCCATAATATTGATAAAAAACCAATTATCCAAAAATGATTTCAGTTTTTCAAGCTGGACATCAATAGCTGAATCCACAACTGCCAACTGTAAAAAAAAAACAACACTAAAATGCATGATTCAAGTTTAAAAAATACAGACGTTTTCTGTCATTTATAAAAATGAAATGCTATTTATGTCTTGATACTAAAAAAACAATTGGTTTCATATTTAAATGCTTGTGCAAATCCATATGTACATATCAAGCCACTGACATCTATTACAGCTAGGCCTGTATTGTTGAGAGAAGGCGTAGAAATGTAAAGAAAATCTTAGTTTCAAATAATGTATATTATATGTGTTCATTTTGTATTTGACATCACCTTCCATCAAACAAACACAAGCCATTCACTAATTCAATAATCTTGCCTGTGAATTTGCATATTGTAGACCATGCGTGCCATTTCAAAATCCTAGTTTCTTGTCTGAACGACGTTGACGATTTTTCTGAAGTGGGCCAATGGAAATAGATGCGTGATGCAACATAGATGCAACGTAGATTATGACGGCTCTCGGCCAACAGCTTTCAATTTCGCAGTTACACTACGATGAGCGCTACACACAACAAACAATCCCTAAATGCATGCAGACACAGACAATATACACTCACACGTCACATGACATACTGTTACAGAAAATTACATTTTCTTTAAAGTGCGTATATAATGCAATAATTCAAATAGAACTGTATTTAAATGAAAGAAGACTGTGTATTAGTTGTGATACTGACGGTAACGACGTGGATGATGACGTGGCAACATGGCGGTTGTCTCGGTGGTAATGATGACGATGATGAGTGATTATGATTTTATTTGTTTGTTCTAATGAAGTCTATCTGTTCCTCTAATGTGGCCCCTTTCCTCCTGCCATATGTATTTATTTTGCACACAACCTCGCCTGCTGCCTTTCTGCTGTTCCTCGTGTGAATTAAAACAAGATGGCTCCCTTGTGACTTGATGACCTTATTAAAGGACAATGAACCATATTTTCCCAGACTCAGTGTGGTTTTTTTCTCCAGTTATTTTTGGACAGAATTCAATACTTGTAGCCTATTTTTTCATACTTGTGACAGATGTCTTTGCTATTTTTTCTTTCTCGTATTTACTAAATAAAGCACAGTGACTATTAACAAGGAATTAGTGAATCTGGTAATATAGACATGCATCTATCACTGAAAAAAAGGAAAACAACAACAAAAACATACAAAGGTCAGAGGTGATGTAAAATACTTTACTCATCAAAGAGTAAAATTCAATCATCAAAGGACTTATACAGCTGTGTTTAAAACAAAAAAATATTTGTAAGTAATTTCTTTTTAAAGTACTGACTAAATTTGACACTATTGCTGATTCATACGGTTTCTGAAGTCATGAGATAAATTGTGATTATTTTAAAATATTTAATTCTAGCCCTAGTTTTTAAGATAATTAAATTATATTATTTTAACAGCCCTAGTTTTTAACAATACAAGACAATAATAAAATAAAACAGTAAACAAACAAACAAACGTCAGAACGTTTGACCATCAGAAACTGCTGATGTAGAGAAAGTAGCAACTGGCTAAAAAAAAGCTAAAATATAAAACAATATTTTTCATAGTTTTTTTGCATGTTGTTACAGATATCGGATGACTCTAATTTATTTACACCCGATGTAAGTATTTAAAGGTTAAACCCCACTTTAGCGGATGGAAGAATGAATTGAAGATATTTGCGAAGTCTCTTGATTACATGACTGACAGAATTTTTTTTATATAATTTGAGCTTGTTTTTGTTGATAGAATGAGACCCACACCTTTCTTTTTCTTTTTTCCTGTTTTATTCAGCTTTGTTTGTTTGTTTTCAATTTGGTGTATCAACATTATTAATCTGTTTTCGGTTATTGAAATGTGCCGTTAAAGTGTATGCATTAATAATAAAAAAAAAAAATGTACAAGTTATTGTAGCTTGACAGAAACGCACGGATCGCGTCTCCTGACCTTGCTTCCGTCCGTGCGTATTTGACAAGCGCAACACGGAAATGACGCAGATGTAATGCGTTTGTTTTAAGTGGCGCAAGAGGAACGTGTGTAGCGTGCGAGATTGTTTTGGTAATGTTTCTTACATTTTCTGAATATCTTTGAACTTTTTGAAGAAGAATAACCGGTTCTAATTGTAGGAGTTTAGTTAAGGATTCATAACTAAGTATATCGATAGTTATATCGAGCTGAGCGGCATTACACATTTTACTGTCTGCTTCAAGCTGCTTACTCGGTTTTGTAACGTTTTCGGTAAATATTATTTGAAAAAAATCAGCAAAGACAGTACAATTTTTTGCTGTAATTGTATTGTAATTTATTTAAAAAAAATGTAATTTATTTCTGTGATTTCAACTGAATTTTCAGCATCATTACTCCAGTCTTCAGTTTCACATGATCCTTCAGAAGTCATTGTAATATGCTGATTTGCTGTTGAAGAAACGTTGTTGTTGTTGTTGTTGTTGTTGTTGTTGTTGTTGTTGTTGTTGTTGTTATTATTATTATTATTATTATTATTATTATTGTTCTTTAAAACGGTTGAGTAATTTTTTTTTTCAGGATTTTTTGAAAGTTTTTTAAAAAATCCAAAGATCAGCATTTATCGGAAATAAAAAGCTTTTGTAACATTTGTTACATTTTGTAAAATTATACACTATATCATTCAAAAGCTTGGAGTCAGTATTTTTTTTTTTTTACTATAATAAGAAATTATAGAAATTAATACTTTTATTTAGCAAGGATGCTTTAAATTAATCAAAAGTGATTATAAAGACATTTATAATGTTATAAAACATTTCTATTTCAGATAAATGCTGTTCTTTTGAACTTTCTATTCATCGAAGAAACCTAAAACACGTCTGCTTGGCTGTTTTTTAATAAATAATAATAATAATAATAATAATAATAAATGTTTTTTGAGCAGCAAATCAGAATATTAGAATGATTTCTAAAGGATCATGTGACTGGAGTAATGATGCTAAAAATTGAAACATTGAAATCACAGGATTAAATTCAATTTTTAAATGTATTTAAATAGAAATCAGTTATTTTAAATAGGAAAAATATTTTTTAATTTTTACTGGTTTTGCTGTCCTTTGGATCTAATATGTATGCTTATTTTAATTCATTAATATAATAAAACCATTGCTTATCTTAATTCAAAAGCTTGTACCTGACATGCAAATGGAAAACCTGCAATCGCTAGGAAATTCTAAAAGTCCTTATCTGATAATTAGAAAATGACTGGAATCATCTAGTCTAAAACTGTGGAAAACATATGCATGTTGTCTAATAAACACTTATGTTTTCTTCATTTTAGGCCTCTCGTCCTTCACCATGATTATCCCTGTTCGCTGCTTCACCTGTGGGAAGATTGTTGGGAACAAATGGGAGGCGTATTTAGGTCTTCTTCAAGCAGAGTATACAGAAGGGTGAGTTCATGAAATTTCCATTTAGGTCTGATTTCTTTGCATGTTAATAAGTGTTGAACTAAATCTCACTTTGCTTATTTTCACAGTGATGCTCTTGACGCTCTGGGTTTGAAGAGATACTGCTGTCGCAGGATGCTTCTGGCTCACGTGGATCTTATTGAGAAGTTGTTGAATTATGCACCTCTGGAGAAGTGAGGAGCTTTATGTGCAATTGAAGATGACATTTAGCCTCTCCTCATATTTTCAAAGACTTGATCCTAATGGAAGAGATACAGGTGTTGGGTTCAACCCAGACATGGCTGGTTTATTCGACAATATCTGAAGAAAGCTTATGATGTTGAATTTTTTTTTTTAATTAGCATTTTGTTAAATAAAGATTGAAATGTATCTGTTGGGTGGTTCATTGCGTTATTTAAAATTTCACAATATATTGGAAGAGCAAGTATAAGCTGGATACATTCTTTGCTTCTCTTCACCTTCTTCTACTAGTGGTTTCAATACATTAAGGAAGTACAGTGTGGACAAATGCTTCATTTGACTCTACAATCTAGCGTATGGTTTTTTTATTTAAAAAAAACAGAAATACCCCAAACCTTACCTCCAAAAATGCAAAATGTCATTATTCTTTTTTTTTTCTAAATTTGTCTGCTGTTATTTTTTCTGTGTAACACAAAAAGAGGATTTTTTGAGAAAACTTTTGCAGGTCTTCATTATATAACAACGGTGCATATCGACACATCTGTTAAGTGTTGGAATGACAAAAAAAGTAAGAGAACAGACTGCAAATTAAGTGATTTTCACTGATAATAATACCATGTTGCCTTTAGTAATCTCATTATTAACCAAAACTTACAAACACACTTTTTTTAAATGGAAAAAGCTGAAACTAAAAATATAAATATTAGATTTAAATTTTAAAAAATTATAAACGTTGCTGTGCCAAGTTTAAGCTGAAGCACTAAAATGAAACTGGAAATAAAAACTATAATAACAAATTAATTTTATTTACCAAAATAGTAATATTTAAACAGCAACATTTTAAAAACATTAAAATGACTAAACATTTAAATGAAAACTGAAATTTTTAAAGATAAAAGCTAACTCAGAATACTAAAAATTGTAGACGTATTTAAATAATACTAAAAAAAACTGCTGTGTGTGTTGTAAAGTGTGTTGTCCAAACCTTATTTGAACATTAATGAATTCCATGTTTACTTATACCCAGGTATTAACAAATAAATGTAACGTTTGTCTAAACTTTTAAAACAGATCGATAAAGTCAAGAGCCTGAATATTTACTCATTAAAGTAAGTTTTATGAACAAATTTACGTCATTACGACCTGTGTAATTTGTATTTTGGAGACTGATTAAACTGTAAGTCGTAAAAATAATAGTTTTAGGCATGAAATATAATTTAAGTTTATTTATTTTTAGATATTAAATAGGTTTTGTGCTTATTTTACGTGTAATAAACGTAAATCAAATGGAATTAATATGCGATTACTGTCTCTTTAAAAACTGATATAACAAAAGCTTCCATCCGCTTTCACAAGTGCTCACTGAAATACATTCCCCAGGAAACGAAACTTAGCTTACAATATATTTTACTTTTATTAAACACGTGTCAGTCCAATAGTCAAGGACAAACTCAAAGGTTAAAATACACACCTGGTACGTCTGCACGACATAGAAACAAATAACTATTCAAAGCAACATTCAAATAATATTCAAATAAGAAAGTGACCTTACTAACATGGCGTCCGCTGCGCGGCGCTTCCTGCTTCAAGTGTGAAACAGTTGCATAAACTCTCCTTCAAAATAAAAAAAATTCTCAGACAAACACCTGCCCGGTCACACATCACTGAAGATACTCCACGATAACATGTTTTCAGCAATTGTCGCACGAAAGGTACGTTTATTTGTTATGAATTCATAAGTGGCGACGGGTTTTAAAGATCTCATTTGACCTCATGTGTCTGAAGTGAGGTAACACGGTCCTTTTTCTGCAGCTCATCATGCTAATATTATACAGCTGATGTATAACGTCCAAATAAACGCAGGGGTTTGGGGAAAACTCTCTTGTTGGATCATCTGACCTTGCTTAGTCAAAATAAGACAAAAGAATATAACCTTTTGTCTTATTTTGACTGAGCAAGGTCAGATGAGGACCCTAACAACACTAACTGTGTTTCATATTCATACATAAGAATGATTTCAGGCTTGTTATACTAATTTACATAGTTAACGTTACAGATTGTTTTTTTTTTTCAGAAGACATGTCCTGAGCAGGTGTTTTTACTTGTTAACGAACAAATACTTAAACTTTTGAGACCTTTTTAGTTTTTTAAACAAACAAAACTATATGTTTCCAGATCGTTCATTCTGTTTGCCGGGCATCACTTCGTCCAGCTGTCAGTACAGTGATTTCTCGGGGATACCGCGGTGATGCCCCAGAACCGACCATCATTGAGATCCCTCTGCCTCCATGGCAGGAGAGAATAGGAGAATCCCTGGATATCAAGAGGAAGAGACTCTTGTACGAGAGCCGCAAGAGAGGCATGCTGGAGAACTGCATCCTTCTGAGGTCCGCAGGTCAAGAAGACATCTAGATAAATGCCACTGACTTAACAGACAACAAAACTTACTCTAACAGGAAAAAAGAAAAAGTCTGAGCAACAACATATAATACTGCCAAAAAAAAGTGCATTTATGTTTAGGATCAGAATCAGAAAGAGCTTTTATTGCCAAGTATGCTTGCGCATACTAGGAATTTGTTTTAGTGTCATTAGCTTCCAGTACACAGAGACAACAACAACATACAGACAATAAACATAAGATGAGAATCAAATACACATATGTAAATATAAATAGACAAAAATTAGAAAAATAAATTGTGAACTAAATAAGTGGCATGTACAGTTGTGCTATAGATGACCGAATAGAATAGAATAGAATAGAATAGAATGGAATAGAATAAAAAGAGGTAGAGATGCAGGGATGTGCTAGGATGGGGGTGGTAACTAATAAATAAAAAGTTATTGCACATTATATTGCACAATGGGGGGGGAACATTTAACTGTTCATAAGGAGAATTGCCTGGGGAAAAAAACTGTTCTTGTTGTTCTGGTTGTCCTGGTGTTTGGGGCTCTGTAGCGCCAGCCAGATGGTAAAAGTTCAAAGAGATGATGACTTGGATGTGAGGGATCCAGAGTGATTTTTCTGAGCTCTTTTCCTCACTCTGTATGAATACAGTTCTTGAAGGGTGGGCAGGGGAGCACCAATATGAATTCTAGTGAGTTGTATACACTAAATATTGCCTACTTTTTACAAAGATAGTCCAAAAATAAGCAAAATACTATAGAGGGTTTGCACTTACATCACTGTTTGGTCAGTTACCCGGATCTGCAGCCTTATTGGCAATGCTTGGATTTAAACAACAGCACAGACTGCATGGTGTGGAAGCTGCTAAATCATATAGAGAAGAACTTAGCAATCAGGAATTGGTGCAATATGTTAACAAACTAAACTTAATCGGTGGTAAAGATACATACAAGCAGTGATATTAGCCTAATATTTTACCTACCTGACTAGGAATAAGAACAAACACAAATTTTCAAGATTCTTGCCCTGGAAATCCTTGTTCAGTCTGGCCAACTACAAACGCCTTTTGTTCCTCAGACAGTTTTTTGCACTCTTCTTCTTGATTCGTTATAACTTTTGGCAGTCTATAAAACTCCAAATGTTTTTCCTGGTCTGACCGATTAGTACAGCCCAAAACATGACAATAATTGACCATCAGCAGCAATAATCTGCACAATATGCGAGTTTCAATCGGTTCAGTGGCATTGTTTACGTTCAGTGCCGCCACTGTATTCTTGCAGGCAAAGTTTTGGCAACAACATAATATTTAAGTTTGTTCAGGATGAAATCTACTGAGCTGTATACACCGAATACTGCTTACTTTTTACAAACGTTGTCCAAAAATCACCATAAATCTTATTACTACACTGACCAAAATTATAAACGCTACACTTTTGTTTTTGCCCCCATTTTTCATGAGCTGAACTCAAAGATCTAAGACTTTTTCTATGTACACAAAAGGTCTATTTCTCTCAAATATTGTTCACAAATCTGTCTAAATCTGTGTTAGTGAGCACTTCTGCTTTGCCGAGATAAATGCGGTTGTGAGGCCGGTTGGATGTACTGCCAAATTCTCTGAAATGCCGTTGGAGACGACTTATGGTAGAGAAATGAATATTCAATTCACGGTCAACAGCGCTAGTGGACATTCCTGCAGTCAGCATACCAATTGCACGCTCCCTCAAAACTTGCGACATCTGTGGCATTGTGCTGTGTGATAAAACTGCACATTTTAGAGTGGCCTTTTATTGTGGCCAGCCTAAGGCACACCTGTGCAATAATCATGCTGTCTAATCAGCATCTTGATATGCCACACCTGTGAGGTGGATGGATTACCTCGGCAAAGGAGAAATGCTCACTAACACAGATTTAGACAGATTTGTGAACAATATTTAAGAGAAATAGGCCTTTTGTGTACATAGAAAAAGTCTTAGATCTTTGAGTTCAGCTCATGAAAAATGGGGGCAAAAACAAAAGTGTTGCGTTTATAATTTTGGTCAGTGTATATACCAGCGTTCCTCAAATCTTGCCCTGAAGGACCAATGTGCTGCAGAGTTTAGCTCCAACCCTGATCAAACTCACCTTCCTGTGATTTTCTAATGATTCTTTGATCCACTGATTAGATGTTCAGGTGTGTTTGATTAGGGTTGGAACTAAACTGCAGGAAAGTGGATCTTGTGGGCCAGACTTGAGGATCCCTGCTATATACTATATAACTATTCTGACTGTTACTTTTTTTGTTACCAGTCTTTTTGCTAAGCAGTACCTGAACACAATGAGTGAATCTCAGCTAAAGCAGTATGACAGACTCATCAATGAACCCAGCAATGACTGGGACATCTACTACTGGGCAACAGGTATGTATGAATGGAAAAACTGATCTTATCTATTGATTTATTCTTTATAATAACATGCATTGGTCTTCCTTCCGTTAGAGGCTAAGCCGACACCTGACGTGTATCAGGGCGAGGTGATGGACATGCTTATAGAGTTTGCCAAGAACAAAGACATGGAGCAGCGTCTAGATGCACCGAATCTGGAATATCTGGACAAAAACAGTTAAAACTCACCTTTCTACCAGAGACAGTCATAGAAGCAGAACTGAACTCACCTCAGACACGAGACCTATTCAAAATCATTTTTCAAGGATCCTGGGATTAAATATTTCAACAGTGGCTATAAAATGCACGTCACATATATCGGACAGTTTGCATGCACACATAAATAAAATGTTCAGCAACTTCTATGTCATCATACATGTGTGTGTGTGTGTGTGTGTGTATATATATACATAAATATTTTATACATATACACTACCAGTCAAAAGTTTTTGGACAGTAAGATTTTAATGTTTTTTTAAAGAAGACTTTTCTACTCACCAAGTCTGTACTTATTTGATCCAAAGTACAGCAAATACCTGTTTTCTATTAGAATATATTTTAAAATGTAATTTATTCCTGTGATTTCAAAGCTGCATTTTTAGCATCATTACTCCAGTCACATGATCCTTCAGAAATCATTCTAATATTCTGATTTGCTGCTCAAAAACATTTATTATTATTATTATTATTATTATTATTATTATTGTTGAAAACAGCTAAGTAGGATTTTTGTCAGGTTTCTTTGATAAATAGAAGAACAGCATTTATCTAAAATAGAAATCTTTTGTAGCATAAATGTCTTTATCATTAGTTTTGGTCAATTTAAAGCATCTTTGCTAAATAAAAGTATTAATTTCTATAATTTCTATAATTATACTGACTCCAGGTTTTTAAAATGGTATAGAGTATAATGTTACAAAAGATAAATGCTGATCTTTGGATCTTTCTATTCATCAGAGAATCCTGAAAAAAAGCACTGTTTCAACTCAAATGTTTCTTGAACAGCAAATCAACATATTAGAATGATTTCTGAAGGATCATGTGACACTGAAGACTGGAGTAATGATGCTAAAAAATAGCTTTGATCACAGGATTAAATTAAATTTTAAAATATATTCAAATAGAAATCAGTTATTTTAAATAGTACAAATATTTCACAACGCTACTGCTTTTGCTTTATTTTGGATCAAATAAATGCAGGTTTGGTGAGCAGAAGAGACTTTAAACATTAAAAATGTTACTCTTCAAAAACTTTTAAATTGGTAGTGTATAAAATGTTAAATTATCAATTATATATACTGTATATATATAAATATTTAATAAATTATATATACAGTAAACTGTATATATATATATATATATATATATATATATATATATATATATATAAGCATAAACTGCAATTCAGATTTTGAATAAACTGTGTAAAAGTGACTGTGATGTGAAAATACCAGTTGTATTAAAGTCTCTCCTAATTGATGACACTGGTGTTTATGTTTCAACATGTTTTATAACAGCCACAGTAATAGTACTTTAAAAGATTACTGTCACTTAAATATATTATTTCTGTGTGTCACGCCATGGAAGTGAAGTTGCGTGAAGTTCATTCGATAAAAGGTTTTACAGAACTTCGCTACAGGCATTGAAAAATTCACAAGCATGAATCATGTTGTTTTCTTAAGTAGCTCAATTTACAACAAATTAGGGTGTATTCAAAGCTCATGCACAGGGTTGTGCTAATGCACCATTTAGCTCTGATATGGCTGAATAGAATAGACTGATTGCATCCATTTGTGCAGTTATAATTTCAAATAATTGACATTGATTTGTCCACACACAAAATGTGAGACCTTGAGACTTGAATTCAAGATTTAAAAGGGCTTTATGCACAAAAGAGACCTGATGAGATCTAAAAGGTGCTTAAGACACTTCAGACAGTGTTGTTGTTGGTCAAAAATATTATCACAAGATGTATTTGGTCATTTGGCACACTTAAAAACCATGTCACTGCATCTTTGTCAAATGCAATGCCATGCATATCTATATATAATGTGTTTTAAGTCTCTACCAGAAGATGGCAGGCTTTTCCTAGCTAATAAGATGAATGTAAATAGATGTGCAGCCAGCGACTAATGCTGTTTCCTCCCTGTTAAAACACATCCAAGTATTTTGACTAATCGAGTCTTTGACATCACACTCAAGCAGCGGTTGTTGGCCGCAGGAGCGAGCACGCTTCGCACCAAAACCGATCCGACACTTCCATGAATGCTAAGGTACACAGACGTCAAAGGGCATAGGATTTGATGGCAGTGAGTTTGTAGTCGTGACAGTTTTCGCCTTTAAGCGAGCACTGTCCCAGATATGTGTCTGTACCTGTGTACCCTGCATTTCTGAAAATGACTAAACACAGCCACTCTCACTGCTAAAAAGCACAGATGCCACTGGGACATGGATTCATTCACATAACATATCAGTTTCTTCAGAAAATACTTTATTGTTCTTTATTGGAATCGATGATTCCATAAATAAACTCTAAATTAAAACTAAACCTTTTCAATGCAAATGTTTTTAAGCGGTTATTTAAGACCCCCTGTAGTGACAATTAGGGGAGAGCGGGGACAGTTGCAATGAGGGGCAGTTTCAACATGGCTTAATTCTTCAAGCAGGAATAAGCTACAGTGATGATATTCATACTGTATGCTTTATTGGCCCCTCATCCTTCCTGGAGGAAATCAGCCACATTTGACCATTCCTTCTACAAAAAAGCATTTTCATGGTAAAGAAGTATTTTTTTTAAAAGATCAGATTTTTGGCCATAGTGTCTAAGTCAGGGGTGCTCAACGCTGTTCCTGGAGATCTGCCTTCCAGCAGAGTTCAGCTCCAACCCTGAACCAACTAATTAGGACCTGAAGGAGCACTTGATAATTACAGACAGGTGTATTTGGTCAGGGTTGGAACTAAACTCTGCAGGAAGGCAGATCTCCAGGAACAGGGTTGGGCACCCCTGGTCTAAGTTGTTTGTGTGATGCATTGTAAAAACATAACATTTTAATCAGTGTTTTCTGAGATTCTAATAGGCATAGCTAATATACCAAGTTTTATCATGGCTATCAGTGTAGGGACATGCTGTCAACACGCAGCAACATGCTGTCCCTTACCACAAGATTGATTTAAAATCTTGCCATAACATAACATAATTGTAATTTTATGGTTTAATAATGAACCCCTTTCAATAGTTAGGTATCCTTTTTAGTGAATAGGTTAAAAATCTACTTGTTACTTAAGAATCTTTTTCCATTTACTATTCTTTGGTTTTATACAGCCAATTAACCTTATTGAAGACCCTGTCTGTGCACATATGAAATAAATTGTAAAATTATATTTAAGAATGATTTAATCACATTTTAATAAATGTTGCAACTGTCCCCTGTTGCGGGATCAGATGCAACATTTCACTTTGTCCATTGTATATATACAAGTGTAAATTGTATGTATATTATCATATGAACACATATTGCAGCAATGTGGGTAAGTAGCTGACAGATGTGGCTTTATTGTATTACAATTTTGGCTTTCTAATACAAGCAGTCTCTGAGACACTAAAGGAAATGCAAAAAGTGTTGTAACCTTCCCTGCTCTCCCTAAGATTTTACCATTGTTTACACGTTTATCTGGTGGTTTTAATGTACTGGAAGACAATCCATGTGCAAATTCATCAGTCTACACAATTTCTGAGCATTTTCTCCTTAAAACTGCGCTGCCTCAAAATGCATTGTAGTCTTGTAAACTTGCAGTTTTGGGGATTATTCATTCTACCTGAGTATGGTGGTTTTTAAAAGCTATGTTTCTGAGATGGCAAACGAGAACATGGTTTGTGAACAATAGCAACACATTATTAGCTGTTTGATAATGTAGTCAAGGCAAAGGCTAATGATAGGCCTATCAATTACTGTTACGTGCTTGACTTTGTGGAGAGCCATACAAAAAATGTATTACCTTTCTGATATGTGGACACGTGTAGACGAGCTCTTTCTCTGTGGAATCAGTTCCTGGTTTAACCATGAATGGCAGAATAATGCTGCATTCACGCCATGCCGTAATTCCGAGATGAAAACACGTGGCATTCTACTAATTATGTGTTTCTATGGCAACACTATCAAAGCCATGGCTCCCACGTGCTTCTGAACTCGTAATTACAAATTGTAAACTCGAAATGTTCTGAGAGTTACTACTTGGACCGCTGCCAGGTTCATTTTGGCGCTAAATATGGTGCGTTGAAGTTGTGTCGGATAGATCGTATTTACGAGTTAAACGCACATGAACGCCACCACCAAGTCGTTATTAATAGTGGGAAGCTCGTAATTTTCTTTAAGCCCCGAGTTTCTGATTTGAGGGCGTGTCAGTGAAAAAACGTGTCGGATGCAGTGGATGCATCCAAAGACAATAGATATGCAGCGTTTGTATTGACCGTAAATGTGTTGTAATAAATTAAATGATTATTTTTTTGTAATGTACAACAAAATATATGTTACATATACAGAATATTACATTATTGTATAATTACCATAGAATATATAACGATGCAGTTTACATCACCTTCATAAATTGAATAAAAACAGAAAAAAGCAAAAACACAATGATGCACATTCTTTATTCGTCATTTTGTGGAGAGTTGAATTTTATGTAGAAAAGGTAAATCACCATCTTGTTCCGACCAAAGTGACTTGAAGGCACCAGAGGTCGTAATGATGACTTGTCAACTTGTAAGTAAGAACGTCCTAGGAGGACCTGAGCGCAGAGAGTACCACAACATATGCGCGTGGTGCTGCTGATGTAGAAAACGCATGCACTGTGCCTTGTTTACGTTTAGAGGAAAGCACGTGCATGCATTGTGGTACTCTCCAAAATGGCCTAGGATGACAAGGAGGAGAAGAATTGTTGAATAAAATTGTTGTTTTAGTTTTTTGCGCAACTAAAAGTTTTGTAGCTCCATAAAATTACAGCTGAACCACTGATGTTACATGGACTATTTTGTCGATGTTCTTGGTACCTTTGTGGACCCTGAATGAGGTAGGAACCTTGCTGTCTATGGAGGGTCAGAAAGCTCTTGGATTTCATCAAAAATATATTCATTTGTGTTCCGAAGATGGTTCTACAGGTTTGGAACGACATGAAGGTGAGTAATTAATGACAGATTTTTCATTTTTGAGTAAACTATCCCTTTAAGATAAACAAGTGAAAGTGTAGCAGGTCTGAGCTGGTGTGATTGAGTAAGTGGAGGCGGAGACTAATTAGCATATTCATGAATCTGTGTATAGTAAATGAGGAAAAGGTGTTAGAGTTTTATTTAAGCCATTTGAAGGTAAAGAAATTAATTTTCACCTGGAAGATCGTTTATTTTAATAAACAGAGATTAGTTTTAAAGGATAAAATTTGTGACTGCAGGGGAACTTTAAGAACTGTTCACTGAAAAACTAGGTTAGACATTTGAACAAAACAGCTTGTTTTGCTGCTTGATATTGCAAATTGGTGTGTCTTACCATATTATTTTAATGTATTCTCTTTATAATGAACACACTCGTTTGTAGGGCAAACAGTTTTACCATTTACTGCATGTTATTATTCTTGTTATTTCCCTATATAGCGGCTAATGAACCGGAGTATTGAAGAATAAGGTGGATAGTCATACGTCAGTGATATCTCATATGGCTTCCAGTGCAGTTCTGTAGAAATGTCTGACTATTGAACAAGGTAGCTAATTGAAACACATCCCTGTAGCAACCACCTAGCAATGTGCTAAACTCCGAAATTTTTGTGAGTATGCACTTATTTTGAATAAGTAATTACTTTGCATGTTCTATATAGTATGAATGCGTGTAGTATAAATGTAATCTGGATGTATTAGATTTGTTGTCATCGTCACATGAGCTTCCAGTGTCAGTTGCGTCGCTTCACTGCCATTCACAAATCCTCTCTGGTGGCCTCATGTGATAGTAAAGTACCTATTATTTTATGAGTTTGTGAATTTGGATACTTCTTTTGTCACATACCATTTTCACTTACTATTTCACCTACTATATCCTCCTTTTTCTTCCCGTAAGAGCGGGCGCGGCCATTTGTAAATATTATGGGTGGGGATTCCAGACTCATCCGTGTCCAGCTATTTTAAGCTGTACAAAACAGCTCGTTCTGCTGCTTGATACTGCAAATTGGTGTGTTTTACCATATTATTTTAACGTATTATGACACTGGTTTGTAGTGCAAACAGTTTTAGTGTTTGCTGCATGTTGTTAGTCTTCTCATTATTTCCCTATAGCGACGAATGAGCTGAAAGTCTTACCCATAGGCTTACTTCTGTGTTGAAGAAAAAGGTGGATAGTAGGGACGTATGAGATTTCGGATGCAGCCCAACTCTGAACACCTCCGCAATGACATGGCAATGGCCTTGCGAACACACACAATGCCAGCACTGACAATATAGGCAAGCAACAGTCACAGAAAATGTAAAAATTCACTGTTTTGCTGTTATTTTGAGATAATGTATGCCATGCACATCACCCTAAATCCTGGACAGGAGCACGAAGGGAGGGTGAAATTGTTATATAGCTTTAGAAAGGAACTGCTAGAACTGTTGCCAAACTGTAAAGCCATAGAAAATGAAGAGGAAATGGTGGAAGAAGAAGGGAAAAACATATACAAAGAAAAATTAAAGAGAGAGTGTGTTTCTAAAAAGTTTGGGGATGGTCAGATTTTTTAATGTTTTTGAAACTTTTATGCTCAACAAGGCTGCATTCATTTGATCACAAATACAGTAAAAATTCAGTCACACGATCCTTCAGAAATGATTTGAATATGCTGAATTTCCGTTTAACAGACATTATAATTAAGTTGAAAATGGTTGCGCTTAATATTTTTGTTTTCTTCTCGGGGTTCATTATAAATGTTTTTCCTGTCACGTCTGATCAATTTAATGCATCCTTGCTGAAAAAAATTGTTATTTTCCTACAAAAAAAAAATCTCAGGTGGGTTTTACACTGGACAACAAGTGGACACAGTACATTGTTTATTGTATATTTGTAAACAAAAATGAAACATTTAAGCCGTTAAATATCACCATAAACTGCTTAAGTCTAACAATATGCAACATTAACATGACATGGCTGAATTTGAACCACTGTAAATGCAGAAAAAACAGCAGAAGTGTGATTTACCAGCAAACATACAGTACAAGCATCAGTAAGAACAGCAGCATATGACTTCATTTTTCTCAGTGTCTGTCATCTATTTATCTATTTTTGATTATAAGTGTATAATATAAAGTTTGGTTGAATCTAATTTATATCTTTGACATGCTTTTACTGTGAAAAAGAGACCTCTGAGACCTTGTTGTCTTATAAAGGACACAATCTTACATTTTTTTGAGAGCCTGGTAGACCTGGTATGTATTCACACACACACGCACACGCACACCTCTCAGACAGCGAGTCCGTGTGATACCTGGCTCACAGGTGAGCTCTGCCTTTATATAGCATTGAAAGAGCCTGCTGTGTGATCTCGCTGACCTCTGCCATCTGTCTCTATGGAGATGAGGAGAAATGGAGCCGGCGAGAGCTGCTGCGTAACACGTCCACATATAACCACTGAAGACGTACTGCAGCCAAACCATCCAACACTACAAAAACTTCGAAAAAAAACACACACATAAAAGTGCTTCCTGAAGGTTGGGTACTGTGTAGGTTTTTGCAGAAATACTCACCATATTCTGAGAACTGCATTAAAAAAAATATCAATTTTAGAAGCAAAAATTGTTCATGCTTTTCCCATTGTATTATGTACAAGGTACAGGGATGTTATCATTAAACCTAAAACCATAAAAGAATTTGTTACTTAAAAAAAGAAAAAACAAAAACAACTATAAATAGATTTTATTTTAGCTATAATTGGCAAGGCAATACGTTTCATTTTTGTTTAGTTTAACTTAAAAATACTAAAATGAGTGAAAATATATATAATAATATAAAATATATATAATATAATTAAAATATAATAAGTAAAATGTGTATAAAATAAGTGAAAGCTGAAATATAAGTGGCTAAAACATAGACATATATATAAAAAAAACACTTTAAGTGAGTGAAAACATAAATATGAAAAAAAAACAATATCAAAATCAAAATAATAACAAAGACTGTAACTGTACATCAATAATACTAATATAACACTGGCATGAAATAGCCTACATGCATTATTATATATTTAATTAATAACATGCCTGTGGATGGACATGTGTATTTGATGTAAACTAAACCATTTAAAAATTGTTACCTGAAATAAAATAAATGTTAAACTTATTTTATTTTAGATAGCTGGGAAACATTTTAAAGTTTCATTCAGTTTAACTTGATGTACTAAAATAACAATAATTAAAATAAATAATCCACAATTTGAATGAAAAATGAATAAAAACTATATAGATTTTTTTTTAGAAAAGCAATGACTATTAAAAATGACAAAAACACAATACAATTACTAAAACTTTGCAATTAAAATGAAACGGAAAATGTACAATGGAATGGAAAAATAAAAATATATTTAAAAATATAAAAATATATATACATGAAAAATAAAAATATAAAAATAAAAACTAATTAAAAATATTAATTAAAAAACTAGAATCTCTATGACAGTAAAATAACACAGAATCAGGGTAGATGCCATACTTAATTTGACTTGAATGAAAATGTAAGAAAATGCAAAAAGGAATAATAAATAATCTGGTTAGTGAAGTAAAAATAGAGCACCAACATTATTGATCTCGTTGACGGCAAAATGGTGACGAATGAACAGTTTAATTAGTCATATAATCAAGAATGGATGAGTTTCATCTGACCTTGCACTGAGAGACTGCTGCATCCTCCTACTGCAGACCACTGACGTCAGGTAAAATAAAGAGATCTGTTTGAGCTTTCTTAGTTTGAGTTAATGTGAGCTGCTTTCAATCATGATGTGTTGAGATGCCATCTGTGAGACCTGCTTCTGAAGTGCCAGCCATCGCAAGAACAGACTGATGGTTTCTTTGTGTGATGTGGAAGACTGGGGTGATTGTTCTTGTTTAGAGAACCACATGATAAGAAGTGTTTTGTTTGAAGTTGTACTTCTGAGGCTCAGTAATGCTGTTATTTTAGGATGGGAATTGCATGTTGACAAACTAACTTTTAAGTAGTAGTTGTTTACTTTGGAATCACATTGGAATTCAAATGGTTCTCTAAGTAGAAATGTGAGTTTGAACTTACTATTGTAGTTTTTTTTGGTCATTTATTTGGTCAGTTACCCAGATGCATGGCAATATTGGCGATACTTGGATGTAAACAACAGCATGGATTGCATGGGTAATGCAGTACGTTGTTCTGCTAATTTATGCATGGAAAAATCGTGTGGAAGCTGCTAAATCATATACAGAAGGACTAGTAATCAGAAAGGGTGCAATATTTTGACAAGCTAAAGTTAATAGGTGGTAAAGATACATATGAGCAGTATTAATTAAGATATTAGCCTAATATTTCACCTACCTGACCAGAAATGATAAGAACAAATATGGATGTCGTCAAGATTCTTGCCCTGGTTCACAAACGCCTTTTGTTCCTCAAACAGTTTTGTGCACTCTTCTTGATATGTTATGTTGTTATAGATTTTGGCAGTCTATAGTATTCCAAATGTTTTTCCCAGACCAACTGATTAGTACAGCCCAAAACATGACAATAACTGATAATTTTCAGTAGCAATAATCAGCAAAATATGCTAGTTTTGTTAGGTTCAGTGGCACTGTTTATGTTCACTCCTGCCAATATGGCCGCTTGATGACGCGTTGTGAAAACCCTCTATAGCAACTTTTTACCTTACAATTCTGACAATTCCAAAATGTTTTACCTCGCAATTGTGAGTTTACATCTCGCAATTCAGACTTTTTAAGAATTGTGAGATATAAACT
The DNA here is from genome assembly GCA_012976165.1 of Labeo catla. Classification (NCBI taxonomy): domain Eukaryota; kingdom Metazoa; phylum Chordata; class Actinopteri; order Cypriniformes; family Cyprinidae; genus Labeo; species Labeo catla. Next base: position 35,348 of record VONZ01000464.1, read on the forward strand.
CACAATTCTGAGAAATTAAGTCAGAATTGCGAGATATAGATTTGGAATTCTGACATTTTTATCTTAGAAATTGTGATATAAACTCGCAGTTCTGAGTTAAAATCAGGATTGCGAGACATAAACTATGGAGTGAATTTTGTGACAATAATTATCAAACAAATCTAGTGTTTTGCAAACAAACACAATCTGCTTTGCAAAGAAAAACTTGACTTTCAAACAAACACAAAGTGATTTGCAAATACAAGACTCTATCTGAGAGAAAATGCAGTGGTATGGAAAAATATATGTATTGTGTGTTACAACTGTGAGACAGGGAACACAGTGGACCCAACATGAGTGGAAAACAGGTGAGTTTCTGTCTTACTGTGTCTATAATTAACCATTGAGATGTTTTCACAAAGCAACCCTATACTACAATGTCAGTGAAATTTGCAATAAGTGCTGTAAAGTTGTTAACATGATTGATTAGGTCAAAAATCAGTAGAGACATGGCTAAACATTTAACTAAGCAGTTTTGTATTTGCAAATCACTTTGTGTTTGTTTGAAAGTCGAGTTTTTCTTTGCAAAGCAAATTGTGTCTGTTTGCAAAACGCTGGATTTGTTTGACGAATATTGGCACAAAATTCACTCCATAATAATCCCAATATCTCGCAACTGTGACTTTTTTCTCAGAAATGCGAGTTAGATGCATTTACACGCAATTGCGAGTTGAGTCAGAATTGTGAGAAATAAATTTGCAATTCTGAGAACATATCAGTCTTTTTTTCCTCAACATTGGACTTCATAAGTGTGAGTTTATATCATGCAATTCTGAGAAAAAAGTCAGAATTGTGACATCATATCTCGCAGTTCTGACTTTATTTCTCAGAACTTCGACTTCATATCGCAGAATTCTAGGAAAAAAGGCAGAATTGCAAGATGTAAACTCGCAATTCCCTTTTTTATTTTTTATTTAGTGGCGGAAACGGGCTCCCATACTATAGATTTAAACCCTTTTTTTTAATGTACTTATTTATTTTTAAAAATCTTGTCTAGTTGAATCTTATATAACTTAAAAAATAAGTTAAAATTGGTTAAGCTGCTTTGTTTAATGGAAAACGTCATATTGATTATAGAATTTCTATTGCTTGTCACTGACAATTTTCATCCCACAAAGCATTTTAACAGGCAATAAATAAATTCAATTAAATTAATAAATAAAATGTTGCCTTAGCAACTAAAATAAAAGTTTAAGTACCACAATACTAAACTAAAACTGAAATAGAAATAAATTAAAACTAAACAAAAATGTAAATAAAAAATAACAAAACAATAAAATATCAAAATAAAAGCTAATTCAAAATATTTATAAATACTACAATATGATAGAAAAATAACATTAATCAGGTCATTTTGAAAAATAATAACACACCTCTCCTTAAAAAGCCACATGATTTGAGGTTATACTTAAAGTTGTTACAGGCCATCAATTATTTTCTTCCATTTACTGCAAAAGAAGATATTTTAAAGAACGTTGCCACTAAAACAAAATTGGATCCCATAGACTTTTTTATATTACGTACAAAAAAACATCTATGACCCCGGACCACCTAAACAAAACCAGTCATAAGGGTCCATTTCTTTGAAAGATTTGAGATTCATAAGCTAAATAAGCTTTCCATTGATGTATAGTTTTTAAGATAGGACAATATTTGGGATACAACTATTTGAAAATCTAAGGGTGCAAAAAAAAAAAAAAAAAATCAAAATCAAAATACTGAGAAAATCATCTTTAAAGTTGTCCAAATGAAGTTCTTAGCAATGCATATTACTAATCAAAAATTAAGTTTTGCTATATTTACGGTAGGAAAGTTACAAAATATCTTAATGGAACATGATTTTTACTTAATATCCTAATGATTTTTTAGCATAAAAGAAAAATCTATAATTTTGACCCATATGTATTTTGGCTATTGCTACAAATATACCCGTGCTACTTAAGACTGGTTTTGTAAATATCTTCTTTTAGACTATAAGGAAGTAAGTCATGCAAGTTTGGAACAACACAATGGTGAGTAAATGATGACAGAATGCTTATTTTTAGGTGAAATATCCAGTTGGAAGTTTGTTCAAGTCACTAAACCCACATATGAGCAATACTAACAGCGAGCACCGCTAACAACTTCCGATCTCAACAACGTCTCCAAGGTTTCGGCAGCCCTCTTCGTGGAGCTCTAGACATCAGCTGGTGGGCGTCTACTCAAGACAAGTTAAAAACAGCTTCTGCACTAACCAGCATCTTGTGCGCAAACTCTTTACATAAATGCTCAGTATCCATGGAGAAGCCATTATGCAATTGTGTTTCTTCCACCAGCGATTGGCTGCGTCTCCACCTGTCTGTTTCCCTTGATCACTTCCCAAACTTCTCACTTTATTTGTTTTTGTGTACACAAATTGCAATTTCTTTTTTCCTAAACACACACCTGTGGATTTAAGGGTAATAGTGTTGAAAGCACGCGGCAGATTTCTGCGTTTGCCTACAGCTTGTTTGGTGTGTGGATCTGCCGTTCGCCCACACATCTCTCTGACATGTTCCTGTCATCCTCCACCGCGGCGAGCATGTGCGTGGTCTGTGTTTGAGTCGTGACAGCCGTGTATTTCATCATTTGCCCTCGTCTCTCTCAAAATTGCTCCTCTATTTCTCTCTATCCATAAATATGCAACACTCTTTGCTTGGTTTGCTGGTGTAAATTGTGTTAATGTTCCTCTGGTGTTCACTAAACATGCAACGGAGTCAGACGTGAGAGGTTGGATGGGAAACGCAGGGTTTTGTCAATTGTTTCTCAGTGTGTAACACCTAAAATCAACAGGAAATCAAAACATTTCTGCTCTCACTGTGTAATTCATCAGTGCATGCATATTCTAATCAAAGAAAGAACAACATGCACTTGTTTACCTCAAAAATGGCGTTTTTTGATCAACATCTTGAATTGCTCATACTTTTCAACTCTTTTTCTCCATCTGTTTGGCTTTCATTCTGTTATAGACGTCAATTTTCATGATCTAAAACCTATAGGAAATATAACAGCTTTGGATATACAGTGGGTTTTTCTCATGATCTTCTCATAAACAAAATCACCTGATGTTTTTATTATCTCAGTTACTTTTCCTAGACAATGAAATGAAATAGAAACATTTGCTTTGGCATCTTAGATTTGTCTCTTGAGAAAAAGACAGCAATCTTGTGTCTCTTAAAGATCTCAACATCTCAATCTGTGCTCAGATTTGCCAAGATACCAAAGATTGTAGTCAAAAGTGAAAGATCTGAGCAATAATATTCACATTATTTTTACAGCTCTATTCTCTCAGGCACTGTTCACAGAGAATACATTGTTTTTTTTTGTTAATATGCACTAAATGTATATGCTTGACCATTGTGCTTCTCACAGTTTTCAGGTTTAAAAAAAAAACTTGTTTTATGTTTTTAAATGCAAAAATGTGTTCTGTGTGAAGGGCATTCCACTCTCAACTGTTGTCTCATTTGTGCCTACTTTTACCCTCAGGAAATTTTAGGAGAAACATCAAAGACAGTCAATGTGAAATGCTTTTCACAACCCATTTTACAGTACTTTCCATACTTTGACTAAGACTTCGTCCACTGATTTTACAACAGATTTACAAACAAGTAAATATTCACAAAATAATAGGATGAAACTTGACTTTATCCATCCACTCATCAATTTCGCAACTAATTTTATATCCATAATTGGACAAATTCAGAAATAAAAAACTAAATATTCACAAAATGTAGGACTGAACTTAATTTTATCCACTTGCCCATCAATTTCACAACCCATTTTACTTTCATAATTTGACAAAGTTTCAAACAAAACAACTAAATATTCACAAAATGTAGGATGGAACATTATTGTATAAGAAAGATTGTAAATATAAAAGATTGACTTTATCCATCTGCCTATTGATTTCGCAACTCATTTTATATCCATAATTTGACAAATTCTGATACAAGCAAACAAATATTCACAAAATGTAGGATGAAACTTGATTTTATCCATCTGCCAGTTGATTCTGCAATCAATTTTACTTACATAATTCAGCAAATTTCCAAAGAAAAACATTTAATGCAAACAAAATATAGGATAAAATTTGACTTTATGCATCCACCCATCGATTTCACAATTCATTTTACTTCCATAATTTGACAAATTCCCAAAATAAGCAACTAAATATTCACAAAATGTATGATGCAGCTTGTTTTTATCCATTCGTTTATTGATTTTGCAACCTATTTTACCTTAATTATTCGACAAATTTCCAAAAACAACTAAATATTCACAAAATGTAGGATGGATCTTAAAATTTGCTGTTTGCTTATCGATTTTTTTATCCATAATTTGACAAATTTCCAAACAACTAAATAAAAATATAAGACGAAAATATGACTTTATCCATCCACCCATTGATTTTGCAACTCATTTTATATCCATAATTTAACAAATTCTAAAAAAAGCAACTAAATATTCACAAAATTGGATTGAACTTGATTTCATCCATCCACCCATCAATTTCGCAACCCATTTTACTTTCATAATTTGACAAATTTCCAAGCAAAACAACTAAATATTCACAAAATGTAGCATTGAACTTGATTTCATCCATCTGCTAATTGATTCTGCCATTAATTTTACTTCAAACTAAACGAGTTAAACAAAACATAGGATGAAACTTGACTATGCATCTGCCCATCGATTTCGCAACCCATTTTACTTCCATAATTTGACAAATTTTCAAACAAACTAAATTAGTTACACATAAAACAAATACATTCGTTTGTAAACTAATGTATTTGTTTTATGTGTAACTAAATGTGCTGCCTATCTTGGCCAGGACCCTCTTGTAAATGAGACTGTAAATCTCAAAAGTATTAATTCCAGGTTAAATAAAGAATAATAGAAATATTCACGAAATGTAGGATGGAACATTCTTTTATGCATCTGCCCATCAATGTATATCCATAATTTGACAAATTTCTAAATAAAACAACTAATTATTCACAAAATGTAAGATTTAACTTGATTTTTCCAATTGCCAAGTGATTTTTTAATCCATTTTACTTCCATAATTCTACGAATTTCCAAATAAAACAACAAAACACTGACAAATGTAGAACGGAATTTGTTTTTATCCATCCACCCATTGATTTTGCAACCCATTTTGCTTTAATAGTTTGACAAATTTCAAACAACTAAATATTCACAAAATTGACTTTATCCCTCTGCCCATATATTTCGCAATCCATTTTACTTCCATAACTTGACAAATTACCAAATAAAACAACTAAATAATCATAAATGGAGGATGGACCCTTTTTTTCTCCATTCGCCCATTGATTTCACAACCCATTTTACTTCCATAATTCGACACATTTCCATATAAAACAACAGAATATTCACAAAATGTGCGACAGAATGTGGTTTCATCAATCCATCCATCAACCGGGTTGTGAAAAGTGAGTGTTAAAAACCAGAATGGCGTCAGATGGCTGGAGTTTAAAACGAAGCATTTTGGAAGTCAGCTGAAAGGAAGAGTTGTTTTGGGCACAAAGTAAGTGATTTCATTTTGGTAAAAGGTTATGAACACCCTTTCTTATTTGGAATAATGTGCAGCGATAAATTGTGCAGGAAGTGTATTAAGAAAGTAATAGCATCAATTTCAATCTCCATTATGTTTCCTGAGTTATGAAAGAGCGACCTCTGAGCAATAAAGCTTTCCTCTGGGTGCATCCATCCAGGTTATTTTCTACTCGTGATGTGTGTCAGCGAGGACAGGTGTAGTGCCCTGGATGACCGTCATGAGATGAAAGCCATTCGTCACAAACTAAAAGAGGATGTGTGTTTTCCACCAATTTCCGTTTATTAGGATCAACTTTATTCTCTTTCAACAAAAGACAGACGAAAACTCTGATTCATTTCGGATGCTGGTAGCACTGTTGAAGGGTTACAATTTGGGTCATTGTAAATGAATCAGAAGAACTCAAGAGTCAATTTACGGCAAAAAAGGTGGTGCAACATCGCAACAATTGTCTTATTTTGTCAAGTCCGAAACACACACACACTCACACGTTATTTCTTGAACTGAACAATGCTTTTTTTTTTGTATTTTTTGATAGAAAAACCCTACAGAACATCTGTGCAAAGACAAAATCAGATCACACAATATAACAAAAACAAGTTATTTAAAGAAAGAAACGAAACCGATTCTATCGTAGAATTACTATCGGAACTGCCTTTTTAAGCAAAGTGAACTCATTCTCTCAACTTGTAAATCAAGAGACTCCAAGAAACATGTCAGTTTCCTTCTTTTATATACAGGTTTACATCTATTTACACTGTACATTTATGCCAAAATAAATCATCAGTATGTCAAATCATATTGTGCACACCACAGAGATGCTGAGAAACGTCAGGGGTCTTGGTCAAAACTCCCCAGGTAACATTAATTTTTTACAAGCACACACACAAGTTCACACAACGTCTTTAGATGGGTTGTCGTCACACACGTTAGAGTTCATTTCCAACTCCGTCGCTCCACATTCAGATGTCCGTAACGTCTCTGTGACGACAGACGTGACCGTTCCAATGCTGGTTGTTTCAAACCTGGTTTGGCATTTTGTTTCGTAAGGTCAAAACATCTGCAACCAACAGCTAAGGAAAACGAATTCGAACGCAAATTTGTGGATACGACAGTAAAACAGACAAGCTCACATTAGCCGCCTCACCGCGGTGAGTCACACAACTAGACGAGACAAAACAAAGCATGCCGCTTCACCGGTGCATGTATTTCATTTTCACGTCAAGTGCTCGTCGTTTTCAACTCGCAAAGCAAAACTCACTCAGATTTGGACTGTAAACACAGGACCGTCGAAACCTAGGAAGGTTCTTCAGTGAAAGAGGAAAAAACTAAGCAAGATATTAGATGTTAATAATATAGAGTTAAACTCCTTTGACAATATTTGTGGCATAATGAGACCCTTTTTTATTTAGCCATCTTCCAGTTTTTGTTGTTACTAAAAAAAAAAAGTTAAAAGTATATATAAAAAACAAACAAACAAAAAATAAATATATTGAATATATGAATATATATGATGAATATATATATAACCAATAATAATAATTAAAAACTAATATTCATACATATTCCTCCTCTTATTATTCTTAATAATAATAATAATAATAAGTACTTTAGCTTACCTTTCAGTTTTTATTGTTATTATAAAATATATTAAATAAATAAAAATATATTTAAAAAAAAATAATAAAACCAATATTAATAAATATTTACATATTCTTTTTCTTAATAATAATAATAAAAATAATAATAATAAATAATAAGAAGAAATGTTGCCATATTCCATCTTCCAGTTTTTGTTATTATAAATAGTAAATAAATGAAAATTATCTTAAATAATATAATAATAATAATAATAATAATAATAAATACTTGAAGATTAAATATAAAAAAAATCTTAATAACAATAAGAATAAGTAAAACTAATATTAATAAATATTTAATTGTATATCTTCTTCTTTTGATAATAATAATAATAAGACCATATTTCATATTTTATCTGATGACTTCAGTATAAGTTAACAACATTTGTGGCATAATTTGGCCAAATCATCCATAGGTTATCACTATTATTATTATTATTATTATTAATTATAAATAAATAAATACATATTTTAATTTAGTATTAATAATTACAGTTGCATTTAAACTTCAAAACATAACTTGACACATTTGAGATTTAAAAATGTGCTTGGATTTTTAATAAAAGCAATGAACTTTATATTATTAATTTATTCTTTATTTATTAATTAAAATATGATTTTTTAAAATCCAAAAATTGTCCTTTCTAAGGTGGGGATACTGTTTAAGGTGGATGAACATCTGGTTATAAAATAAAATAAAATAAAATAAAATCTCCATTGTAAATCTGTACATTATGCCACAAATGCTGTCAAAAGACATTAAAAAAAGTAAAAAAAAAAGTGTTTGTGCTGCCTTAAAATTTGAAGTTTAGTCAATGTGAAATGTTAAGTTGTACTACGTGCCAACTTGAATATTTGAATTGAGAATATGTAAAATTTTAAAGTGCACAAACACTTACTTTTTTAAGTTGAAACAACTTTTTTTTTTATTTTAGAGTGTATGTGATCCAGAACATTTTTAAAATGACATGTTACATGAAGCAGAATTTGGACACTGTGGGCGGGGCCACTCAACTTAAATTCAGACATGTAACAGAAAACTTGCATCGTTTGATGCTTTATCGAGTCACAAATTCAACCACGAGTTCAAGCGACGGTCCTGATCACAAGTCCAAATAAAGGAATCCACACACATTTTCATCCGTCCTCTCTATTTTCACTTTAGTTACTTCTTTTGAACCGACTGAGAAACACAGTACACAGTAAGTTTTTCTGAAGTGCTTGAATATTTTTTTAGGTCTTGCTCTCACTTTGGTCTGTTTTTTGGCCTTTAAACTCTCGCCTCCCACTCTTCCTTTGTGTCTTTGAGGACGCGTCTGTCACAGCGTGTTAGTCGGGGGGAGGACAGGCTGTGAGAAACGTCTGGCAGTGATATTCACGTCGAACGTCTGCTCTGACACTAAGAGCACAGGCATATGGAGGGGAGAAAGGTGATGGATGTTTCGCTTCCTGAAGCACTGCGTGTGTGTTTGTATGTGTGTTTCAAGTCGAACGAATACGAACATATGTCCTAACCCTGAAGTTAACCTTTACATTACTGTTGTACAGAAATATTGCTTATCTACGGTACATTGCCTTATGATTTCAAGTAAGCAGCTCGCTTCTTCAAAGAAGTTGTGTCGTCTGGTATAAGAAGTATAGATATTTCTCCTAATTTAACTGTTGACATGGTAACAATTTGAAGTCTTCCCTTTCTATGTTTGCCTTTTCTCTGTTACATAAGTAACACATTAGGAGGCGACAGAAATCGCAAGCAAACGCAGCATACAAAATGTTATTCGAAAAGCAAAATGTGATAGTATTGCTATTATATCCTGCGGACCTGCCATTTCTAACTCGTATCATCCTCAGCGCCAAGCTAATGCTGCCTTCAAGTCGTGCCGGAACGATCGTGTTTACGAGATGAGACCGTATGAACGGCGTCGCAATTAGCGTAATTATTTTCACTGAGCGCAGACTTTGTGAGTTGCGGGTATGTTGATTCAAGAATTATGCCAGAAGCTAATTGCCATCATAATAAGCTCTATTTGTAAATGTTGACGGTATAATTCAGTTTGCGCACTGCTCATGAAGAATAACCAAAAATAATACTCGTTTAATTGTTTTATGAGCTGACAGGTTTGTGCAGCTAAATGACATTTTCCTTCATTCTCTAAAGCAGAAACTTCAGAAACATTTTAGTCAGCTGAACATCTTTGATCTAAAATATGTACTTAAAATACCCCTGAGTTTTTTTAGATAACACATTCAAATAATTAATAATTGAAAAATATATTTGAATGTTCATGGTTTTGTGATGTAGGTTAATGGTCGCATGATAACTTTACATTTAATTAATTATATTTTCCCACATTGGGAAACACTGATGAATGCTCTAAATTAATGCACTGAATTAATGCTCTAAAGCAGTAATTGCACACATTTCCATCCAAGTTAACTTGAGCAAAAAATAAATAAAAATAAATAAATACATAAATAAAACAAAAACAACAAAAACTCTGAATATTGCGAAAATAATTGAGAAAAAGAGTTTTGTTTTTCATGTTTGTTCAAAATTATTTTTGCAACATTCAGATTTAATTGAATTTAATTGAATTTAATTGAATTTTTTTATTTAATTTTCAATGCTTTTGGCACCAAAATAGAACTATTTTCTATACAATAGAACTATTTTTATAATAAACTTAAATGTAATGAAACAACAACAAAACCATAAACAAACCCTGAATATTGCAAAAATAGTTGTGAAAAAAGGGGAGTTTATTTTTGTAAGTTTGTTCAAAATTATTTTTGCAACATTCAGAATTTAATTTAATTTTCAATACTTCTGGCACCAAAAAAAATAATAGAACTATTTTCTTAAACGCAATAAAAAAAGAAAACCTGAATATTGCAAAAATAACTGTGAACAAAAAAGTGGAGTTTTGTTTTTTATGTTTGTTCAAAATTATTTTTGCAACATTCAGAATGAAATTAAATGAAATTAAATGAAATTTAATTTTCAATACTTCTTGCACCAAAAATAGTATAATTATTTTCTGAAATGTAATACAAGTAATAAACAGAGCTGTTCTCTTTAATGAAATACATTTAATGATTCATGATAATGAATAAAACCCTCTTTATGTAGTATATATATATACAGTATGCAATATTGGTGTGCATATTGAAACTAAAATAAAATAATTTGTAAAAATTGTTGCACAAAATTAAATATAATAAATACTAAAGAATTTATTAAGCAAATGTTAGTAGTTTCCATCATAGTTTATCAATGTCTTATGTATATTTAATGTCATTTTCATGCTGTTTTCATCCAAGTATTTAATGTAATGCCCTAAATTTCACTTAAAATGTAACACGTGGATGGAAACCCAGCTCTTTTATGACTATTTTATTTCAGCTAATATCATGCTGTAATTCTCAAACTTCACACTAAGACTTGAAGGCAGCATAAGTACGATAAGGAACCAATGGAATGGTTGCTGTGATCCAATCCTCAACACATACACAAATACGAACAGCGACAGACGCATACAAACACACACACTAAGCCAAAGACGCACAAACAATTACATAACTTACTATATTTTCCAGCTTCTGCTCTTTTTCTTCAGTTTAGTTATGTTCTAAATTGCACGTCTTATTTTGGAGGGACACTAAGAACTTCTTCAGCCCTTTTGGAAATGAAAAGAAATGAATTGCGTTTTGGCAGCGTTGAACTCACATTGGCAGTGTCGTTGCATACTGGTTAAGTGGTTGATGCAATCCTCTGCAAGATGTGTACGTTACATGAGGAATGCTAGTTTAGATAAAAGGATCTCAGTGATTCTGCTTCTAGCACAGCGGCGTATGTGCCGACACACGGGCTTCAAACACTCACTCCTATCTTATCCATCGCGTTTCGCTTTAGAAGAAAAATCTGTAACTACGCAAGTACACAAATGCTTTGGCCAATGCATTGCAAGCACATATTTATATCACGATGTTATGGGTTTGCAGTGGTAAGAAACCTCAAGGGGGCGATAGAGTTCAGATGCTTGGGCCAATAAACGTGAAAAAATGAAAGAGGAAACTGACAATAGCGCCACTTGTGGTAACACTGCTAATGCTACGTGTTCTTGTATTGTGTTACTAAGGTCTTGTTTACACCTGGTGTTAAGATGCGCTTTCGTTGATCCAATCGCAGTTGAATGAAGTTAAACACGGGTCCACAACTTTTAAGCATGTCCACTTTCAGTAACACAACTAAACGAGACAAAGCAAAGCATGTACACTATGATGTAAATATCTACTATAAAAGCAGGACTGTCAAAACCATGAAGGTTTTCAATGAAAATTTGTCTTCATTGACAGAGAAAATGCAAAGCGATGAGACACAATCACAGCCAGTAAGGAAATATTTGATATTATAAGTTCTGTATAAAGTTAAACTCTATCGAAAACATTTGGGGCTGAAATCTTTCAGTTTTCATTATTATTATTATAAAAAATAGTAAAGAAATAATATTTAATTAATACTAATGTGAATAATAATAATAAATCACAGTTACAAGGCATAACCATAACCAGTCAGAAAATATTTGGTGTTAGTTAACTCTCATTGGGGAATAATGTGACAAAATCATCTTTCAGTTTTTATTGTTAAAATAAAAATACATATAATAAAATTACATGCATTTTGCAATTTAGCATTACTAAATGTAAACATTTTGACTTCCAGACGTAGTCGATAATACATTAAATCAGACTGCTTTTGTTGTGACTATTAAAGCTTTTATTCATATTTTGAGTCAGTTACTATTTTTATATTTTTTGTTTTCATTTTAGTTCGTTTTAGCCAATGCCGATACTAATTATTACAGATCAGGTAGACCGATAACCGATATTTTGAACCGATATATATGTCTGCCGTAAAAAGGAAAATTAATGTCAAAATTCAGAATAACAAGGGCTCTGACAAAAACTTTCTTCAAATTTTAAATTTTAAATTATTTTAACAACAATCCGGTTTTGAAACCAACCGATAACCATAAAAATGCTTATTATCGGTGCTGATAATCAGCCAAGCTGATGTATATGCATACTGTAAATATACACATTAAATCAGACTGCTTTTGTCATGACTATTATAGTTTTTATTAATATTTGGAGTCAGTTATTATTTTTGTATTTTTTGTTTTCATTTTAGTTTTAGTAGTTTTTGTTTCACATTTCTATATTCTTTTAAATACGTATAGTTCTGGTCTTTGATTCTGACTGGTTGAGACGCATTCAAATATATTCATATACGTTTATACATACATATATACTTACATATATTTTATAATATTTCATATTTTAAAATGTTGTTATGGTTTAAGTTTCAGAATTTTCAGTTCTAGTTAACCACACTCCTTTATCTTCCTGTCTGGCTTCCGGTCTCATTCTTGCCCAGCTATTTTTAGCTACAAAACAGCTTGTTTTGCTGCTTGATATTGCAAACTGGTGTGTCTTACCATTTTATTTTACCATTTTATTATTAGAATTATGAACACACTGGTTTGTAGTGCAAACAGTTTTACCGTTTACTGCACGTTGTTATTGTTCTCGTTATTTCCCTATAGCGGATAATGAACCAGAAGTCTCATTTATAGGCTTTCTTTTCTTATTGAAGAATAGGGTGGACATTGCTGGTGTAGACACTCGTACGGTCGAATCAATTCAGACTTCACTATATTGTGCTAGAACGCACAGATTATGATCAAAATCTGTTACCATTCATATGATTTCCATTTGCTTCCTTTCCAGATCGTTTGTAAGCAGCATAATGGCTTTTTTCATTCCACAGTATGTGTCATTCTCTGCGTTTCTGCAAAAGCAATATAGGAGTAAACAACTGTGATTGGATCACTGAAAATGCATCTAATATCAGGTGGAAATGCATTTAAATAAAACATACATGGCATTCATGCATTCATGTACTTGCGTAGACCCACTAATGAGGATTGTTACAATTCTCGTTTTTTGTCCCTATTTTGTTTTATACCCTTGTTGGAATGTTCTAAAACGTATTTCCCTTACGCACTTGAACTGATCCAGTCAATTAAAGTGAGTTTGAATTTTATGTTTTTCTCCGTTTTTTTTTTTAAACAAGACCTTTTTTTTTCTGTCACATAACAGCACCCACAGCACATACAGACGACGAAGAGTTCCAGCGAAATTTCTACACTGTTCCGAGAAAAACATCAAGAGGTGACGAAGTCCAACACACAATACGTTCATCCCTCTTTCAGCTAGGTATTGCACTGTGGTTGCGATCCTTTCCGGATCGTTCCGTACGCTCAGAGGGACGGTGAGACACAAACATAGCAATAGAAGGGTCTGCTCGGGAGATTGTTTTCAGCCGTTTCAAGTTCAGCGATTGAAGTTCGATGATAGAAGTCACCCTGTTCCACGGTCCAGCTGTTCAGAGAACAGTCGAGTTGTCAAACTTTTTTTTTCTCAAGGAAGACGAGTCTGTTTACCTCTCTCGGTTACGCAAGACTTTCTCTCCCAGTCTTCTTGGCAGTGCTTAGCCTCTTTTTGGTGGGAAAAAATAAAAGCAGTGAATAAAGGAAGGGTCTCCATAAACAAACTGCAGGAAAAAAATTGAGAAGGGAGGAAGAGAGAGAGACAGAGAGAGACAGGGAGAGAGAGAAAGAAAGATAGTTGGATGGCTTTTGGTACCCGTGTTTAAACTTGTGCATATCAACAGGGTTTTGAAGGTGTTGTTTACTTTTGGTGGGCGGGTCCTTCAAGCTTTGAGAGCGTGCCATTGGGCAACGGCAGTGCGCGGATGACTCATCATGTCTTTCCAATGCTTTACCTCTGCTGGGCCACTCTTCCATGACAGATAGATCTAGAAATATGGCAAGAATAAAGTAAGTAAAGATTGTGCTTTCACTGAAGTACACTGCCATTCAAAAGTTTGGGATCAGTAAGATTTTTAATGTTTTTTTTTAAAGAAGGTTTTTGATCAAAAATACAAAAAAACTGTAATTTTATGAAATTTTATTGCAATTTAAAAGATCAGTTTACTATTTTAATATAATTTATTCTTCCGAAGCAAAGCTGAATTTTCAGCATCATTACTTCAGTCTTCAGTGTCACATGATCCTTCAGAAATCATTCTAATATGCTGTTTTATTATCAATGCTGTGCTACTTAAAATTTTTTGGGACCTGTGATACTTTATTCAGGATTCTTTGATAAATAAGAAGTTAAAAAGAACAGTGTTTATTTAAAATATAAATTTTGTTTTACAACTTACACTTAAATTTTCTGCATTTTTGCATCCGTTGAAAACATTTTGAGAGGTGTGCCGACACCTTGAGGTTCTGTGCGTGACAAATTTTGACAAATACAAAAAAATGCATAAAATAACTTCGGACTAAAGGTCATGGCACACTGAGTCCGAATTTTTTTTTCTTCCGTTTTTTCGTATTTGTCATCCTTTCCTATCAAAATGCTTGCTCCGGATGCGAAAATGCAGAAAATTGAACTAGATCCGAACTTTTTTATGATGGACAAAAATTTCGGAGGCAGTGTGTAAACGTGATTGACAAAATGTGAGGTCATATTTATTTTTTAACATGCAAAAATTTCGGACTCAGTGTGCAATGACCTCGAGTTCGAAATTCTCATTCAAAATTTTCGCACATTAAAAAATAAATACAACACATTGTGTTAATCATGTTTACGCACTGCCTCTGAAACTTTTAATTTTAACTTTAATTTTCAACTTTTAATTTTAACTGTAAATTTAACTTTAATTTTCTGCGTTTCTGCATATGTAGCATCCAATTTATAAGAGTTTATAATTCTCATTCGAAATTCTCGCACGTTAAAAAATAAATACAACCCGTTGTGTTAATCATGTTTACACACTGTGCGTGACGAATGTTGACAAATACGAAAAAACACACATGAAAATTCCAGACTAAGTGTGCAGTGACCTTGAGTCCGAAATTCTCATCTGAAATTTTTGCACGTTAAAAAATAAATAGGACCTCACGTTGTGTTAATCTTGTTTACACACTGCCTCACACCACATCCATAGCAAGCATTTTGAGAGGTGCTTTTACACATTAAGATTCTGTCCTAATAAAAAGTGATAAAAAGTTAAAAAAGAACAGTGTTCATTCAAAATATTATTTTTTTGTTACAATATACACTACTGTTTAAAAATTTGGGGTCAGTAAATTTTTTTGTTTTTTTTTCTGTTTTGTTTTTTTTTAAAGAAATGAATACTTTCTTACAATACAAGGATGTGTTGAAGGATAAAAAGTGATAGTGTAAGACTTACATATTGTTAGAAAAGATTTCTATTTTATGTTATTAGTCAATTTTTATACATCATAAATCAAGAAAAAAGAATCCCAGATTCCAAAAAAATATTAAGCAGCAAAACAGTTTCAACTGCGTCACAGAAATTATTATACTTTAAAGTATATTAAAATAGGGAACCAATATTAGAAATTGCAATAATATTTCACAACATTACTGTTTTTTCTGTATTTTTGATCAAATGACGAGCATAACAGACTCCATTAAAAAGCATTAAAAATCTGAAAAACACAGTATAGTTAATGCCTATTATGTACATTATAAAAATGACTTTTCAAAGTTGTAAGTAAAACCAAGATTACTGGAGCACATTTTACAAGAAAATACTATTTCAGTCTTTCTATTTTAATATTTAATGTTTAATTCAAAGTGTTACTTGTCATTTCTTGTCATTATTTGGGAAACTAACTAGCAATTTCTGAGTGAAAATAGTTTGTAGTTAAACTTTTGTCTTTTAGATAATCTTCATTACATTTAGTAAATTCAAGTCATCTCCATGAATAAGTATATATACCACCAAAATGGCAATATTTACTACATATATTTAATAAACAGCATTATTTACCAAAACATAGATTAGGGGTCAACCAATATGTGTTTTTCAGACTGATTATTACAGATCAGGTAGACTGACAACCAATATTTTGAACCGATATATATGTCTGGTATAAAAATGAACATCAAAGTCAAAATTAGGAATAACAAGGGCTCTGACAAAAACTTTCCTTGAATTTAAATGTAAATTTATTTTATCAGCAAATCGGTTTTGTAAATGACCGATACCGATAACCATAAAAATGCTTAGTATCAGCGGTGACAATTGGCCAGGCCAACAGATATGTATACTGTAAATTATAGCTGTAAGTTTGATTCAAGGGTTATGATTCATCTTCATGAATCAGTAATAAAAAATACATATATAAATATAACATATCTATTTATATAAGATTTTTAATGTAAAGAAGTGTCTTATGGTCATCAAGGCTGCATTTTTTTAATCAAAAATAGAGTGAAAACAGTAATATTGTGAATTATTACCATTTAAAATAATGTTTAAAATATAATCTATTCCTGTGGTGGTGAAGCTGAGTTTTCAGTGTCACATGATCCTTCAGAAATCATGCTAATATGATGATTTATTATCACTGTTAAAAACAGGCATATTATTTTTTTCAGTATTCTTTGATGATTTTTTGATTCTTTATCAGTTTAACATAACCTCACTGAATAAACGTATTAATTTCTTTTAAAAAAACAAACAAAAAAGAAACAAACTTTTGAACGCTAGTTTACATTGTTACAAACAATTTCTAATATTCCAATATTTCTGTGTAGTTTGTGACATCACACCTTTCCTATGACATCATTGCGGCTCAGTCTGTCCTTGTCCATGACTGTGATGACGATGGTGGTCTCTCTGAGGACGTGAGCGGGGACATCAAAAGGAAAGGACTCATTAAAGACAGGGTTCAAACACCTCTTCATCACCACCGTCTTCTTCTTCTCCACTCGTTTATCTTTGTTCATCAGCCACACTTTGACGTAGGGGTCTGAAATGCACACAAACAAAAAGTCGAGTCGCGTCCAGGGAAACAGAATTCCTGCAGTGAATTCTAAATTACACCAGAGACGATTACTGCGCAGATGGCACCTTGACAAGGACATTTTCACAGAAATCCCATAAGCACTCAGTGCAATATAACTATATTACATTCATTTAGCAGATGCTTTGTGAAATAACTTACAGTGCATTGAAGGTAAACATATATACAGTGTGTCCTGTGGGAATCAAACCCATGATGATGTGCTAGTGAGCTACAGGAATATGCCTAGAACATAGAATGTTAAATAAACAGTGATGTTTTATTGGGTATGTTAATACCGGATGTTCCCCCGATGTCCATGGCTTTGAGATTGCGTGCCTTGATGATGCTCACAGTGATGGTGTTGGCAGTGGGATTGTAACACAGAGACACAAGCAGGTCTCCTCGACTTCCCTGAAGAAAAGAACACAGTAGGTCAGTACCAGACTGGTTCATCGGTTCAAACCTCACTGTCACGCAAGCTGGTTCATATGAGGTCAATTTTTTTTTAGACATAACATGGAAAACATTTTAATAGAAAAACATAATTATTTTATTCAGCTTTACATTGTTGTGTACACTAAATGATGTACTTCCATTATATATTTACTTGCACCTAATTAATATTAATATGCTTGCATATAATTAATGTTTAATATTAATTCTGTTTTTTTTGCTACCATGTCTTTTTGTCTCCACATGTTAAAATAAGTTAAAAAATGATATATAATTATATATATTTATATTATATACACATACTATTTAATGATAATGAGGTCAGACACACAACAGTTTAAATTACATTTTGAAATTATTTTTAAATGAATAACTTTTTATTTCATTTTCTTGTTTACATTAAAATGAATATATTATTCAGTGCTAATATTTATATATATAGACTATTTTTACCATACAAATAAATATTATAGATGATAATAAATGTATTTTATATACACTTACAATTTAATAATAGTAAATCAGACACGTAACAGCTTAAATTACATTTTAAAATATCTTTTTTATCAATAACTTTTTATTTCATTTTTTATTTTCTTGTTTACAATAAAATTTGTACATTATATTTTACTAATATTTACTAATACAGCACTAATAGTTATTATGTGTGTATATTTTACTAATACAGTACTAATATTTGTTATGCATGTATATATAATCAAAATAAATATTATAAATAATTTTTTTTTAATTTAATTTAATTTTATAAATATTAATATAAAATGGGTCAAAGACTTTAAGATGTCCACGTCAAACGAAAGTTACAAAAGTGATTTTATGTCCATAGAAAGCACATTAAATGTAAGTAAAGTGTCTACTTTTAAGGTTTCAAATAAGTTTTTGGAGAATAAAATGTCAAAATTTGGTTGAAATAATGTTACATTGTCATTCAGTGTAACACAATATTTATGTAAAAATTCAAACATGCTTATTCTGACCTGTACATATTAAAATATATAAAAGAATAAGGAAGCATATTAAATTTTATTGTGTTTTAAATTAGTAAAATATTCTTACAGACAAATGGTCAAAATCTAGAATAGTGGCAATTTTTAAAAAGGCAGAATTACAACTAATTAGTATTTGGGGTAAAAAGTAATTTGTCTTTTAATATGTCATAAATTGATTTTTGTTGTAAATATGCCTGACAAGATTGTTACATATTGGGTGTCTTCTGTAAAATTAGGGCAAAAAGAATTGATATTTATTTTTTGCTAAGAAAAGCAAAAACAAAAGCACAAGTACATTAAACAGAAAACTTTTTAATATATATTTTTTTGAAAATAACAATTTCAAATCAGACACACAACAGCTTAAATTACATTTTTAAATAATGTTTATATTAATTACTTTTTATTATTTCATGTTTTAGTTCCTTGTTTAAAACGAGTACATTGCATTATATTCAGCAGTAATATTTATTGTGTGTGTATATATAATAAAAATAAATATTATAAATATTATTACTAAATACAAATGATCAGCTAATGATAGCAAACGTTTAAATTTGACCAAAAATTGTCTTAAAAAAGTAAAAAAGTCAGCCAATTAATATATATCTGAACCATATATGGTGTGTTACTAAAATAGTGTGCAGCAAAATCTTTCCATTCCCTCCATAATGATCACACATGCAGATCTAATCACCTCATATTAACTGAGTGACTTCAACTACATTTCACAATTCATTTGTCACACCACAGGACCATTTCAAAGAACTGCAAAGTTTTAGTCCCTAAAACCCTTTAACTTCAAACACCAATCACAGCACCAGCAATGAACTTTCACGCTGAAATCAATGAACCTGTGGGAGATCTTTTGGACACCTCATGCCAGAAAACCCTACCTGGAGAACTTCAAAAACCCTGTATGTTAATGACACACTCATGCTTCTCTTGTTCTCTTGTAAAAAGGCTAAAAAGGGCTAAAACATTTGACGGCACCCAGCGCGCCATTACTTCAGGCTCTGTGTGTCATATTCTACCCACTGAACAATTAACATTGTATTGTTCCTGTCCCTAGCCAACTCCTTTCAGTCACTTCATCTCTTTGGTCGCTTATTATTGGCGTCTGCTGCTCCCGCTTTCGGTTTCTTCGGCTCCTTCCTCCTGCCTGTGCAGAACTTTCTTTAAATGTCACAATGACAGAAACGGTCATTTAGTAGATCTACTCACACTGCCATCGCTGCAGGGTTTCAGCTCCTTCCAGAAGGTCTGCATGTGGGCCAGATCGATCTTGTTCAGTGGGATGGACACCTCTCCTATAGGGTCGTTCCTGCTAAAACGGTCATAATCTAACACTTGCAGGTACAACGTGCGCTGAACCACCTTCTCATACGGGAACCCTGGGAGGGAGAGATGAGAGAAAGATTATTTTAGCTCACTGAAATTATTTACAGCTCAATATGGGGTACAAAAATACTGTGAACCAGCCCCTTTCATTGACCGTTTGATCCATATTGCATGCATAATTGCATACTTTTGTTTCTGCTGGGAAATGTTTCCTGTTTAGAAGGTGCTGATATGAGCGCTTGTGAGGAAGAACTAATACACAACTGATGATTTATTTAATATACATTCATTACACAACACCTTTGTCGCTAAATGTCGGGTAAATGCGATGTAAAAACCGCATGGTTTTGACCTGACACTTCATCGTGAAGTAAAAAAAAATCATTTACATATCTGATCTACATACTACTGTTCAAAAGTATGAGTAATACTGTAATACTTTTTTAATAAGTCATATTTAATACTTTTACTGGGCAAAGATGCAGTTGAAAATTGATCAAAAGTGACAGTAAAAGCATTTATAATGTTACAAGAGATTTTTGTTTTAAATAAATTATAATAATAATGTTTCTTGAGCAGCAAATCAGCATATTAGAATGATTTCTGAAGGATCGTGTGACACTGAAGACTGGAGTAATGATGCTGAAAATTCAGTTTTGCATCAGAGGAATAAATTACAATTTAAAATATATTCAAACATAAATCAGTTATTTCAAATAGCAAAACTTTTTCAGAATATTACTGTTATTGCTGATCAAATAAATAAATGTCTTTATAAATGTATTTAGCTGCAATGTGAATTTAGCTTTTTAATGCCGAGTCAAAAGTCTGCCAACATGAGAAATCACAAGACTAGGAACTCTAAACACATAATAATGTACTGTAGATGAGATATCAAAACATATTGACCTTCAAACAGGAAGGTCTCGTTCCAGTGAGGGTTAAGGTTCTTTCTTTTGACCTTGGTCTCAAGTTTGTGCTTCTTGTCTGGCAGAAGGTAGAGTTTGACGAACGGATCTGAAGTGCCGGAGAAATCTTTCGCAGGTAGATCCTGACCCTTCAAGATTTTCACTGTCAGTGTGGAGTCCTGAAAACTGTATCCCACGCTGAACTGGATGCGTCCCAGCTTCTCACACACGGGTCCTTCGTGTTCCTCTTCCTCAGAGCCTGGGGACAACTTACAAACCAAAGTTGACACGAGTGTCATTAAACAGCTTAATCGCTTTATATTAAATCATATTAACAAAACCACATTTCATTGTGTCCTGCACCATAACTGAATTGTGTAGAGTGGCTAAATAAATTATTTTAACATTATTTGTATTACGACTGGGTACCGCATAATAATACAAAGAGTGAAATAAAACAACATCTTTCTATTGTGTCTTTGCTATTAAAATAGTTTTTGTTGACTGAGATAAAGATGAAACAAATATGAAATGTAATAAAAAAAAGAATTAACAAAACACATAAAATGAAATAAAAATATAAAATAAAAACCTTTTATAAAATATTAAAAAGGTAATAAATATAATAATTATTATATAAAAATACATTTAAATAGAAGAATAAAAGATGATTCCAAATATTAATAACTATCATCAGCAGTATATAATACTAAATAATGAATCTGATTCATAAACAGATGACTCTTATGAACAGATTCTCTTTTAATGAATCAGTCAAAAGCACTCACAAACTCAAACATTTGCGATACCAAAGCATTAAAAAGCATTATATAGTTGCCAATTATGAGACAAAAATGTTGAAGGCTAAGAGAAATAAAATAAGTTGAAGTAATAAAATTACTAAAACTGAAATAAAAATGAACCTAAATATAAATGTTTATAAAAAACAAAAAATAATTTAAAAAAACCCACATTATAAAATTACTGAAACTCCAACGTAAAATAAAACTGAAAAGCCAAAAATAAAAGCCAATTCAAAATATTAATAAATAGTAGTATATAATACTAAATAACACCTCTGAATCTGATTCCTGAACAGATGACTCTTATGAACAGATTCTTTTAATGAATGAGTCAAAAACTCTTAAGATATCAGTTTAATAATACCAAAGCATTAAAAAAAGTGTTAAATAGTTGCCAATTATGAGACCAAAATGTCAAAACCTAAGAGAAATAAAATGTTAAAGTACTAAAATTACCAAAACTGAAATAAAAATGAATCTAAATAGAAAAATTAATAAAAAAACCAAAACTAATAAAACAAAAACAACTAATAATCCAACTGAATCTTCAACTAAAAATATATTTGAAAATACAAAAATAAAAAGGCAATTAATAAAATATTAATAAATACTAGTACATAAACAATACTAAAATAAAATCTGATTCCTGAACAGATGACTCTTATGAACAGATTCTTTTAACGAACCAGTCAAAAGCACGTACAAACTCTTAAGTTATCAGTTTAAATACCAAAGCTTTAAAAAGTATTATATAGTTACTCATTATGAAACAAAAATGTCAAAAGCTAAGAGAAATAAAATTCTGAAATTACTAAAACTGAAATAAAAATGAGCCTAAATAGAATACTTATACAAAAACAAACAAACAGTCGAGTCTCTTGTGCTTCACAATATTTACATGTTAGTAACTACTGGTTTGAACCAGGCTAACTAATGCAACAGACTCACCTGCTGTCTAAAAATGACCAACAAAACACTACACGTGTCAAATATAAGACAAAAACATTGGCGGGATGCTCTCTAACGAGTTGTGAAATGTTTTTGCCTTCACATTAATATGTGGTGAAGGGCGAAAAGTTGGGAACTGGTTGGTGGTCTTTACAAACACCTTAGAGATCCATCACTTGAAGTGGTCTGACAAGCAGCAGCATATCGAATTAATGAACTCCTATCCATGTCAGGACCTTGGCTAAAAGTTGGGCTTAATTTGACATGCCATGCCCCGACGCCCGGATCCCCCCCAGTGGGACTCAGAGCTGCGAGAGGATGGCGCTTACAAGAGCTTCTGGCACCCTCTTAAAGAGGAAGCACCATCATTAGCCCTCATCACATCTCTTTAAAAACGCCTTACCACCCACGTAATGACACGTAGAACCTGTGAAGGCCGTCGTCTGCGTCCCCTCAGCACATTGTACCAGTTCTAATTACGGGGGCTTTTGTGGAGGTAAGTTCCCTTTGACACATCTCTCTGTGTGACTGACTGCAGTAAGGGAGAACACCAATTACACATGATGCATCCCTGTGTTTAAAGGATTCACATCAAAACTAGTGCTGCTTTAGAGAGGAAAAACAAGAAGAAAACTATAGCTCATTGCCACCATGGAATACAAATACAAAAACAATTTCTTGCAATCTTGACTTGCAGTTGTGAGACATAAACTTGCAATTCTGAAAAGTCTAAATTGTGAGATATAAATTTGCAATTGTGAGATAAAAACGTTGGAATTGTGAGATGAAGTAACAATTAGCTTTTTAATTTTTATTTATGTACATAATCTCAGAATTCTATGAAAGAAGTCATAATTCTGAGATGTAAATTTAGAATTCAGTGAAAAAAGTAACAGTAAACTCATGATTACAAGTTTGTAACTTGAGATATTTTGAGATATAAACCGGCAACTGTGGGAAAAAAAAAACTCATGATTACAAGTTTGTAGCGACTGAAATGGGAGATATAAACAATTCTCAAATGAAGTCAAAATTGTGTGGAAAATTCAGAAAAACAAACAAAAACAAATGTGATATGTAATCTTAGATGTTAAAGAAATAAGTCAGAATTTCAAGGTGTAAACTTGCAATTATTGCAATTGTGAGATATAAACTTCAGAGAAAAAAGAAAAACGTGAGAAACTCAGAATTAGGAGAAAAAAGTCAAAATTTTGAGATGTAAACTTACAATTACAAGTTTATAACTTGCAATTTTCAGATATAAACTGGCAATTGTAAAAAAGACGTCTGAAACGCAAGATATAAACTGGCAATTCTGAAATAAAAAGTCAGAACTGTGAGGAAAAAAACGTCATAACAGATAAAAAGTTAATTCATCTTTTTTATTCAGCGGCAGAAACAAAAAATAGCAAGAATGTAATCGAGATGTAATCGAGTTTCAAGGTTTAAACTTGCAGTTGTGAGATATAAACTCAGAATTCAGAGGAAAAAGGAAAAAGTGTAAATCAAACTAAGAATTAGTAGAAAAAAGAAAAATAAGTGAAATGTAAATAAGTGAAATGTAACATTTTTTATCTAATGGCAGAAACAAACAACAACAACAACAACAGAAATGCGAGATGTAATCTGATTTTGAAGGAAAAAGTCAGAATTGTAAGGTGTAAACTTGCATTTGTGAGACAAATTCACTATTCAGAGAAAAAAAGAAAAAAAATTGACTCAGAATTAGGGGAAAAAAAGGTCAAAACCTTTGATATGTAAACTCACAATTACAAGTTATAACTTGTAATAGCGGGATAAAATTTTGGAATTTAGAGGAAAAAAATCAGAGTTTTCTGATGTAAACTCACAAATACAGTTTTATAACTTTTAATTGCGAGATATAAACTCACAATTGTGAGAAAAAAAAAACAGAATTGTAAAGTAAAATTCAGAGTTGCCTTTTTTATTTTTATTTCATGACAGAAACAAAACAACAACAGCAAGATGTAATTTCAGAATTCAAAGGGGAAAAAATCTGAATTATGAGATGTAAATTTACAATTTCAAGTTTATAATTTGCAATTTTGAGATATAATTTGGCAATTGTAAGAAAGAAGTCTTGCAATTCTGAAATGAAAAGTCAGAATTGTGTGGAAAAAGTCAAAACTGAGATAAAAAGTTGCAATTGTATTTTTTATGCAATGATAGAAACAAAATAACAGAAATGTGAGATGTAATCTCAGATTTTGAAGACAAAAAACTAAGTATTTTGAGGTGTAAACTTGCAATTGTGAGATATAAACAATTCAAAGAAAAAAGGGGGAAAAAAAAAATCGAGACAAACTCAAAATTATGAGAAGTACAAATTTTGATGTGTAAACTCACAATTACATGTTTTTTAACTTGTTATTGTGACATACAAACTAAATAAAATTGACAATCATATTAAAAAAATTATCCCATGGCAGAAACAAAAAAACAACAGTGAGATCTTAGAATTCAGAGAAAAAAAATCTGAATTTACATATGTAAACTCACAATTACTAGTTTAAAACTTGCAATTGTGAGATATAAACTTACAATTGTAAAAAAGAAAAAAAAAGTTTCAATTGCAAGATAAAAGCTGAAATTACCTTTTTAAAAATAATAATAAAAAACTAAAATAATAATAATTATTATTATTATTATCCTGTGGCAGATATAAGCTTAAATAGAAAACAGTACACAACCAAAAGTTCACGTTACCATCAGCATATCACTGGTGACGGAGTTGGCCAGGTCTGAGACGGAGGAGTTAGCGTCTGTCCGGCGACTGCTCTCGTCTGGGGTCTGACCTTTGGGGCTGCTGCCGGGTTTATTAGATCTGGGGAAGAGCCACAACAGAAAAGTGTCACTTTTTATAGCATGTAGCATTAAACACTTCCTCCTGTCTTATGCACCTCATATGCACAGAGAACGGCAAGTCCTCTGTTGTCTGCAGCAATGTCTTTATTATTTGCTAGAAACTGGGTTTTGGGTTGCATTGCATTGTTAGAATCTGATGGTTGATGCTGTAACTACAGTGCGTTCTAACAAAATAAAAAACTACATACAGTACCGTTCAAAAGTTTGAGGTTGGTGTGATTATTTAATGATTTAAAAAATAACTTATTACATAAGAAATACAGTAAAAACAGCACTATTGTATAATATTATTTCAATTTAAAATAACTGCTTTCTATGTTAATATACACCGACCAAAATTATAAACGCAACACTTTTGTTTTTGCCCCCATTTTTCATGAGCTGAACTTAAAGATCTAAGACTTTTTCTATGTACACAAAAGGCCAATTTCTCTCAAATATTGTTTTCTCTCAAATCTGTCTAAATCTGTGTTAGTGAGCACTTCCCCTTTGCCGAGATAATCCATCCACCTCACAGGTGTGGCATATCAAAATGCTGATTAGACAGCATGATTATTGCACAGGTGTGCCTTAGGCTGACCACAATAAAAGGCCACTCTAAAATGTGCAGTTTTATCACACAGCACAATGCCACAGATGTCGCAAGTTTTGAGGGAGCATGCAATTGGTATGCTGACTGCAGGAATGTCCACCAGAGCTGTTGCCCGTGAACTGAATGTTCATTTCTCTACAATAAGCCGTCTCCAAAGGCATTTCAGAGAATTTGGCAGTACATCCAACTGGCCTCATAACCACAGACCACGTGTAACCACACCAGCCCATGACCTCCACATCCAGCATCTTCACCTCCATCGTCTGAGACCAGCCACCCGGACAGCTGCTGCAACAATTGGTTTGCATAACCAAAGAATTTCTGCACAAACTGTCAGAAACTGTCTCAACCTGACTGCAGTTTGTGGGCAAATGCTCACATTTGATGGCGTCTGGCACTGTGGAGAGGTTTTCTCATTGTGGATGAATCCCGGTTTTCACTGTACAGGGCAGATGGCAGACAGTGTGTATGGCGTTGTGTGGGTGAGAGGTTTGCTGATGTCAACGTTGTGGATCGAGTGGCCCATGGTGGCGGTGGGGCTATGGAATGGGCAGGCGTATGTTATCGACAACAAACACAGGTGCATTTTATTGATGGCATTTTGAATGCACAGAGATACCATGACGAGATCCTGAGGCCCATTGTTGTGCCATTCATCCACGACCATCACCTCATGTTGCATGTTGTAATTTATTTTTGTGATGCAAAGCTGAATTTTCAGCATCATTACTCCAGTCTCCACTGTCACATGACTCTAATATGCTGATTTCCTGCTCAAGAAACATTTCTTATTAATACCAATGTTGAAACCAGTTATGCTGCTTAATATTTTTGTGGAAACTGGTAGGTACTGTAGGTAGTAGACAGCAAAGCAGCTCATTTTAGAACAGAGCCCTAGTAAAGTCACAGTGGGCTACTGTCTGGAAAGCTTAAAAAATACTGCCATAGTTGTAATACGAGGACATTACAGTTCTGTGGAGATTTGGAATAAATAAATGCAAGACAAAGAACATCACAGAGTGAATCTGACAATGTTCCGCTTGAGCTGAAGTGTATGAAGAAAGGACACAATCAAAATGTTGTTGTGAGACAAGCATTACGTCCAGTGTTTACTCAGTTCAGAACAGTGAAGAGATAAAAGGATGGAAAACCTGTGGGATAAAACAGTGCTTTTCATATTATTTTTTGCATTAAAAAAAAATTGGATTAAAAGAAAGCCAAAGCACAAACATGATTATCATCACAGCTAAAGGCTCTAACATACGAATTTTGATGACAAAACGGTAACGGATAAATTGAAGTCTAAAAAACAGATGTCGAAGGCCAGTATGTTGAGGCTATGCAAATTAATCTGTCTTGGATCATTTCCTGTCCTATTTCTGTTCTCCTATCAGTGGCAAAAGGCAAAAAATAAAGGAAACAATAAGGTAACTAACAAAACAACTGGGAGAACATGTAGAGCAGAAAGCATAAAGTGAACAGACACATGGACACATTAACAGATCAATAAAACCACGGATGGGAATTGAAAGGAATGTAATGATTTCATTTCAATTTCCAATTCCACTTACTTATTTCTTAATGATTTTCAAGCAACTTAAGGGTCCCTAATGATTTCATTAACGATCCTTTGGTGCTTTGGAGGAAGTAATTCGGTCCTAACTATACACTAAACAAAAACAAAAGCGAATTGCTCCAACAAACACCAAGGCTTTGTTCAAAAACCTAGTGAACTGCTTATGCAAACAGCATTTTTAAGGCACTATACGTGCGTTCTTGAAGCAAAAGGATTTAAAAGTAGTTTGCATGAGCATGCTGCCTTCTAAGATGCTATATTTTAGTCCCAACTTTGCACTATGAACCAAAAGCAAACCTAATATAATTAAAAATGACTGAAATGAAATAAAGCTTAAATCTAAGCAAAAATGAGAAATTATTAACTGAAATAAACGGAAAAAAACGGAAAAAAATACTACTAATCAAAAGTGACTGAAATAAACATATAATTATAAATATTAAATCAGAAAAAAAAAATCTAAATTACTAAAACTTAAACTATAATTAAATTATAAAAATATAAGCAAGTTCTAAATATTAAAATATATATAATACTATAATAGTATATAAATGATACTAAACTGAAATAACTGAACTACTAATTCAAATAAACTGAAATAAAGTACTAACATGACTAAAACAACAAAAATTACTGAAATAAAAATATAAATATTAAAGCAGAAAAATATGACAAAAGCAGATAACAAAATTACTAAAACTTAAACTAAATGAAAATATAAAAATAAAAGCAAATTCAAAATATTGAAATATTAATAAATACTATAAAAGTATATAAATGATACTAAACTGAAATAACTGAACCACTAATTGAAATAAACTGAAATAAAGTACTAAAATTACTAAAACAAAACAAACAAACAAAAAAAAAAATCACAAAAGCAGATTAAAAAAATGACTAAATACTAACTGAAATAAAGTACTAAAATTGCTAAAAGAAATTCAAAAGCAAAGTCAAAATATTAAAATATGAATAAATACTATAATAGTATATAAATTATACTAAACTGAAATAACTGAACTAATATAAACTAAAATAAAGTACTAAAATTTAAAAAAAAATGATGAAATAAAAATATAAATATTAAAGCAGAAAAATATGACAAAAGCAGAAAAAAGAACACAAAAAAGGTAACAAAATTACTAAAAACTTAAACTAAAATTAAAATAAAATTTAAAATATTAAAATATAAATAAATGCTATAATAGTATAGAAATTATACTAAACCCTAAGACTCTCTCTTGCTATAAAAGCACATAAATTTACTACAAAACTAAAATTAAAATAAATATACTTTTAAAACACTTTTGTCATTATAGTGATGACAAAAGCACATTACAAAATTATTAAAATAAATACTATAATGCTTATTAAAAAAAATACTATAACACTATAACACTCAACAAAACTCAATAAAATCACAACAAACAAAGAATGGGAATTGTGAGAAATCTAACTGTAAAAATTAAATAAGATATAAAAAGCATGGTTGCAATTCCAGTTTCTTAACTCCATTAATAACTCTTTAATTTTACTCCATTTATTCCATCAAAACTTGCTGTGAACGTGTACCTTTAACTACATAGGAACCAGTCAGATTTGATCCCAAAGCCTTGTGTAAGCACAACATAATAACAAATCTCATTTGATTTTCAAGCTTATTACATTTCATTCATTTAAAAGATGAGACACGAGCAAACAAATCATTCACAAATGAATGCTAGAAACACATTTTCGTACTCTTTTCAGAAGATAAATGCACACATTCACAAACCAGCATTTCTGTAAAAACTGAAGCCAGCTCTTAAAAAGAACCGGTTGATGATTTCCAACTATATAAAAAAATCGGTGCGCAAATTCGTGCTAACACTAACGTCACCCCTCCAGTTATTACGAGTCACAGTGGAACTGAAGGAGTCCAGACCTAATAGACCTATGATGAGTTTGTACTAATATGGCTGCCAGAGGGGGGAGACGAATAGCCGCCTTTGACTTTTCATCCCCGGGGAAAGAAAACGAGAAGAAACAAGTGCCGTTGGCACGGCAACGGCTGGGGAGATGGCGAGTGCACCTGGTGTGTGGAATGCTGGGAGATACGGCTGGAGTGACAGGCAGACTCATGACGGGGAAGACAGACATGCCGTCTGAAGAGTGATGATCCACCCACCCACAAACACGTCCTCATGAGACAGCCACAGTCATTTCATAACACCCTGTCTGAATTTGTCTCTGTCAGAGAAATCCTGCAAGAGTAATTTCCTCTCGCTGTAATGATGATCAGAATGACACGGTCAGGGTCTGAGGGGTTATAGTGACCACAGATGCTCCTTACGTTCTGACTGACATGACAGAAATCTTTTCAAAACTCCCAGACAAAGCCGTATGTTTCTATTATACAGTACAGTCCTATATGTAGTTATGATTTGGATACTACTTAAAGGAGAAGTCCACTTCCAGAACAACAATTTACAGATAATGTATTTACCCCATTGTCATTCAAGATGTTCATGTTTTTCTTTCTTCAGTCGTAAAGAAATTATGTTTTTTGAGGAAAACATTTCAGGATTTTTCTCCATATAATGGACTGATATGGTGCCCCGATTTTGAACTTCCAAAATGCAGTTCAAATGTGCTTCAAACGATCTCAAATGTGGTTATAAACGATCCCAGCTGAGGAAGAAGGGTCTTATCTCGGTTATTTTCATAAAAATACAATTTATATACTTTTTAATGTCAAACGCTCGTCTTTTCCGGTTCATGACAGTTAGTGTATGTCGAAAAACTCCCATCTCATGTTCTCCCTCAACTTCAAAATCGTCCTATGTCGCTGTTTTACTTTTTTGTTAAGGGTGTTTGATCTTCTTTGCATGTTCACTTTGCAAAGACTAGTTCGGTACTTCTGCAGCGATGTAGGATGATTTTGAAATGATTTTTGAAGTTGAGGGAGAAAATATGATTGGAGTTTTTCTAACTGTCTTGAACCAGAATACACAGCTCAGGGAGAGCAAGACAAGACGAGCGTTTGACATTAAAAAGTATTTTAATTGTATTTTTTTTTCATGAAAACAACCGATCGTTTCTCTAGATAAGACCCTTCTTCCTTGGCTGGGATCGTTTACAACACAATTGCGAGATGTAAACTAGCAATTCTGAGAGAAAATGTCATTGTGAGTTCATTTCACAGTTCTTGACTTTATTTCTCAGAATTGCAACTTTATTTTTTAGAATTGTGAGTTTATATATAAATAGGATAAATTCAGATCTCATAGAGTATTTTCTTACTAGACAACACTGATAATGTTTCTTTCAGTCTTTCCAAGACACGCATTTAGTTGCACATCAGTGTTCACGTCCCAAGTTCCTATATGATTCCTCCCACCATATCAATTATGCAATATCCAAGGTTTCCTGTGGATTTTTACATAAGCATGAGCGCAGTAACCGTAGGGCATTCTGGAACACATGCGGTCTTTGTTCACATCCATACTTAAGGTTTTTATATCTAAAATCCTTCCAACGGTGGAAGATCAGGAGGTCATCGCAGCCTTCACTGCATTAATGTCTCCTGCAGGGCTGGATGGAGATTGTGTAAGCATCAGATTTTAACCAACAGACTCCGCTAAGGTTGTTATAACCTTCGAGAGTATGTTTAAGAAGTTCTATTGTGATACCAAGGTCAACATTGGACTAAAAGCAAAACAAAATGATTGCATTTGCATTCATACTCATTTTCTTGGCAGGTGGTTTGGACAAAGTGACCAACGGGGGAGCATACATTATGCTATGACAAATACATCAGGTACCAAAATACAGTCTGGATCTAGATTGACGTGTGGCTCTCTGGGTGACAGGAGACGGCCAGCTGGGTGATTATTTATAAACTGTGTTGTGCACAATTCAGAGGCAAAAAGATTTTTAAAACTAACATACTGAGCAGCTTGGAATAGCCTGACATTATGACACTGCCATTATTTCAGTGTTTTATACGGAAAGAATAATAAAGGCACAAATAAGGTCTGAAATACTTACAAACAGAATTAGAAGTAGAACAAAAAGAGAATTCCTCACTTCTTTTTTAACAAATAGCCAGTGAATGAGGCACTTAACTTCCCCAAAATATTGTTCCTCAAACTTAGGTACTAAATTTACCATCTAAATTTTAAGTGAGCCATATAAAAAAAATAGCAACAACTGGAAAATAGCCCAAAAAATCATTTTGCGTTCCAATTGAAAATAATACAATGTGAAATGTTATGAGGCTGAATAAGTGATTTCAGTGAACTAGCCATTTAATCTCAATCACAAAAACAAAACACACGCTAGCAAACTTCCCATCAAAATCTGAGCACTAAATCTCTCCACAACAAAATCAACACATAGCTGCTACTAACTCAGATAGATAGATAGATAGATAGATAGATAGATAGATCTTATAATACTCTTATAATAATCTTTTCAATATTTAAAATATGAAAAAAATCAGCTTTGTATCACAGTAATAAATTACTTTTTAAAATATATTAAAATATAAAGTTATTTTAAATTAAATTTTTTCTTTTTTTAATTAAAGCATAAATGATTTATTCTAAATCATAAAACAAATCTTACAGACCGTAAACTTCTGAACATATATCTATATCTACAATACCAGTCCAAGGTTTCTGAACAGTAAGAATTTTAATGTTTTTAAAATAAGTCTCCTCTGCTCACCAAGTCTGCATTTATTTGATCCAAAGTACAGCAAAAACAGTAACATTTTGAGACATTTTTAATATAAAATGTACTGTAAAATTTAAATATATTTCAAAATGTAATTTATTCCTGTTATTTTAAAGCTGAATTTTTAGCATCATTACTCCAGTCACATGATCCTTCAGAAATCATTCTAATATTTTGATTTGCTGCTCAAAAAACATTTATTATTATTATTATGTTGAAAACAGCTGAGTAGATTTTTTTAGATTTCTTTAATAAATAGAAAGTTCAGAAGAAATAGAAACCCTTTGTAACATTATAAATGTCTTTATCATCACTTTTGATCAATTTAAAGCAACCTTGCTAAATAAAAGTATTCATTTCTATAACCCCAAAAAAAAAAAAAAAAAAATACTGACTCCAAGCTTTTGAATGGTATAGTGTATAATGTTACAAAAGCTTTTTTATTTCAGATAAACACTGATCGTTGGCTCTTTCTATTAATCATAGAATCCTGAAAAAATTGTACTCAGCTTTAAACATTGATAATAATAATAATAAATATTTCTTAAACAGCAAATCTGAATATTAGAATAATTTCTGAAGACTGGAGTAATGATGCTGAAAGTGTAGCTTTGAACACAGGAATAAATTACATTTTAAAATATATTCAAATAAGAAGCAGTTATTTTAAATTGTAAAAATATTTCACAATATTACTGCTTTTGCTGTATTTTGGATCAAATAATAACGTCCCTGTGGGCTTTAGTGGTTAAAAACGTTGATGTGTTTCACTGGACTTCAGACTTTGTCTTTTTGTCTCTGAGAAACATTTTTATTTAATTTACTGTTCACTAAAGATAAATCTAGAGAGATGCTGTTGTTTTTGCTTTATTCTAATGTTTTGTGGAAACCTTGGAACTTATAATTGCCTTTACTGTGTTTTTGTGATCACTGTAACACTTGCTGAACAGAAGTATTACAAAAACTGCCCAGCATTGTATTTGCTGAATAAAATCTAATACTTGATCTTTACTAAACCTGAGGAAAATTGCCTGTTTTGTCTTAAAAAATATGATTTTGGCTTTTAACAATTGTTTGTAAGGTGGAAAAGTTTCATATTTTCTCTTAATAACTAGAAAAACTGCCACAAAGACATGATTCTGAGCCAGGTTACAACTATTTGTTCAATTCTGATACTGCTTTTGCTGTATTTTGAATAAAATAAATGCAGGCTTGGTGAGCACAAGAGAATTCTTTAAAGGGGTCATCGGATGCCCATTTTCCACAAGTTGATATGATTCTTTAGGGTCTTAATGAAAAGTCTATAATATACTTTGGTTAAAAATTCTCAAAGGCTGTGTAAACCAGCACCCTTTTTACCTTGCCAAAATCAGCTCTGCAAAAATCATCCTGCTCTGGTCGAGGCTGCTTTAAATGTTAATGAGCTCTGCTCGCTCCGCCCCTCTCTTCTCTCTGTGGAGTGGCGAGCCTGTTTACTTTAGCCACGTTTAGCCGCTAAACTCACTAAACTGCACGTTATTAGGAAAGGTGATTGCAGAGATTCATAAAAAAACCCTTCTACTCACTTCTGCTGTAAGTGAAGCTGGATCACGAATGATTTGCACGAACATAGACGCATTTATGTAGATCGGGAGGCGCATTCCCTTCACAAACAAACTTAATCCACTGCATCGTCAATGGCTCAGATGTGGGGCGCAAATGACAACAACTATGTTCAATATTACATCCAATAACACAACACCTCAATCGCTCAATCAGAGATATTCTTGTCTAACTTACATCCCTGCTCTGGCATCGAAACAATGGAGGTCTGACTGTGACAGCTGATCTGAGGTAAAACGCTCATGTCAATCAACTGTTGTGGGAGCGTCACACCGACAGGCATCTGAGAACGGCTCGATTTGAAAAAGAGGATATTATTTTTACAGATTAATTAAAAACCACAGCATGGATTTTTATCATTGTAGAGTAGATTTGTACATACACTGCCAACACACATTAATGGTTAAACAAAATGAAAAAGTGAACTTTGCATCTGATGACCCCTTTAAAAAAACACTAAAAATCTTACAGTTCAAAAACTCTGACCGTTAGTGTCTGTCTGTCTATCTATCTTTTCCCCCCCACATATATCCCTCAACAAAAACAAGGAAAAAAGCAGAACAAAATCCAAAATCATGACACCTCTCAAACTGCAGTCTCTTAGAAATGAAATCAGTTTTATAGATTATCTCAAGTGACACAGTGATCTGCTGTGTTTGTTTGTCACAAGTACATTCAACAGGAACAGCAGCAATCCCACTTTTATAGTGGAAAGTGTCTTGTAAAACTCCTGCAAAACTGAATTCACCTGACGTTGGCTGGTGTGACAGTTCATTTCAGACCCCATCTGCACCTGTTGAGAGCTATTCCCAAAACAAACCAAAACCAAGCCCTGAAAGTTGCATCCCAGGGTCATTTGGCAATCCATCAAATGCTGTTTTCCTGACATTTACTTAGAAGCAACACTTCCGAGTACCCACCAATCATTAATTCAAAGGAGTAAATCTCAGCCATGCTCCATGAGTCTGCAATTATCATCATCATTACTGCCAATTCGGCCACACAGCAGAAAGGCGATATCATTTCACTGAAACAAATGTCAGAAAGAGTGGGTGAGACAAACAGAGGAACAAACCCGGTAGAGCATCATTAGAGTGGCCAGCGCTCTTCAGTGGTGATAATTGTGAGGATGGTGAAGAAGTGCTGAGGATGTGTGTGGGAGGAAGCCGTGTGTTTTTCAGAATATTCCAGCACATGGGCGTTTGGAATTTCGAATAGTGGATTCATTCTCGTCCCTCAAGTAGAATATCAAAGCAACATTTTTAGCAACAGGCTAGAAACGTCCCTGTGGGCTTTAATGGTTAAAAACACTGATGTGTTTCACTGGACTCCAGACTTTGTCTTTTTGTCTCTGAGAAACATTTTTATTTAATTTACAGTTCACTAAAGACAAATCTAGAAAGACGCTGTTGTTTTTGCTTTATTCTAATGTTTTGTGGAAACCTTGGAACTTATAATTGCCTTTACTGTGTTTTTGTGATCACTGTAACACTTGCTGAACAGAAGTATTACAAAAACTGCCCAGCATTGT
This sequence comes from Labeo catla, assembly GCA_012976165.1. Taxonomy (NCBI): domain Eukaryota; kingdom Metazoa; phylum Chordata; class Actinopteri; order Cypriniformes; family Cyprinidae; genus Labeo; species Labeo catla. The sequence continues at coordinate 70,942 of VONZ01000464.1, forward strand.
ATTTGCTGAATGAAATCCAATACTTGATCCTTACTAAGCCTGAGGAAAATTGTCTGTTTTGTCTCGCAAAATATGATTTTTGCTTTCAACAATTGAAAAAGTCTCATATTATTAATAACTAGAATTCTCTTAATAACTGCCACAAAGACATGATTCTGAGTCAGGTTATACTTATAAAAATAAAGGTGCTTTAAAAGGTTCTTCAAACGATGCCACAGAAGAACCATTTTTGGCTCCACAAAGAATCATTCAGTCTAAGGTTCTTTAAAGAACCATCTCTTGCTGACCTTTTTATAATCTTAAGAAACAGAAAGGTTCTTCAGATGTTAAAGGTTCTTTATGGAACCATTTAGACAAAAAGGTTCTTCTATGGCATTGTGAAGCACCTTTATTTTTAAGTGCACAACTATTTGTTCAATTGTCAGCCCATTTTAAGGTCAGAATTATAGAAGAAAATGCATCAGAAGCGAAAACATGAGTCATGACTACATCTAAACTGTGACAGAAAATTACAGATTTAGTGAAAAAAAAAACTATTACTTTAAAGTTCTTTGACATTAAACAGAGTTTTTGAACATATTTTTCCACTCCTTTGTTGACTGTAAGTTAAATGACACATTTTGAATACTATCTGGAAGTAAAATCAAAACTTGTGACATTTGGCTACTTTTGTTATTTTGTTAAGTATATTAAAGCTGACATGCACATATAACTTGAACAATCTTTTTAACCGATTGGCTTAAGTGGTTAAAATCACTGATGTGTTTCACTGAACACTAGAATTTGTCTTTCTGGTCGCCTGCTGCTTCCAGACAAACATTTTTATCGCTCAGCCGTCACTCTTTCAGCATGGTGCTGTTCACTAAAGACAAGCCGAGAGAGAGACTGTTGTTTTTGCTTTATTCTAATATTTCTGTGAAACCCTGAAACTTATAACTGCCTTTACTTTGTTTTTAACACTTGCTGAAAAAAAACATTGTATTTGCTGAATGAAATCCAATACTTGTTTCTTACTAAAACTGAGGTGCTGATTCCAAAAAAAAAAGCCTGTTTTGTCTTTCAAATATGATTTTTGCTTGCAACAATTGTTTGTAAGGTGAAAAAGTCTCATATTATCTCTTAATAATTAGAAAAACTGCCACAAAAACATGATTCTGAGCCAGGTTACAACTATTTGCTCAATTCTCTGCTAGTTTTCACATGTATGACATTATTTTATGCCTTTTCCTGATTTTAAGGTTACAATTATAGAAGAAAATGCAAAGTCATGACTACATCTAAACTGCGACAAAAAATTACAGATTTAGTTTTTTAAAAGTTCTTTGACATTAAATAGAGTTTTTGAACATATTTTCCCACTTTTTCTATCTGGAAGAAAAATCAAAACTTGAGACATTTGGCTGCTTTTGTTATTTTGTTAAGTATATTAAAGCTGACATGCACATATAACTTGAAAAATCTTTTTAACCGGTTGGCTTAAGTGGTTAAAATCGCTGATGTGTTTCACTGAACACTAGAATTTGTCTTTCTGGTCGTCTGTTGCTTCCAGACAAACATTTTCATTGCTCAGCCGTCACTCTTTCAGCATGGTGCTGTTCACTAGAGACAAGTCTAGAGAGATTCTGTTGTTTTTGCTTTATTCTAATATTTTTGTGAAACCCTGAAACTTATAAATGCCTTTACTCTGTTTTTAACACTTGCTGAATAAAAGTATTAATCAAAACTTGTGACATGATGTTGCAAAAAAATCAAAATATTGAGAAAATCTCCTTTAAAGTTGTCCAAATGAAGTTCTTAGCAATGCATATTACTAATCAAAATTAAGTTTTGATATATTTATGGTAAGAAATGTACAAAATATCTTCATGGAACATGATCTTATTATCCTAATGATTTTTGGCATAAAAGAAAAGTCAATAATTGTGACTATTGGCTATTGCTACAGATACACCCGTGCTACTTATGACTGGTTTTGTGGTCCAGAGTCACATATAACTTAAAAAATCTTTATAACTGGTTGTCTTAAGTGGTTAAAATCGATCTGATTTGTCTTTCTGCTCATCTATTGCTTCCAGACAAACATTTTCATTGCTCAGCCGTCGCTCTTTCAGCATGGTGCTGTTCACTAGAGACAAGTCTAGAGAGATTCTGTTGTTTTTTTTTTTTTTTGCTTTATTCTACAACACCACCTTCTCCTCTCAGTTCACAGCGGTTTCTCTGGGATCGTCTGGACATGCTCAGTGGCCCAATGTGGCCCAGCTGTCTTATTGAATCTATTAAACAGGGTCTCTGTTCACCTTACCTACACCACTGTGAGGGTGAACAGGCGGGCCGCCGGTCTCCAGGACTACAGTATGGTTTGGATGTAGTCCTGGATAGACCTGGATTCACAGCCTGCACAAGGATTCAGAAAGCGACACTCAGTAAATGATTGTTAATATGCATTTTGTACTGTTTAGTACAGCATTAGAAGCACTACTCGCCCAGACCAGCTGACTAACACCAAAAGTTTGGGGTTTCTTTGGGTCCAGACACAACAAATGCCCCAGGGTTTGTAGCGATATATCCTTCTTCATTACACTGACATTTACTCATTACATTCTGATTCATTTGAAATGATTAATTGGTTTGCATCCATCAAGTTACAAATAAAAAAAGAAACAGAAATAAATATAATGGTAACACACTTTACTGTAAGGTTCATCTTAGCATTAGTTAACATGCACTAAGAATGAACAATACTTCTACAGGATTTATTAATCTTAATTAATGATAATTTTAGCATTTACTGATGCATTAAAATCACAAGTTGTGTTTGTTAACATAGTTAATGCACTGTGAACTAACATGAACAAACAATGAATGACTGTATTTTTATCGACTAACATTAACAAAGATTAATAGTGTTAAATGTATTGTTCATTCATTAATACATTAACTAATTTTAACAAATGACCCCTTATTGTAAAGTGTTACCAATATAATAAACATGAAAATAAGTTTTTAAAACACCTAAAGGTTTATAATATGATTATAATATTATTAGTAAAGTAGCTAATTCGCTGCAGTATTAAGTTAAGTAATTTTTGCTCTTTTATGCTCACCAAGACTGCATTTTTTTAATCAAACAATCAATTTAATCAATCATTTATTTAATTAGAATTTAAATTGTAATTTACAATTAAATTATATGTATCGCTTAAACTGAACTCAAAATAGTTTGGAAATGAACGTTTATTAATAATTTGAATTTGCTTTTGAATTGAAATTTTAAAATTGCTTATTAATAATTGCTCACCTTTCGATTCTTGCTGATGCCTCTACTAATTATGTGTCTGATTTTTTGGGTTCATTTTAAGCCAGCCACATAGTAATTTTTAAACAATAGCTGAGTTAAATAAAACTACTCAGAAGGTTGGGTTGAAGAAGAAGTTAAGAACAAAATTGACAGATAACATACTCACGCCATTGTCATCGCCAAGATGTTCCTTTCTGTCTTCAGTCATAAAGAAATTATGTTTTTTGAAGAAAACATTTCAGCAATTATCTCCGTATAATGGACTTCTATGGTGCCTGGAGTTTGAACTTTCAAAATGCAGTTTAAATGCAGCTTCAAAGGGTCCTAAACGATCCCAACCGAGGAATAAGGGTCTTATCTAGCGAAATGATCGGTCATTTTCTAAACAAAAATTTACATTTTTATACTTTTTAACCTCAAATGCTCATCTTGTCCACTGCTGGGATCGATTAGAGCCATTTAAAGCTTCATTTAACCTGCATTTTGGAAGTTCAAACTCACGGGCACCATAGAGGTCCACTATATGGAGAGAAATCCTAAAATGTTTTCCTCAAAAAACATAATTTCTTTATAACTGAAGTAAGAATAGCATGAACATCTTGGATGACAATGAGGTGAGTACATTATCTGTATATTTTTGTTCTGGAAGTGAACATTTCCTTTAAACAGTCAAAACAACCCAGTCACTGGGTTCGTCCATATTTCATCCAGCACTGGGTTGTTTATAACCCAGCATTTTTAGAGTTTAGTTTTTGTGATTAATTTAAAGCACAATTTCTGCAAGTATTATTATTATTAATAAAAGTACTTCTAAAAATCTTTGACCCCTGACATTATCAGCCGATGCAATAACCTAAAAATAGCCATAACCCAGCTGATATATCAATCTATCTTTAAAGTACTGTATATGACAGACTTATGGACACAGTCTGTGACAAACAGTACATACTACACCGCAGTGCATATAAACCTGTGGCCGTGTGCTTCTGTGGCCTTCAGGTGGGTTATCTGTAACTGTCATAGTAGCAGAATCACAGAAACTAATGAGGTGTTTACTGTATCGGTGTACATATGTGTGCTTGTTTCCTCAGAGCTATTTGAGTGTCCTGCTCTGAACTGAAGGCACAGATAAATCGCTCCTCAGCCTCGTGGGCCTGACACTCATGTGGCCTGACAGCTCACCGCCGCCGTAACATCAGCCGCCATTCAGTGTGCCAACAGCCACCTAGAAGGGTCTGATCTTCAGTATAGCACAGACCATTTAAGTAATTTTAAGTAATTTTGTGTCACTGGATTTTTCAGAAAATATTGTTCTTCTTGATGGAAAATCAACAAAAAGGAATGTACACTACCATTCAACAATTTGGGGTTTGTAAGTTTTTTTTGTTGTTGTTGTTGTTTTTTTGACCAAGGCTGTGTTTCAAAATTCAAAATATCTGTTTTCTAATTCAATATATTTTAAAATGAAATTTATTTCTGTGATTCAAAGCTAAATTTTCAGCATCATTACTGCAGTCTTCTGTGTCATGTGATCATTCATTAATCATTCTAATATGCTGATTTGCTGCTCAAGAAACATTTCTTATTATTATAGATGCTGAAAACTTGGATGCAAACCAAAATAAAAAGATTATTCACTTCAAATGAATGATAAGTTTGGCATCAGTGCAAAAACTTTCAGTGCTTCACATTGTGAAACACTTCAGTTTAAACACAACAAAACTAATATTATAAAACAGATGCATTTCTAGTTGGATGAGTCACATCTGAAGCTGTAAAATAGCTGATATGTCAACAGAACTCTGTATTAATGCGCCAAGTTGCACCGTGCTGTGAGATGGGAGAATGGATGGATGATGCTCCCATGAATATCCAACCGCCTGTGGAGAACAGAAACCCACATATGAGTGAACTGCTGGATCCACTGGTGCTAAACCACATCATCGCTTGACGGATGGAATGATATGTGGAGAGTTTGACAAGTGTTTCTTTCAGCTTGGAGCTCATGGCACTAAAAAATAAAAAAGTAGCACTCTTATCAAAAAAACATAACGTGTTCTGCATTTGGTCTAAAACAGAGATACTCGCCGAAATCTTGATGCACTTAACAGTGTGAGACTGTGCACAGAATACCACTATACTCCACGTACTATTTCTGCAGTGTGCATAGCAGGGTTGCAACAATTAAGCAGTAAAGCTTTAATGAAAATAATCAAGAAATTTAAATATCAATTAATAGCATATGCATGAAAAAACATCCATCAGCCACATTCCTTTACAGCTGCGAATATCTAATTTCTATTGAAAAAATTAACAAAAAGTGCAAAAGTTGTTCAAATGCATGTTTAAAGCATTTGATTCATATTTTTCTTAGTGCATAACTTACATTTTACTGTTTTTTTACCTTCTCTGTAAATTTTAGAAAAGACATGAAAGTGTTTACATTTTGCATAAAGTTCTATACTTTGTTTTTACAGTATGCAAGCCGTTGTTGTTTTATTTTTATTTTTTAATTTTTATATGCCATGCATAAGAATTTTTTGCATATAATACAGAGGTATATTTGTTATATTTGTTTTCATAGCCTTCAACTTACATACTATTTAGAGGATGACATTAGACAGACTTTTTAAATTAAATACCAAAAATAAAATTTGGCATATTAATGATTACAAATTAATGTTAAGTTAATGCTAATGCATACTGAACACAGCATTTGAATTTTCTGTATGTATAGAATATCCAGGTCACCTAATATGTGACCCTGGAGCACAAAACCAGTCTTAAGTAGCACAGGTATGTATTTGTAACAATCAAATAGCCAACTATCAAAATTATCGATTTTTCTTTTATGCCAAAAATCATCAGGTTTTTAAGTAAAGATCATGTTACATTAATATATTTTGCAAATTTCATACCATAAATATATCAAAACTTAATTTTTGATCAGTAATATGCATTGCTTAGAACTTCACATTGACAACTTTAAAGACGTTTTTCTCAAATATTTAGATTTTTTTGCACCCTCAGATGCCAGATTTTCAAATATGGAAAGCTTTTTTATTCAGCTTTAAGATGATGTACAAATCTCAATTTAAAAAAAATTGACCCTTATGACTGGGTCCAGGGTCACATGTATTTGCAAACATGTGCAGAACACAATGCATGGAATTCTGTATCCCACAATGCAACTTGCTTAACCATCGTTAGTGCAATAAACAAACAAATCAGATGTAGGCCTAATATCAGTTGTATTTTTCTTGACTCCTTGATCTGACTGGCAAAAGAGAATTTGAGTGACTTTTTTACATAAAGTTCGCCTATAAACAGGGACGCTCAAACAACAGTCATTAATAGTGCAGAAATCACACATTTCCCCCTTTGAGGTATCTTCCGCAAAATTAGTCTAAAAATAAACAATAACTGGATATCACTTGCTGAATTACACATGCATAATGAGGTCATGTAACAATAATGTAGGATTCTACTGAAATGTTCATCCTGGAATAGCACACATTTTCATAGTCTTCAAAGTTGTAACAGTAGGCATTATGCAGTAGACTAGTATTCTATTTCTGTTTCTCTAAACTCAGATCGGGTTAATCCAGCCTCTGCGGGGGAAGCCTTCAGCCGCTTGTATTACCCGAGGAATTTCTCACATGAATTAACAAGCTGAAGTTTGATTCTGTGATCTAGTTTAAGACTTTTCTGTGTTGCTCATCTTTTATTGGGCCCATAAGCATCTCATTCTCTTTAGAGTTAATTAGTGGTTTCTGGTGCACAAATCACTGTTATAACAGCTCATATTTAGGTTTAGGGGTGTGAACAACTAATCCAAAGTATTAGAATTCTGCATACACCTTGTGCTCGAGATGAATGATCTTCACTTTAGATCAAGCAGCAAGAGAAAAGTCACACAGACTTACACTGAAGCTGTATCTATGGACCATAATATCACAGAGACTTAAACTTAGAACACAGTAGCAACCACAAAAAAGCAACCCAGAACACCCTAGCAACCACACAGCAACTGCCCTAACATTCATTGTATTTTATTTTGCTGTATTTGATTAACTACCTTTACCTGAAAATTGAGTGTTTACTGTTGCCCTTTGCATTGTTGATGTACTATTTCCTATTTAATACTGTACAGCCACCTTGTCACAATTCTGTATTGTTAAAGGCGGTATACAAATAAAGGTGATTTGATTTGATTTGATTTGATTCAAGCAGAACACTTTAGTAACTGCACAGCAACAATCCAGAACAAAACACTACCTACAGTAGACCTCCCTAGCAGCCACATAACAACCACCCAGAACACCCTAGCAACTACCTACAGCAGACCTCCCTAGCAACCACGTAACAACCACCCAGAAAACCCTAGCAATTACCTACAGTAGAAGTCCCTAGCGACCACAAAAAAAAACAAAAAAACACACAGAACACCCTATCAACCATCCAGAACAAAACAAGCAACCATGCAGAAAACCCTAGCAACCACAAAAAACTCCCAAAACACCATAGCAACCACCTAGAACACTTTAGTAACTGCACAGCAACCATCCAAAACAAAACACCTCAGCAACCACCCAGAACACCCTAGCACTATCTACAGTGGAACTCTCTAGCAACCTTAAAAAACACCCAGAACACCCTAGTAACCATCCAAAATAAAAATCTCAGCAACCACCCAGAAAACCCTAGCAACCACAAAAAAACCCACCCAGAACATCCTACAGTAGAATTCCCTAGCAACCATGCAGAATACCCTAGCAACCACAAGAAACTCCCAGAATGCCCTAGCAACCACCTAGAACACACTAGCAACACACAGCAACCATCCAGAACAAACACCCCAGCAACCACCTGGAACATCCTAGCAACCACATAATAACCACCCAGAACACCATAGCAACCACCTAGATCTTCCTAACAACCATCCAGGAACACTGTGGTTACCACATAGCAACCATCCAGAACAAAGCACCCCAGCAACCACCTAGAACACCTTAACAACCACATAATGACCATCCAGTACACTTTAGTAACCACAGAGAAACCATCCAGAACAAAACACCCCAGCAACCATCCAAACACTAGCAGCACATAAAACCAGAACACTATAGCAACCACCTAGATCTCCCTAGCAGCCATCCAAACACAGCAACCATACAGAACACACCCAGCAACCACCCAGAAACCCTAGCAATCCCAAAGACCCACAACACCCTAGCAACTACCTAGAACTCCCTAGTAACCACATAACAACCACCCAGAACACTCTAGCAACCATCCAGAACAGAAAACCACAGCAACCACCCAGACAACCCTAGCAACCACACAAAGACTGTAGCAACCACATAAAACCACCCAGGAACAATCTGGCAACTACCAAGAACTCCCCTAGCAACCACATAACCATCCAGAACACTCTAGTAACCACATAGCAACCATCCATGACAAACATCCCAGCAAACCACCTAGAACACTCTAGCAACCACCCAGAATACCATAGCAACCACAGAGAACACCCTTGCAACCACAAAAACCACCCAGAACACACTTTAGTATTCACATAGCAACCATCTAGAACCAAGCACCTGGAACACCTTAGCAACCACCTACAACACCCTAGCAACCACACAGAACACATTAGCAACCACATAGAAACCACCCAGAATAAAACACCTCAACCCCAAATACCCTAGCAACCACATAGCAACCACCCAGAACAAAACACCCCAGCAAGCATCCAGAGCACCATAACACCATGTAGCAATCACCCAGAACACCCTTGCAAACAACACATCAACCAACCAAAACAGAACACCCTAGCAACTTCATATCAATACCCTAACAACATGGTGATGAGTTTTCCACAAAATTCTGTGGATTTTTACCCACAAATTCATAAGTGACACATCAGTAATTTACATGTCCTTTCAAAGATGCAGTTTCTATCATCATTACGAAATAAGAACAAATTATAAACAGAAGTGATCAAAAGTAACACATCTTCTGCAGCACTGCTGTTGTTGAGCATCATATTTGATGTGTAATTGTCATTTGTGAAATGCTGTTGGATGAGTGTGTCCAGAGAGCAGCTGCAGGAGTGTAAGGATGTTTGGAGACATGGTCAAGACGCCGCTGACATCTCCCCGTCTGCTGCTCTCATTTGATCATGCTGCACACCTCATTTACAATTCAATTAGTCTACGTTCCACCTCAATTAAACGCCCTCTGACACCAACACACACACACACACAGTGGATCCTTAAAGTCACAGGATTATGCAACTACTATTAGACTTGGGTTTTCTTTTGACATAGAAGGTTGGAAAAAAGACTGATGTATCCACCTTATTCTTTAACGTGCAAGTAAGCCTATGGGCGAGACTTCTGTTCATTAGCTGCTATAGGGAAATAACGAGAGCAATAACAACATGCAGTAAATGGTAAAACTGTCTGCACTACAAACCAGTGTTTTCATAATTAAGATAATACATTAAAATAATATGGCAAGACACACCAATTTGCAATATTAAGCAGCAAAACGAGCTGTTTTGTACAGTTAAAAATAGATGACAATGGAAGTCATACCCATTAAATTTACAAATGGTCACGGGCCCATTCTTATGGGAAGAAAAAGGCAGATAAATTCTGTGTAATTCAGAATACTATTATATTTCTCATCAATAAAACTAGCATAAATCAAAATCCTAGATTCCCTAGAAAATATGTATGTCGATTGTGATATGGACAATGTGATCCACTGTAAAAAAACAAAAAAAAAAAAACAAAACAGCAAATATAAGCTTGTACTGTAGTTTCACAGCATAATAAGGGCATTTAGGTGAATCTCATGAAAACATACACCAACCACATTTTACCGTAGTGAATACTATTATAAATATGATTATTTATTAATAATAATAATGGAAAATTTTAAGAAAATGAATCCATTTGAAGAAAATTTAAGACCATTTTGTTTTTTTGCAGTGCAACAATAGCTATGTTTCCATCACCCTGTGTTTATGCACATTTTGAAGTATCGCATCAGAAATGACAACAATATTTGAAAAAAAAAAATCCCTTAATTTGCAAAAAGTTTTAACACTCGTTTGAGGTGGCTTTTGAATTGTGCAAAAAAGGGTTAATGCGAATAACGGGGGAGATGGAAAAGCATTTTGAGAATTAATTCCTCCACACGCACCAAAAAAGTCATGTGACTGGGTTATGGGACAGGATAACTTGACTAACTAGCAGCATCTGAAATGTTATTATAGTCATTCTAAGATGCCTGAGCAAAGTCTGCCGTCAAAGCATTTTTGTATAATTGCCTCAAACTGTCTTACAAGACTACATTCCCAAACAGCTGGCATCCGCCTCCAAAAGCAATGACCACATATATTGTTTCGCCTGCTCTCTCTGAATCGCAAGTAATTTATTTTATGTGATTTATTATATTCAGTGGCTTCTCCTACTTTTCTTAGTGATATGTAGTGACAATTTTTCAGGAAGTGACAATATTGTTCTCTTTGAATGATATATAATGCAAATGTAACTGTAATTTTAGGGTAAAATATAACCCGAACATGTTCTTAAAAGATTTTGAGATATTTGCCAATTTGTCTTAAATAATACTGAAAATAAAATCTTTATTTATCCTAACGTATAAACCTTTAGCAAAATCAAAAGAGCCTGCATGTGAAATGTCACCTGTGTAATAGTCCAGTAATTAATTTTAGCATTTTTGGAGCATTTTTTGCCTGCCAACTTTTGTTTTATTTCCTTGAGAAACCTTTAACCACCACAAAACACTGCCTCCAGCAGACAAACATTGAAAAGAACAAATTTAAAGGGGTGTTATTATGCTTTTCACTTTTTGAATTTTAGTCAGTGTGTGGTGTGTATCTTTAGGCATAAAAAAGATCTACAAAGTTACAAATCTCAAAATCCACTCCAAAGGGAGATATTTCGTTTTTAAAAAATACCTTTTCAAGAACTACGACGAACGGCTCCTTTGGACTACAACGTTTGTTTTCCACATGCAATGATGCCACAACGCGGCCCATTAGAATATCATTAAATTAAATCCCGAATGAAAATTCGAATTGTTGTTGGTGTAGGGATGAGGTGGGGGATTACCCTAACGATGCAGCATGGAGAGCCGCTTCAACGAACCGCAGCGCGGCGGGTATAAACACAAGCATTGATTCAGAGCAGTAACGCGCTGCAGACGTGTGCAGTACAGGGGGGCGAAACACACGCCGAAGCCGCGATTTACTCCGGTTGCGCTTCAGAGCCGTAACACCTCGCAGATGCATGCAGTGTGTGGTAAGAGATTTATTCATTATACAGTGTAGATAACGTTAGCTTCACTTATAACGCGAGTGTTTTTTAAAATGTATAAACTTGCACTACAATAGGCTAGGCTGATGTTCTTTGATAATGTTAGGCTGCTTTTAGCCTTACGCTGGAGCTGGTTTCGGGCAATGAAACTAAGTTTGTAAATAATTAAATACATTAGCACGATAATATCACGTATTGGTGATCTCGCAGGCTGATGACAGCACCCAACACTACTGTAGCGTATTATTTACTCACCCTCCCTGCATCCTAGGTGTATATGACTTCCTTCTTTCAGACGAATGCAATCTGAGTTATATTAAAATTTGCCTCACACAGCTCTGGGGGGTTAATAAAGACCTCCTGTAGCGAACTGATGCGTTTTTGTAAGAAAGATATCTATATTTAAAACGTAAGAATCACTTTAATCTAGCTTGCGCTAACAGTTGTACACAGAACTTGCTTCTTTGACAAGGGGCGTGGCAGTACTGAAATTAGTGATGGGTCGTTCTTGAACGATTCGTTCATTTTGAATGAATCTTTAATGTGACTCGGGACGAACGAGTCGTCTCGGGGAGTGATTCGTTCAGTCGCGCATGCGCAACATCCTATTAGGTTCTATACTGGAATTAGTTCACCTGTTTCGAATCTTCGGGTTTTTGGAGTCGTTCGTTCATCTTATGGGGCTTTCACGTGATGAACGAATGACTTAAACCCGAAGACTTGAGAGATGAACTAATCGATTCTTTTTCTGGCTCAGATTCCATTGGTTAAGTTTACTGGGCTGTCACGTGATGAACGAACGACTCAAACCCGAAAACTTGTCATATAAGAGGCCAGGTTGAGCTAATCATAGACTAAAGACCCAGGTAAACAGTGAATTAATCTTTTCTGTTTCTTATAGCATTATAGTTTTGTCTTGTTTGTAGTGTGATCAACGTACACGTAACATTTTAATTATATTTTGCTAAAATGAACGAAATGACTCGAAAAAGATTCGTTCATTTTGCTGAACAAGACTCAAAGGTCCGAGTCGGTAAAATGATCCAAACTTCCCATCACTAACTGAAACACCGCCTAAGCTGTTCGCCAATCACAGTGCAGTGGGACAGCTAACCAATCATAACACATTTCATTTTTCTGAAGGCGGAAGCCAGAACTAATCGAATTATTTTGCCAAGCTGGGAGAAATGTATTGTAATAATGTAAATTATGTGAAAAATAATGCGTTTTTTGAACCACCAAGCATGAAAGCATGTTTTAGTAAACCCCCAAAACAAAATCAAGACTGTTAAAGAGCATATTAGGACCCCTTTAGGGCCATACAGTAATAAATAACTTTAAAAATGTGAGCTTTTTACAAAAGGCTAATTATAGTGTCAAACTTAAATGGTCATATTTATCATAATAAATAAATTCCAATTTTTGTACAGTTTCACTTTTTAAAAACTGATAATTTTTTAATCTAATTGACAATCTCAGACTTCAACAATAAAAATGCTTTGTGAAATTGAAAACCTAATGTTCATCTTTCTTTCCTTGTGACACATACATTATTCATTCAAGAACAGTTTGTATTTCTGTTGTGCATCTTTCTAGGGAGCTTCTCCTCGGCACTGTTGTCTTCAGCTGCTCACTGGGGTTTTATGACTTTATGATCTGTTTGGAACAATATTCATTGTGAGAAGTTCAAAACATATTTGAATTAAAATTTGTCAGGTTTATACAGCTAACATTACTCTGAATGTGGGTACAAAAAAGATGGCAACATAAATCTTGCAGATAATGTCACACAGCACAAAACAAGTCTCAGAAAAATGGTACAAATGCTGTCACTGGGGTAGTACCTTTTCAAAAAGTGCACCTTTTTTGCAATTTCTAATAAGAAAGTGCAAAAATGGTACACACTAGGACCTTTTGAAGGCGGAACTGACCTAGCTTTTGTACTTTTTTTCTGAAAGTGTACATAAAAAGGCAATAAAGTTTGAGAATGCTTGACCTAAAGCACTAAAGCTGTGAATAATGTAACAGAGTACATCGTATAACCTAGACAGACACAGTCCAGCACACCAGACAATCATCCCTTATAAAAGCTGCCGATGGCCTGTCGGACACAGATGCAGCACGCACCGGTGGAGCGCTGAACCATATAGCCTAGCGCACATTAACCCGTCTTCCTCCATGAACCCTGTCGCCAAACATGCGGGAGAGAGTCAAAGCTGTATTTATGTCGTGTGCGTGTGTGCGTCTTACTAAGCCCAATGCTGTCATGCTTGGCCGCTCTTTATTTCCATATCACTAGGAGGGTGATATTGTGCCGGCCCGGCCCTGCCTCTCTGGCTGAGCGCTTCCATCTCTATATGTACACGTGTGTGTACGTGAGAACGCGAGAGGGAAATCGTGAAACGCGCGTGTGTGTCTGACAGTGACTTAAGCTGTCCGTCTCAGCACGATGCTTCTGCTCTGAAATGACACACAGCAGTAAATCTGGCAACAATGAGGAGGACAGTGGTGAGGAAGATTTTTCTCGAGATCTGTGTGTGATCTTGTGTAAGACTGAGATTTTACCTTCATTAACCTTTGGAATGACTGATCAGATTGCTGACGCTGATGAAAGGGTCAACATGTAATAGCCCTGAGCTTAAACTATCAGTGTTAAAGGAATGAAAAAATTCATTTCTGTCATCATTTATTTACCCTCATGTCATTCCATGTATGACTTTCTTTCTTCTGTGTAACATAAAAGACAAATGTATAAGAAAGCATAATACACTATTGTTCAAACAAGGGTTTTTAAAAGAAATTAATACTTTTATTAATCAATCATCAACTCAAAAGTGACAGCAAAGACATAATATTACAAAAGATTTCTATTTCAAATAAATGCAGTTTTTTTTATCTTTCTATTCATCAAAGAATCCAGGTTATCCAGGTATCAAGGTTTCCACAAAAATATTAAGTAGCACAACTGCTTTCAACATTGACAATAATAATAAATGTTTCTTGAGAAGTATATCAGCATATTAGAATGATTTCTGAAGGATCATGTGACACTAAAGACTGGAGTAATGATGCAAAAAATTCAGTGTTGCATCGCAGGAATAAATTATATTTTAAAACATATTTAAATAGAAAGTGGTTATTGGAAATTGTAATAATATTTCACAATATTACTGTTTTTACTGTATTTTTGATCAAATAAATGCAGCTTTGGTGAGCATAAGTGACTTTTTTTCAAAAACAGTTGAAAGATTCATTGAAAAGATCCAACTCAAAAACAATTATTTAAGTCAGATCTTTTCAACAATTCTATTTGATTCAGTTCTCAAAAGTAGTCTGAATAATTTATTCACTCAAAAATGGTGATTCGGTTATTAGAAATTTATTTTTGTATTTTTGATAAAATAAATGCAGCTTTGGTGAGAAAGTTTTTTTTTTTTTTTAAATCTTACTGACTCCCAACATTTAAACATTTTCTGAATATTCACATGATCAACAAACAAAAATGTAAATAATTATTTACTGAATTTCTTTTATTAGACTACACTGCGTTTAAATGTTTTTAAAGGAATCAAAAGATTGATTGAAATCAGTGACTCCTAACATTTAAACAGTTTCTGAATCTTCAAGTGATCAACAAACAAGAAATGTAATCATTATTTACTGAATTTCTTTCTTTTGACTACAGCAGAAATTGAAATCTTTATCAATCAAAGATTCATTGAAAAGATCCAACTCAAAAGAACAATTATCTGAATCAGATATTTTCAATGATTCTATTTGATTCGGTTATTTTTAGAAATTGTAATAATATTTTACATTACTATATTTTTGATCAAATAAATGTCACTTTGGTGAGCATAAGAAACTTTTTTCAAAAACATTTTTAAAAATCTTACTGACTCCAAACCTTTGAACACTTTTTGAATCTTCACGTGATCAACCAACAAAAATATATGTAATTATTTACTGAAATTCTTTCTTTTGACTACAGTGCGTAGTTGAAATCTTTTTAAATGAATCAAAAGATTCTTTGAAAAGATTCAACTCAAAAGAACAATTATTTGATTCTATTTGATTCAGTTCTTTTTAGAAATTGTAATAATATTTATTTCACAAAATTACTGCATTTTTAATCAAATAAACGCAGCTTTGGTGAAAATAAGACACTTCTTTCAAAAACATTTTTAAAAATCTGTTTTGACTCCAAACCTTTGAACAGTTTTTGAATTTTCATTTGTTCAACAAATAAAAATGTAAGTAATTATTTACTGAATTTCTTTTTTTTTAATACAGTATGTAATTTAACTCTTTTCAATTTAATTGAAAGATTCACTGAAAAGATCCAACTCAAAAGAACAATTATTTGAATCAGATCTTTTCAGTGATTCTATCTGAATCAGTTCTTATTAGAAATTGTAATAATATTGCACAATATTACTGTATTTGTGATCAAATAAATGCAGCCTTGATGAGAATAAGACAATTCTTTCAAAAACATTAAAAAAAAAATCATATCAACTCCAAATCTTTGAACAGTTTTTGAATCTTCACATGATCAGCAAACTAAAATGTAAGTCATTATTTACTGAATTATTTACTGAAATTCACTACAGTGCATAATTGAAATCTTTTTAAATTAATCAAAAGATTCACTGAAAAGATCCAACTCAAAAGAACAATTAAGTTTTCAACGATTCTATTTGATTCAGTTCACAAAAGCAGTCTGAATAATTTGTTAAATGATTTGGTTATTAAAGAAATGTAATAATATTTCACAATATTAGTGTTTTTACTGTATTTTTGATCAAATAAATGCAGCCTTGGTGAGCATAAGAGTCTTACTGACTCCAAACCTTCAAACAGTTTCAGAATCGTCATGTGACCAACAAACAAAAATGTAAATAATTATTCACTGAATTTCTTTCTTTTGACTACAGTATATAATTAAAGTCAGTTTAAATGAATCAAAAGATTCACTGAAAAGATCCAACTCAAAAGAACAATTATTTGAGTCAGACCTTTTCAACATTTCTATTTGGTTTAGTTCACAAAAGTAGTTTGAATAATTTAGTTTTCAAGTTAACCAACTTACACGATGATTCAATTCTCACTGGAAAAATATCAGTAAAGAAAAACTCAATTTGGGTGTGTTTGTCCCTTAAACCCCATGTCTTCTGAAGATTTACGGACTACATTATGATGATTTTATGGTGCTTATGTGTGCTTTTTGAGCATCAAAAGCTCCAATGCCTATTCTCTGTAATTGCGACATTATTCAAATTACTCAGAGCACATTTTTTCTAAATATGTTTTTTTTGGAAAAACGAAAAGTCATACAGGTTTGGAACAACATGAGGGTGAATAAATGATGACAAAATGATCCTTCTCTTTAAACTGCTCAGACAGTATCAATAAAAACCAGAATACAGTAAAAAGATGTGTGTTATCAAGCCCTTTGTTCTTACACTCCTAAATCCCACCTGCGGTTTGCTCAACAATGGCAGAATATCTAGGGATCATCGCTTGTACCCAGCCTCCCGTGTACCAATCAGTGTGTCTCCGCTGCAGTGATTTCGGCAGCACAGACAAACAAAAATACATGACTGGAACAGCAAGCTGGGAAACGACACACACCTTAAAACACTTCAAATCCATTATGTCACGATGCAGTCAAGGGCTCCACTTCAGGGACGCCTTGAAAAGGAAACTTCTCTTGTTTCTCTCTCTCTCCACAGACACACACTGAGGCTAAAGCAGACGGCTCTATTCCTGACTAATGGCATACAATGGCTTATTCTGTGCAATTTTAGCGGCACTTTATGATTGCTGCCGTACAAATGACTTCACCGCAATTAATCGGCTGTCACGGACACTCTGCAGGCGGTCCATGGGTGGTCGTCTAGTACCGCCAAGGTGGCTGGCTAAAATAACTAATTTCCTTTAGTTACATCATAAGAGAATCAGCATGCATATCTAGAGGATCACGCCTACTCTGCATATCACTATGTCAGCATCTTAGGTGGAGGTACATGAAATAAATACAGATAGTGTGTAACAAATAAACTTTTACAATACTGTATTAAACAAAATACTGTATGAGTTGGCCAAATAATATGTTTGTCATATACTGTGGATGTGATTTGGACTTCTTACATTGCAGCTGCTTAGATATCCAGAAAAAACCCCACAATGGTTTCTACAATGTTCCCTCCAAATTAATCTTTTGCTCACATTCTTCTGCCAATACCATTAGTTACTTTTTAAAAAGTTTTTTTTTTTTCCCACTTTATACATCACACTGTTGTTGTAATAATAATAATAACAATAATAATGACAACAACAACAACAACAACAATAATAATATAAAGCATTTGTAATTACATAATAATAATTATTAATTTAAATTATATATTTTAAATTGTATATTTTAAAAATATTATTATTGAAAAGTAAATTTGTAAAATAAATTATAATATTAATTAGTATATTATTATAAAATAAGAGAAATATAATATTACAAATTTAGTTATATATTGTAATATTACTGTAAAATTAGTCTAATATTATTGTAATATAATACATTTAAAAATTATTAATAATACACATTTTATTTTTAATATTATATATTATTGTTGTTATAAAAATACAACATTACTATTGTATGATTACTACTGTACTAAAAATATATTTAAATATTTATTAATAATAATAATATTAAAATAATAATATTATTATTATTACTACTACTACTGTTATTGATCATTGTCATTGAAATATTAAAATTCTACTGTAAATTTTAATAATAATAATAATAATACATTTGATATATTTTTTTAATTAATATTATTAAAAACTTAAATTATAATAAGTATTACTGTTATCATAAAAAAAAAAATATATATATATATATATATAATATTATTGTAATAATAATACATGCTGAAATTTTCCAAATTATTTTAATAATTATACACATTTTGTTTTTAATATTAATATTCTTATTGTTATTGTTATAAAAATAGAATAAGCGTATTACTATTTTAAGATTATTATTGTACTATAAACTAAATTAAAATATTCATTAATAATAAAATAATAATAATAATAATAATTATTACTACTGTTATTATTATTATTATAAAATATATTTGCTTGTTTTTAAGGACTAGTGAAATAGAACCATTAACATATTAAAATGATACTATAAATTTTAATAATAATAATACATTTAATATTTTTTTAATTATTATTATTATTAAAAAGTAAAACTGTAAAATAAATTATAATAATTATTATTGCTAATATTTCATATTAATGTTATTGTTGCTGGTGTTAAAAAATTATTACAAAATATATAATAATAATACTAACAGTTTTATGTTTTTTTTTATTTTACAGTACCATAGTAATATTACAATAGGTATACAGTATATCCTCACTTCAATGAGTCAAGGCCTCCTTTTTTTTTTTTTTGGCTTCTGCACACAAAAAAATATTTGAAATATGTAAAAAGCATGTGAATCTGGCACTCTTTGTTTCAATTCATGGTCACACATTATGTGTCACACGAATGTTTGATTATTGTTTCACTATTATGATTTAAATGTGGTAGTCTTGTTTTTTTTTGTTTTTTTTTCATTTTTATTTTTAAGTTTTATTCTGTAGAGCACTTTGGTCACCCTTGGTTGTTTTAAATGTGCTTTATAAATAAATATTGCATTGTATTGTATTGTATGAATGGGACACATTGTTTGGGAAAATAACCAATGCTGTGCCTTTTCCCAGTGGTCCCCATTTTACATCACATCACTGTAGCTCAAACCATCATGAATCATAGCAGTGTAAGCACACGAGAGACGTGCAATTGTGTGCACTGCACAATTAACCGTGAAACAAATAAACTCCGAATGCATGAGCACTCAGTAGGGGCCACCGGCGGTACAGACTACATCTGATGCCCCGCTGCTTGATTCACAAACCCGAATGGCCTTTGCGACTCAATGGCGATCCATAAATGTATTGCGGCTTCGTCCTCTCATGAGCACACATCATCCGAATGTGCTTTCTGCTATTATAATCATACTCATAAGTGGCTCACACAGGACAATATAATGGAAAGCTATAATTGAGCTGTGGCAGGTGGATATTGATACAGATGCATTTCTCATATTGCGCGAGCGCTACGGCACTGGCGTTATGCTGATGAATGGCTTGTTTTTCAAACAGATTGATTCGGCGGGGCTCCTGGGGAGTGGCGGCGGTCGATCGAGAGGCTTCGGGGCGCTGTTACACCGTGATTCATTTCAAACTGGGCCACGGGAGGGCGGAGGAAAGACAGCGAGGGATGAGAGCGTAAAGGAGCATGATTATTTTAACACGGAGAGTACAAGCGCTTTGATGAAGAGCTCGGGTATCGAGGGAGCAGGTTAAGGCACCGTCTGAGCGGATCTTACTCACTCTTCCTTTCTGGTTTTATCCTCAGAGGAGTCAAGTTCGTCTCGCGCTTCTCTTTCGCTGTGACGTACAGGCTTTTATGAGCCGTGTGTGAGAGACAGAGACAGCGCTAAATACTGTAATGGAGATCAGGGTTAGGGAGTTACTAACTGAATAGCAAAAGGTAAAGAAGTGAAGCTATTAACATACTGTACTTTCCGTTCAAGTGCGATGCAAGTGTAAATGCTACAATGTTGTTTGTAAAGTTTGGAAGTTCAAAAGGTTCAGGTTAATGCAGTAATTTAAAATTATTCATGTTTTTATAATTATCGTTAAATGTGTTTAGTAAAACACTGATTTTTTTCAACCAGAATATGTGAGTGTAGTGGAGTGAAAGCATAATATCGTCACTCACTAGTGAGAAACTAATACTATTTTTATTTATGCATTTTTTAATTTTTTAAAGATGCAATACACTGGGCAAAGATCACAGTATAGATGTTTGATTCGCAAAAAATATTCTTTTATTACGCAGCACATTAATATCATGTTTTCAACATTAATACTTATAGTAAATGTTTCTTGATCAGCAAATCAAAAATCTTATTTCTGAAGGATCATGAACACTGAAATAATGATGCGCTGAAAAATTCTGCATTGCATCATGTGAATAAATTGCGTATTACAATATATTCAAATAGAAAACAGTTATTTTAAATTGTAAAAATATTTTACAATATTACTAATTTTACTGTATTTTTGATCAAATAAATGCAGCAATATGTCAGCATAATTTTTTCAAAAACACCTAAAGACACCAAAATTTGAATGGTATTTTATTATTATTATTATTATCTAATTTAATTTGAAATATAAAAATAAATGAATAATGACTATTATTATATAATTTAAAATGTTATATTATTACATTATACAATATATTATTATATATTAAATGTTATAAATGTTATATATTGTTATATATTAAAATGTTATATATTATTATATAATTTAAAAATGTAATAATATTTTACAATATTACTGTTGTTACTGTATTTTTGACCAAATAAATACAGCCATAAGTGAGCATAATTCTTTCAAAAACAATCAAAATCTTAATGACACCAAAATTTTAATGGTAGTATATATTAGACATTGATTATTATTAGTATTATTATTTAATTTGAAATATAAAAATAAATGAATAATGAATATTATCTAAATTAAAATGTTATATATTATTATATATTATAAATACATACAGCAATAAGTGAGCATAATACTTAAAAGCAGGAACTCCATTAAAAAAAAAAGAAAGAAAAAAAGACAGGGTTGATGATTGGTGGTTTGTGTGTTGTATGATAATGGAGGCTGGTGGGTGTGACCCTGCTGTTGCCCTAGTGACAGTGCTCTGGCTACTGAGTGGAGTGATTGAAGGCAGTTATTAGTAGAGCAAGGACACTCTCCATGGCGACCATTCCAGACGGACCCCGGAGGGCCAGGGTGAGCTTTGATCACAGTCTGATGCTTTGACAGGCACCCTACCCCAACAGAGCGCCAGACACATAAAGAGAAACACACAGAAAACTTGAGGCATGTTCCAAAACCCAAAAAAGCCACATGTTAAGGTATCTATAGTTGAGGTCAAAAGTTTACATACATCTTGCAGAATATTAAATCTTACAAAATATTAATTATTTTACCAAAATCAGAGGAATTGATGCATGTTATTTTTTATTTAGTACTGACCTGAATAAGACATTTCACATAAAGACATTCACATATAGTCCACAAGAGAAAATAATAGATGAATGTCCAAAAATGACACCATTCAAATGTTTACATACACTTGATTCTTAATACTGGGTTGTTACCTGAATGATCCACAACTGTGTTTTTTGTTTAGTGATAGTTGTTCATGAGTCCCTTGTTTGTCCTGAACAGTTAAACTGCCCGCTGCTCTTCAGAAAAATCCTTCAGGTCCCACATTTTTTTTTGTTTTTCAGCATTTTTGTGTATTTGAACCCTTCCCAACAATGATTGTATAATTTTGAGATCCATCTTTTCACACTGAGGACAACTAAGAGTCTTGTATGCAACTATTACAGAAGGTTCAAACACTCACTGATGCTTTAGAAGAAAACACGATGCATTAAGAGCCGGGGGGTGAAAACTTTTGAACAGAATGTGTACATTTTTCCTGTTTTGCCTAAATATAATATTTTTTTACAATTTAGTACTGCCCTTCAGAAGCTACAGAAGATAAGTTAAAGGGGTCCTATTATGCTTTTTTACAAAGTTTTGATTTTGTTTTGGGGGTGTACTAGAACATGCTTTCATACTTGGTGGTTTGAAAAACGCATTATTTTTAACATAATTTACATTATTAAAATACATTTCTCCCAGCCTGGCAGAAAAGGCTCGATTAGTTCCGGGTTTAATAAAGGCCCGCCTTCTGAAAAATGAAATGTGTTGTGATTGGTTAGCTGTCCCACTGCGTTGCGATTGGCAAACAGCTTAGACGGTGTTTCAGTACTGCCGCACCCCTTGTCAAAGAAGCAAGTTCCGTGTACAACTGTTAGCGCAGGCTAGATTAAAGTGATTCTTACATTTTAAATATGGATATTTTTCTTACAAAAACGCATCGATTTGCTACAGGAGGCCTTTATTAACCCCTCAGAGCCATGTGAGGCACTTTTTATTACAGATCGATGCACATTATTGGACTTGTTTGGGACTGATGAAGAGAAACACCTGTCTATGCCATTCTTGGGTGTGCCAGGATAAATTTTAATACAACTCCGACTGCATTTGTCTGAAAGAAGGAAGTCATATACACCTAGGATGCATGAAGGGTGAGTAAATAATATGCTACAGTAGTGTTGGGACCTATCATGAGCCTGCGAGATTGCCAATACATGATATTATCATGCTAATTTATTTAATTATTTACATACTTAGTTTCATTGCCCGAAACCAGCTCCAGCATAAGGCTAAAAGCAGCCTAACATTATCAAAGAACATCATCACTGATCAAGTTTATGCATTTTAAAAATCACTTGTGTTATAAGTGAAGCTATTTACACTGTATGATGAACAAATCTCTTACCACACACTGCACACGTTTGCATCTTACTTTGAACTTCTAATTCAAGTTTTCACGACCCTGGCTCTTAATGCATCACGTTTCCTTCTGGAGCATCAGTGAGCGTTTGAACCTTCTGTAATAGTTGGAAAGGGTTCAAATACACAAAAATGCTCAAAAACCAAAGAATTTGTGGGACCTGAAGGATTTTTCTGAAGAACAGTGGGCATCTTAAGTATTCAGGACAAACAAGGGACTCATAAACAACTATCACTTAAAAAAAACCCCACAGTATTATGTATCAAGTGCATGTAAACTTTTGAACAGGGTAGTTTTTATAAATTCAACTATTATATTCTCATGTAGACTATATGTAAATGTCTTTACGTGAAATATCTTTTTCAGTCAGTACTAAATAAAAAGCAACATGCATTTTGTATGATCCCTCTTACTTTGGTAAAATAATTAACATTTTGCAGATTCTGCAAGGTGTATGTAAACTTTTGACTTGAACTTTAAGTACTGAGTGACTGTATAAGCATATAAGCTGCTGTCCAAGTAGAGTCCCAAATCAGTCAGTTATGAGGTCCCACTTCTGTCAGGACTGATGCTTATGCAGACAGTAAGAAACAAGGCAGTTCACTAAAGTTTGGAACAGCTTTAGTCAAGATGTCAATTGTTCTTCAGCGTGATTGGACACAGAAACTCTGAGTGGGCGTGTCTGAGCAATGTTGTTGTGGATCTCATCCAGCTCGCCACAGGCCGCTGGGTGTTACATTGGTGCTGTTGTGTTTCCTTAAAGGAGTCTAATACGTCAACATAAGGCAGAAGGACAGGCTGTCGAGAGGCGAACTTCCTTCGAGGATAAATGACTGGGCTTGTTAATAGGTTTGTGGAAAACAATAGCTGAGGGCAGTCAGTTCCTGACACACGCTTTCGTGAGGAAGGACTGATGCAGGATAGAGCTAGTCAAGACTCCCAAACACTGCAGGACCACATTAGGTTTGCTTCAGTGTTATGAGAGTAGTTATGAGAGTAGTTGTTATTTCGTTAGCTCTTCAATAATACATATGTGAAGGACAGTTTCCCTGTAGCGTTGGGACACACTTCCATGAATTAATTATTTTGAAATGCTTTGTTAATTTAAAATAAGAATCAGTGATTCTTTTACAACTAGAGTTGAACTGAAAAATAACATTGTGTCATAACTTAAAACCTGTAAGTCTTCCTTTTGTGAAAACCAGATATAATGTCAATACAATGAAAGTCAGTGGGGTCGAGTGTTGTTTTAGACCTTATTGATATCTAAAATATTTGATTTCTTTTGAGTTCCACTGACAAAAGAAAGTCTTACAGATTTGGAACAACTTGAATGTGAGTTCACGATCAGCGTCCTGAAATCTTCGGTGCACAACATGCTGTTTACAGACGGTTATTTAAATTATTTAATAGTTTTCAATAACTTAAACTTTCATGTTTACCTTTCAAAAAAATATAACATGCAAGCTCTGTTCCAAAGCATACTGAGCTGCCTTGCTCTACATAGGCTACATGCCTTCTAAGGGAGCATCCTGACTGAAACGGAACCTTAAAAGTGAGTGATTTGGAACACTCTACAAAGCAACTCTATTAATACATAGAGTGCACAACAATAACAACTGATTTGAATGCAGGCAAAGCGAGAGGAACAAAGTAATGCCCTAATATGCATAAATATACAGTTGTCCTCCAAAAGTTTTGAAACGCCCTAGGCAAAGTGGGGTTTTGGACAATATCAGCATAAATCCTTGTCATTTTAAATGACATTTCACTGAAAAATGAAAAAAAAAAAAAACTTAAAACATATTTTATTAAATAAAAATCAATGAAGAGAAAACATAAAATATTTTTGTACTCATGCATTTATGCCAAAAAATGATTTATGCTGATTTTATCCAAAACCAGACTTTGCCTAGGGTTTTCCAACATTTTGAGAACGTTACGACGTTTCATGAGTTTTTGATGGTTTTAAGATATTATATTTAATAATAATAATAATAATAATAATAACAACAACAATATTTTAAAACAATAATTTTTAAGCAACAAACAATAACAACAACAATAATAATAAATAATAAAAAAAAACAAATTACGACCTTTTCTTGGAGATTAATGTTGTTTTTTTTTAATAAAATAAATAAGTAGATAAAATAAAACAAACAAACAAACAAACATAATATTTTCTTCATGCATTTCCATCAAGAAATGATTTATGCTGATTTTATCCTAAACCGTTATCCTAAAACTTTGCCTAGGGTTTTCAAATATTTTTATTTTCCTGGAAATTAACATTTTAAAACAAGACTATTTTTTATATTTCCAGGTTTTTCTTGATCAAGTAGCAGTATAAAATAAATAAAACAAACATAATTTTTTCTTTATGCATTTACTTTAAGAAAATGATTTATACAGATTTTATCCAATACCTCACTTTACCTAGGATGTGTCAAAACATTTTGAGAGCACTTTTTATGTCTTTACAATAATTGTAAGATTTTATTATTTAAGAAGAAGAAGAAAAAGATGAAGAAGACATATGAAGAAGACAACGAAGAATTGTTGTTATTATTATTAGCAGAATAGTAGTTGTATTGTTAGTGTTATTATTAAAAAAAATAAATAAATTTATGACTTTTCATGGAAATTGGCATTTAAAAACGACCTCACATTTCCAGGTTTTCCCTGATCACGGCAGATTGTGGGAATGGACCTCGACAGAGCAGACGGAATGAAATGATTATAAATTGGAAGCAGATGGACACATAGTAAAATTCCGGGCGGGTGGGGAATGAAACTTGCTGGGCTAAGATGGAAAAATCTGTCCTGTTGTGGACCTCTACACTCCAGTTTAACTAGTCTGAAGCAGAGAGACTATGAACTCCTGAGAGTGTCTGATATAAAGTGCTGTGTGTGTATTTGTGTGGGTTGATGTGTGTTTAAAGAGTCAAGACTTATTCTCCCAGCAGAAGCCAGAACGGGGTGTGTGTGTGTATGATACGTGTCTCAGCCAGACGGAGGAGGGTGTATTTTTAGTTGGGACTACACTCTCTTATAATGAGCACACCCCCACTGCGATCCCGACACCTCGCTGAAACGCAGATCACAGTGAGAGAGAGAGACAGAGGGAGAGGGCTACCAAAGGGAATGTGTGATGATTTCAAAAAAGTTTAAAATGACAGACCAAATGAGCCAGACGAGGATTCAAGAACAAACAAGCCAAAAAAACAAAAACAACTCAATATAATTACTCACATTAATAATAAAAACCAACATTAGCAAGAGCTCATATGAATATTTTTAGCATGCAACCCAACAAATTCCAGGAAAGTCACATTTGTTGCTTATACTTCCTGCATGAGACAAGAGTCATTATAACAGGAATAGCTCACCCAAAAATGAAAATTTGCTCGATTTACCCTCAGGCTAGATGTAGAGGAGCAGATTTGGAGAAATTTAACACATGAATACCTCACTTGCTCACCAACTGATCCTCTGCAGTGAATGGGTGCCGTCAGAATTAGCGTCCAAACAGCTGATAAAAACATCACAGTACTCCACACAAAACAAATCCATCATTAAGGATTTTAAACTACTGCTTCCAGGTAAAATATGAGTCCTCTATCCATAAAATTGCTTCTTTCAGTGAAAAGTTATCTAAAAATATTTCAGGATTTCTCTCCATATAGTGGACTTCTATGGTGCCCCCGAGTTTGAACTTCCAAAATGTAGTTTAAATGCAGATTTGAGGGGCTCTAAATGATCCCAGCCGAGGAAGAAGGGTTTCATCTATCGAAACGATCGGTTATTTTCTAAATAAAATGCCAATTTATATACTTTTTTACTTCTAATGCTCATCTTGTCTTGCTCTGTGTGAACTCTGTGTATTTCGGTTCAAGACAGATAGGGTAGGTCAAAAAACTCCTGTTTCATTTTCTTCTCCAACTTACAAAATCGTCCTACATCACTGCAGAAGAACCGACCCAGTGTTCACAAAGTGAACATGCAAAGAATATCAAAAGCCCTTTACAAAAAAAAGGCAAAACAGTGATGTAGGATGATTTTGAAGTTGGAGAAGAAAATGAGATGGGAATTTTTTGACCTACCCTAACTGTCATGAACCGGAATACACAGAGTTTCGATAGATAAGACCCTTCTTCCTCGGCTGGGATCATTTAGAGCCCTTTGAAGCTGCATGTAAACCGCATTTTGGAAGTTCAGACTCAGGGGCACCATAGAAGTCCACTATATGGAGAGAAATCCTGAAATGTTTTCATCAAAAAACAATTTCTTTACAACTGAAAAAAGTAAGACATGAACATCTTGGATGACAAGGGGGTAGTAAATTATCTGTAAATTTTAGTTCTGGAAGTGAACTTCCCTTTTAAGCAAACTTTTATTTTTGGGTGAATTATTCCTTCAAGACAAAGTCAAACGTTGAAAGCAGAGGGAGTAAACTCACTGGTACGACTCATTGACACCGTGATTGATAACCGGGTAGGATACACAAGGACGACCATTGATTTTGTGATAAGCTTGTGTGGATGGAGTACTTCATTAGCAAAAAACAGACCTCGTACTTCAGGACTTGCCAATGACTAACTGCTGATTGGTCACGTCCACTTCCTGTGGCGCTAACCAAAAGCTGAGACGTGACGTCAAGGACAAAAGCACACACAGACACAAATATAACCTCATTTAACACTTTTAAAAGCGCTCCAAAAAAAGAATAGCCCACTGTAAAAGATCTACTATGATATAATAAAATATTCGGCATTGCAAGAAAATTGCTCATCTGTAAAGCCTGACATATGAAATTATAGCCCCAAAAAAAAAATCATTAAAAAAATGGAACGGCTTATTGAACCTTTACACAAAATTGTATCACATTTGATAAATCAGGCTTGTATGGCTCATATAGTGTGACAGTGAGAATATGAAGCTAATACTTGAGAAGGAAACTTAAGTATTCGAGTTCAGAGGCTCAAACTGAGCAAAAAATACAAGTTGGTGCAGATGCTGATATTTATATGGGCAAAAAGTAAGATGAAATTCTGTTTGTAATGTAAATCAGTGAGATCTTTATAACAGTATATCAGACTTGCATAAAATGCATAGAAATATCAGTTGTCACTCTGTATCTTCCAATAATACGTCTTAGTAAGACAATATTTAGGGTCTGTAGTTAAAAATGTACAGTATAATGCAATGCAATACAATGATGATTGAGAGATGAAGGAATAAAAAACTGTTCCTCAAAAGCCTTAAAGGAGAAGGAGGTCACTTCCAGAATAATAATTTCCTGATAATTTACTCACCCCATGTCATCCATGTCTTTCTTTCTTGTCGTAAAAAAAATAAAGGTTTTTGAGAAAAACATTCCAGTGTTTCTCTCCATACAGTGGACTTCAATTGGAGCCAACGGGTTGAAGGTCCAAATTGCAGTTTCAGCGCAGCTTCAAAGGGCTCTACACGATCCCAGCCAGTGAATAAGGGTTTTATCTAGCATAACGATAAGAAACGGTGTGCGTCTTCATTATGCGATGTTGGAAAGGTTACGCGTAGACGGAAGTAGGGACCAACCCAGTGTGTACACAGACGAAGAACTAACCACGTGTGACCTTTCCAACGTGATTGCGTAATGTGTGAAGACGCTAGGGCTGTCCCCTGATAGTCGACAAGCAGAGGCTTGGTAGACCAAAACTGTATTAGTCTCTTAGTCGCATAAAAAAAAAATTCCACAGGAAGTGGCGAAGTTGTAGTGACGGATAGATCATTAACGGCTGGGCTATGTAGTAATATAGTACATTGGGCAGGACATCCAAATGCTCACCTATCATTCATCGACCTCAAATATGGCTTTTTATATGAAATGTATGTAGTAGCAACTTTATAGGGCCACTCAATCTAATGTTAACCTAGAAAAATGTGCGCTATTCAAGTGCCTGTGCGGAGTGTGGAAGCTGAATAATAGCGCGCTCACTGCATGACAGATGGAGGCACCGGTGCGACCACTTGCTCTTAAAATACTCTGTCATTTTTGGTCACACAGTTAAGAGTAATACATCTTTCGCATCTGTAAAGACTCTATGTTTATTTGTGTGCACTCACAATAACAACGAAACGCTGCGCTTTTGTAAAATAATTAACGCAAACAGGATGTGCTTTCTGCCATCTCAGTCTCTGTGAACTTGAGTGCGAAACTTCGAGACTCTGTGTAAATTTGCATTACAGAGTGAAATATCTACTTTCAAATTAACAAATTTAAATAGAAAACAAATAATCTCAGATTATGTAATCTGTATGAAACATGCATACAGGCGCATTCACTACTGAGGAGATGACAAGTCAGTGTTGCCGACTTCATCTCTTAAGTGAAAACAAAGAAAGCACTAGTTTATTAATAAATTATTAAAATGTTATTGCAGTCTCCTTGCTGTTTTCCCCAGACACATTCATAATGATTATATCTGCCAGTGCACTGTGGCAAGTTTTTTTTTCGTGCACTTGAGCGCTTAGTAGGCTATGTAGGCAATTAAAGGCTTATTATTATGATTTATATGGCTTATTAATAAACGTGCGACTAACAGTCGACCAATGCTTAAAACGAACGACTACTAGTCAACCAGACGCAAATGCGCATCGCAGAGCTAGTGCAAGCTGAGCATTTGTGGTTAAAAAGTGTATTATTGTGTAATTGTGTAAAAAAAAAAGACTGATCATTTCAAAATCATCCTACATCGTTGCAGAAGTACCGACCCAGTCTTTGCAAAGTAAACATGCAAAGAAGATCAAACATCCTTAACAAAAAAGGTAAAACAGCGAATTTTGAAGTTGAGGGAGAATATGAGATGGGAGTTTTTCAACATACCCTAACTGTCATGAACCAGAAAAAAAACCCCATCCAGGCAGAGTAAGACAAGACGAGTGTTTGACATTAAAAAGTATATAAATTGTATTATTTTTATGAAAATAACCGATTGTTACGCTAGATAAGACCCTTCTTTCTCAGCTGGGATTGTTTACAACCACATTTGGGATCGTTTGAAGCCGCATTTAAACTACCTTTTGAAAGTTCAAAATCGGAGCACCATATCAGTCCATTATATGGAGAACAATTATGAAATTATTTCCTCAAAAAACATAATTTCTTTATGACTGAAGAAAGAAAGACATGAACATCTTGGATGACAAGGGGGTGAGTACATTATATGTGAATCTTTGTTTTGGAAGTGGACTTCTTTAATTTTGTTACAACTGAAGAAATAAAGACATGGGCATCTTGGATGACATGGGGGTGAGTAAATGATCAGGAAATTTTTATTCTGTAAGTGAACTTCTCCTTTGATGATAATTTTTGATACTCACTTTTAAACATGATTTTTCCAAAAAATGATGCATGGAAACTTACTTGCAATCCAGTAGGTGTTAATCTTGAAATTAGTAACCATATAAAAGCTATTCTTACATTTACTTCATTAAAAATCTGTAAAGATTTCACAGCAAAAAGACACATAAACTACAAGCTGAAGGTGAACGTTTGTACAATTATACTAAAAGGCCTTTTACTTGCTAGAAAAGTATAACCTATCAATCAGACGACAGAAGGCATGTAGTAGATTATGTGCAACCATTTCTTCAGCCACATGTTGATAATTTAGAGGCCTTTAGAGGAAATGCATGTTTCAAAAATGATATAGTAGGCCTTATTAAATGTCCAGAGGTGGAGAAATATGGCTTTTATACCTCCCCAGATGGCGCACTTACAGCATCTACCAGCAAGGGCAAACTGTCAAACACCAACAAACCCCTTACAGAGAGCACTGTATTGGACAAAAACTGCTCATGGACAGCAGAGGATGTCAATGATATTTCTAGCCCAGAGAAAGCAATTTAAAATGTATTTATCTGCTTATTTTAAGACTTGCATTTAACAGTTAAACCAGCCATTACCTTTTGTCGGCAGGAGGTGTTTCTTTGTTGGCTGGCGCCTCCTGTAGATCTGGAAGGTTGGCGAAGTCGTCTTGTTCGGCCAATCCGATCGCAAGGGACAGTACGACCATCTTCCCCTCTCTGTCAGAAAACACAGAATCAAACAAGTGGTGAGGAGAAGCCATTATGAACTAGAAAAGGAAAACTGAAAATGAATTTGAATGCTGACTTAACAAAGTCTGACTGAAAGCTAGGAGAAAAAAAGTTTTAAAAGGCTTTAAGTGTAAAAGAACAGAAAGACAGAAGGGATTACAGTTTCTAAAAATAGAGATTGTACAATAACAGTTCAACTTTTTTAAAAGGAATTTAATACTTTTATTCAGCAGGGATGCATTAAATTGATTAAAAATGACAGACATTTATAATTTTACAAAACATTTCTATTTCACATAACGGCTTTCACAAAAATATTAAAGAGTGCACCCATTTTTAACATTGATAATACTAAGAAATGTTTTTTTGAGCATCAAATCAGCATGTTAGAATGATTTCTGAAGGATCGTGTGACACTGAAGACTGGAGTAATGATGCTGAAAATTCAGCTTTGATCACAGGAATAAATTACATTTGAAAACATACTGAAACAGAAAACAGCTATATTAAACTGTAATAATATTTCACAATATTAGAGATTTTATTGCATTTTTGATCAAATAGTTGCAGCCTTGGTGAGCAGAAGAGACTTATAATCAAAGACCTTATCAACCCCAAACTTTTGAATAGTGGTGTTAATGTGTTCTCTCCAGTATTTTGATTGGAGACAAAGTTGATGCAGTACATTTGAGACAATTTATGTCTCTGAAATCTTGTAGGAAATAAAAATTAAAAATGAAACAGCAATTAGAGTAAAAGAAGACTTCAACAGAGATCTCAACAATGTCTCAAGCTGTGTTCGAATTTGTCAAAGATGCAATAGAGAAGTATGATCTATGCCTCTTCTACAGATTCCTAAAAAAAAAAAACATCTGAGACAAAGTTGACACCTAAATGAAACATAACTGAGAAGCAGTGTTGGGCATGTTACTTAAAAAGTAATTAGTTATAATTACAAGGGGTGTGACGAGACACTTATCTCACGAGACGAGACGAGACGAGACGAGACACGAGACTGGGTTCACGAGAACGAGATAAGACAAGAAGATGTTAAAACTTTTCTTAAGAAATCCTCAATGATGAAATATATAGGGAAAATAAACATGAATAGACAAAATGCAAAAAAAAAATTAAGGTGCATTTTGAACTTTATGAAATTAAACTTCCATTTTAATGAATTATATGCAGTAATAAACAACATTTAAACGAGCTTCACGATTCTGGATAAATTGAGAATCCCAGTTGTTTTTAATAAATTGGAGACCATGGTTCTCTCATGATTCTGGAGAAAAAAGATAAGAAAACTAAACAAAATAACGTCATTTACTAGTGGCTCTGACAAACAATGCTTAATTCGTTTAAAAACATATATTCATTAAAAAAAAACATTCAATGAAGGAGTCAGTGTCTCACTTCGTTAAGACTTGTTTGACTATTGAAATCTCCTGAATGAATGATTCAATAACATACTTTTTTTAAACGGGCAGTTGTCGCCACCTCCTGGCGGAAGAGGATAAGCGTTACTCTACATACGTCTTACATAAGTGTTAAGATACTTCCGTTTTGATCGCTACTGTAGACAATAAATGTTTATACCCAAAATATAAACTTATATCCCAGTACTTCTATTATTTAAATGTCTGTAACACAGAAATAATAATTATAATGTCGTTGAAAAGACTGTTTGTGTTGCTCTTTCTGCATTCACATTTACCCCGACCCTGATTCATTAACATGGGCAGCGACAAAACCTGCTTCTCACGCTCCAGTGACACTCACAATGTGAAACAGTCCTAATAGACAGAGCTAAATAGTTGCCATTCAGGAATAAGATCGCGTGAATGTTTGAATCGAGATTTCTATATTTTAAGGATTAAAGGTGCAGCTTTAATGTAAACACTGCTAAATGTTTTGCGAGGATATCGTCACGAGACCAGTCGGATCTCGCGAGACACATCGGAACTCGTCACATCCCTAACAGTTACTAGTTTCTTCTCACAAATAGTAACTGAGTTACATCATTATAAAAGTAACTAATTACCAGGGAATGTAACTAGTGTTACTTAAAAAAAAAAAAAAAAATCTTTAAATATATCAAATAACTTGGATGCCCCCAATATTAAATATGTTAAATAAATAAAATTTAAATTAAATGAATTACATTTTTACTATTTAATTTTTATATATTATTATTATATTATAGAAAGCTTAATGGCAGTTTTTTAAAAAAATATCTGACACTTAGCATCAGTCAGTCAAGCTTTACAATACAACATTGTGATCATTTAGCATTAAATTTTAGTAATTAGAACTTTAGTAATTAGAATAACCATGTATGAATACTTATTTGTCATGTTGACTGAACTTAGGACTGATGGTGGTGCTTAAAATATTGTCTGTAAAACACTAAAAAAACTAAAAATAATACTGATAAGAATTCAAAACTACTACGAAGAACAAATGAGCTGCTGGGTTCATGAATATTAATCACTTTGCCTTCACTCTAACTGATTTGTTGAAATCAACACAGGGACAATATCAGGCGAACACCAGCCAATCAGATTGCTGTTTGCGCATTAGTCCCGCCTACTACCAGAGAAACCGGCAGTTCTTAAAAGCTAAAAGAAATTCCAAAGGAACTCCAAAGGTTATTTTGAGAGGAAAATACAGCAAAGAATATTGTTTACATGTAGCGTGTCAATTCTGCATGGTATATAAAACTCTCTCACTATGTATCTTTCTTTGCATGTGTGTGAGACAAAGCGACGACTAGTCGTGTGCCTTCACACTAAAGTTTACGGTTCATCAAGTATGCTGCGCATCCATTTAGATGAACTAAAAAATAAACTGATAATAATATAATAAATTATAGTAATGCCGCTTTTCATTGTCAGTAACTGTAACAGCGTTGTAATGAGGGAAACAGTAATTCGTTAGAGTAATAACAATGCCGTTATTCCCATCACTGCTGAGAAGTGTATTTTATCTCCTGAGCATTGAAAGAGCAACCTCTGAGCATTATCCTCCATCTCTCTAACTACAAATGTTCCCCTTTCTTTCAGACACCATTAATCAACTGATTTTATAACGATTTACGCTCATAAAGAAATCAGCGGACTGGCATGTAAAACATGCCTTGCTGCGGGCTACGACAGAATCAGTGTAACGCAGGAGCGCATTAAGCCCACACACACTCGTTTATCGATTACGGTGTGTCTAAAACATCACCCTTACAAGGGCTGTAAATGGCCTTCACAAGAGCCATCAGCTCAAATTCACAGCAGGGTCCTAAAGGGAGATCCATACACAGCGTCGACAAGATTCGTGTCTCTTGTCTGATTTCATCTCCAGATAGCGGCAAGTCAAACACAAGAGGGGTCAGGGCTGGGAGTTTCATTTGAAAGAAGTGATTGAGTACTGCACACAAAATGGGGTTGGTAAACTTAAAAACAAAGGGCAAAAATGCATGACAAAACAGCAAGAAAGTAATATGAATTTTTCAAAAATATTTTTATATAAATGTACTAGTGTCATGCTGCATTTTAAGTTTGTTTGTACATAATTGTTTTTAATAAATCTTTTAAAATATATTTTTAAATATTTTAAAATATTAGTATTTTTGGCATTTTAAAAAAAAAATGTTTTTGTTAAAAAAAACTGTTGCATATGCATTTCATGTTTTCATTTTTGTTTAATGATATATATATATATATTATATTTTAATTATATATTGAAAACTTGCAGTATAAAACTTGAAATATTTTAAAAACCAACCTTATTATTTTTTACAATTATTTTAAGTTGTTTTTTAAAGTAGTTTTTAAGTTGTCTGAATGTTTCAAGTTAAATTTTTTAATAATTGTTTTTTTTTGTTGCAAAATACAACTTGAAAAACCTCCTGCAAATGTATTATTTTTTATTTTAAACTTACCTTTTTATTTGCTTTTATTTTTCCATCCACTGATATATTTATTTATTTTATTTATTTTTTAACCATTTTTAAAAACAAATTGTTTGTTGTAATATAAAACGTGAAATATTTTAAAAACCAACCTTATTATTTTTTACAATTATTTTTAGTTGTTTTTTAAAAGTAGTTTACGTTGTTTGAATGTTTCAAGTTCAATTTTGCACCCTTTTTTATAACTGTTATTTGTTGCAAATGTATTTTTATTTTTTAATGTATATTTTTGTTGTAAAATAAAACTTAAAAATGAAACTTACCTTATTTGCCTTTATTTTTTTAGTTTTAAAATTATTTTCCATCCATTGAAAATAAGCATTTCATATTTTTATTTTTGTTTAATTATATATATATATATATATATATAAACCATTTTTAAAAACAATTGTTTGTTGTAATTCAAAATTTGAAATATTTTATATTAAGTAGTTTTTTCAAAATTCAAATTTGCAATCTTTTTTAAAATAATTGTTACAAATCTCCTGCAAATTTATTTATTTATTTTTTTAAATAGATTTTTGTTGTAACATAAACCTTTAAAATGAACCTATTTGTTTTTATTTTTGTTTTTAAAATTGTTATTGTCCAGCCATTGTCACTGTTATTGTTACAAAAAGCCAATGTTTGTTTTTAATGCAAAATAAAACTTGAAAGATCTTAATGTATAATGTATAAATACATTTGCAAGGGCTTTCATTTCAATATGTATAAATTTGTATTATTTTTCCCATGAATACATTTATCTGTTTTTCTTTTAATGTGAATGGGATGCTTTCTCTTTGTTTACATTCACAGAATCTGTTTATCACTCATTTGTTATTGTGTGTGTTCAAATCAATAAAGCGCAGCACGGCTATAGTCCACTAGAGTAAAACGTGAGCGCTCATAAGCCCAGAGCTTCACGGCTCCAGCGCTACAGCACAAATCACTCACGTCCCCTGAGCAGGCAGCAGCTTAATTGCCTGTCAGACAATCATGGTATCAGGGAATTAGAGCTGGAGCCGGTTACAGTTACACAATCCTGTAAAGTGAAAGATTATTGCCAGTGTGCTAAAGGATATTAACTCTGCTGGAGATTAAATTTAAACTTGTTGCACACAAATATCTATTGAATTTGAAGTTCAATCTACACGCCTCACACACTCACACTACCAGTCAAGAGTTTGGACACGTCCACCCAATCTTATTTTATTGCTATTTTCAACAGTTTGGGATAATAGTAAAGCTATTAAAACAAACTGAAGTATAAGAATAATAAAGAATGTTAAACTAATTAAAACTCTCTTATATTTGGGCTTCTTATTCATCTAGATTACAGCTTGGCTCACTTTGGATATTCATTTAACCAACTTAATTAGATGCATCTTGGAATACTTTTAAACTGTATTCAGTGAATTACCATTTGTTGGCTTTTTCCTTTCAATGGCTGGTTCAAACCATTCATTTAGAAAGAAAGAAAGATTAAATAAATAAATAAAAATAAAATTAACAAATGAAAATAAATACAATTTAAATAAACAAAATAAGTAATTAAATTAAATAAATACAAAAATAAATTAATTAAATTAAAAATAAAATATAAACAATGTAAAATAAATAAAAACAAAAACGTATATTATTTAAAAAGTGAATAAAATATCTAAACAAAAATAAAATAATTAAAAAAAAAATAAACACATTAAAACAAAATAAATACATAAATAACACGACAGTTAGATCAAATATGTTTTTCTTTTTTCAAATACAAATTTCAAACCATTTATTTAAAAGAAAAATAAAAAAATAAATAAACAATTAAATAAAGGAAAATTAACAAATAAATACAACTAAAATAAATACAAAATACATAAATAAATAATAAACAATAAAAACCTATGAAAATAAAAATGAAATAAAATGAAATGAAATAATAAATAATAAACAAAAAATAACAACAAAAAAAACAAAACAAATAAATACATTAAAATGTAAATGAACAAATACGAATAAAGAAACCTAATAAATAAATAATAAACAACTGTTAGATCAAAAATGCTTTTCATTTTTGTTTTCAAACACAAATTTTAAACCATTTATTTAGAAGAAAGAAGCTTACAAAAAATATAAAAAATGAAAATAAACAAATAAAAATTAAAATAAATAAAAAATAAATAAATACAAAATAAATAAAATGAAAATAAATTAAAAAACGTAAAAAAAATATACATAATAATTAAATAAATAATAATACAATAAACAGATAAAATAAAATAAAATAAAACAACAAAAAATATTAATTAAAAATAAATAAATAAAATTGTAAATAAAAAAAGTAAAAATGAAATAAACAGATAAATTACTGTTAGATCAAATATGTTTTTTAGTTTGATTTTCAACCACAAATTTCAAACAAACACAAAACGAATGTATAACTTGTAGTGTGAACCACCAGGACGGTTAAAATGTCTTTCTTTTAAAGACGGTAACTGAAAGGTAGAGCACAGGTTGTGCTCTTCACTGTTCCCTCAACTAAAATGGCAGAAACCTTAAAGCAAAGCAAAAAATGGCTTTTCTTTAACTAAATGGAAATTGTACTTGGTTCCTCAGACCTGGCGAGAACCGTCTCTTTCTCTTTACTCCTCCATGACAGTTAATCATGGTAGTAATGATGGTGAGGACAGGAGATCAATGCTGTGTAGAGTTGATCTGCCAGCAGACAACACATACTGACTTCTAAACCATTGACCACACACACACACACACAGTGTCACCTATACGGATTGTATGCTGCTAAATGACCTTGGTACTGATACACTATCAAACAGGCTTGTGTGTAAGAAAGCAGACGCACAAACACACACAAAACTGAATTGTAAATACTGTGAGTTGATAGAAAAACAGTTACTTCTTTCTCCTGTCTCTCTTCCTTCCTCTTTTGTCCGTCAGGAGGAGCGTTAAAAATCACTGAATGAGTTTCATGAAAGACGCTGGATATTTGATCTAGCCATAGGTATTAAGACCTGAATTTCTGAGCTTTGCTTTGGATCAGTCCTTCTAACTATACAGTGTTTACTGCACCACTATTCAGCATCGGCAAACAAATAATATGTTGATTTATTTTATATTTATCTTGCACAGTCTGAATTGAATGTGATGAGAAAGACTGAGTGTGGCAAAATAATTCAAAGAAACAACATGGCTATTTATTTGCTGGCTGCATGCAAAAACAAACATATGACCAGTGTAGTCTGATTCTTGACCAAATGACTAGCTGAAATTAAATATATTTAAGATGAAGTGCTAAAATTACTAAAACATAAAAATAAAATATAAAATGAAATGAAAACCCTAAAATAATAATAATAAAAAAAACCCCATTACATAAATAAATAAATACATACATACATTCTGCCTTGGCAACAAGCTGAAATTAAATATATTTAAGATGAAGTACAACAATTACTAAAAAATAAAAATAAAATAACCATTCAATGAAAACCCTAAGCTTAAAAAAACATGTTAAATAAATAAATAAATAAATACATAAATAAATATATTTTGCCTGCAAACTGCAAGAATAATAGCTGGTTTAATAATGGCTGGCTCGCCAGTAAAATAAAATAAAATAAAATAAAATAATAAATGGCAACATTCAAGGAAAAAATTCAATGAAAACCTGAAACTCAAAAAAAAAGTTATATAAATAAATAAACAAACATTGCCTTGGCAACTAGCTGAAATTACTACTAGTTACTAAAATGACTAAATCTAAGACATAAAAAATAATAAAATTAAATTAAAATAATTTAATTATTTTATATGGCAACTAAAACATAAAATTAAAATAAAATAAAACAAATATATGCATATATATATATATATATATATATATATATAGTTTTTTTTTTTTTTAAGCACTAAAATGAGTAAAACTAAAACATAATAACAATAAACAATAAAAATTCAATGAAAATCCTACACTTAAAATATTAAACTAAAATTTTCAAAACTGTTGCCTAAAAGCTAATTCAAAATATTAATAAATAATATAATACTTCATAAACAATGCTAAAATAACCAATGCACCAAACAGACAGCACTAGTTTGCGCAACATTGCTGGTCAAGATGTTTGATCTATTTTTTTTTTTTTGTTTTTTTGCAACTTTAAATTATTATAATTTGGCATTGTTTATGCTGTAGATAAATCCTGATTCATTCTATCAGTTAACTAGCATATCATGCATATTTAATTCAATAAACAATTAACTGACTGTCAACTTTAACATCTACAACATTACACACTTTACCTTTAAAGACACATTCGCAACAGTGATTAAAAACACATTGTTAGTTATAGATTAGGCTCCAGAACAACACAGGTCCACTTCATTAGATTCAGTGGCTGTGTTTGAACAGCTAGTCAACTCAGACGTGAATAAACACTCATCGATTATGTAAAGAGATTCCCTCCTCTACGCCACAGACTGAAATCTGCGTTCACTTAAAGATAAAGATAGACACGGTTGAATAATCCACGTCCTCGGGCTCCTCTTCTACCCCGCGGCGTACAGGTGACAGGTGTAGAGCCATGAAGATGACGACGCTCAAACCAAACAGATGGGCAAACAGAGATAGAGACAGAAGGGCGCAGAGAGAGACGGGACGCGATCAGGCATGAGTAAGTGACGGAGCACGACGAGAAACAAAGAGCCCGGGAAGACACGAGCGTGCAACAGTGCGTAAGAGAAATCATGAATCAAGCATGACCAAGTGACAGAGCGTAAAGAACGGACGGCGCATGATCGGATGGGACACAGGCCTGCTCAAAAGACGCACATGAGGTGTGTTTTGGATGCTGGTGTCTCCATCAGGCTTCTTAATAGCTTAACCAACACAAGGGAGACATTTCATCAACAGTTTTGGCAATAATGGCACAACAGAGCGAAACCATCATGGATATCTCCGCTGGTCTTTTCAGCAGAGTGAACACGTTTGGATGCAGTGATGGTATCCTAGACATGAATATTATGAGGATTTTCGCTTGAGGGCAAAAACATCAGTTACATTCAGCATTTATTAGAAATGGAGAAGTTATTATGGAAGCATTAATAAAGTGACTGGTATAGCAACCCACAGTTCATCAGATACACGTGAAGATCACAAAAAAAATACTATTCAGACATAGAGAAACGCATGTTAGACTCCAGAAACAGGTCTATCTAGGGACCCCTTTTCTATCTTAAAAAAAAAACAAAAAACAAAAAAAAACATTAAAGCAATGCTACACTTTTTTTATATACTTGCTATTATTAACTTTTTGCACAATATTCAGAGGATCAAAACAATTTTACAAATAAAATACTTATACAGTATGCTAGAATGCAACAACAAATAGCAAATACATTTTGAATAAAGCAATAAATGACTTATGAGTCATTTTACTGCTTGTAGCAAAGATAATTTACTTCTTATTTTATTAATATTTTTTATCATAAATAAATATATTATAAATAATTATAACAAAACAGTTAAATTCCAGACTGATTATTTTATATATATATATATATATATATATGATGTTTATTGTGTGTCTGTGTCTATATAAATATCTAAATAATATATGTAATATATATATATATATATATATATATATAAAATAAATAATAATAATAATAATAATAATAATAATAAAAAATATTATACAAAATAGAGGTAAAAAATGCAACATCAAAAGCGAATACATTTTGAATACAGCAATAAATGACTTATGAGTCATTTTACTGCTTTATCTAAATATATATATAGATGTTTATTGTGTGTGTGTGTGTGTGTGTGCACCTGGTATTCATCACGTTATGGGGACCAAATGTCCCCACAAGGATAGTAATACCAGTAAATTTTGACCTTGTGGGGACATTTGTGAGGTCCCCATGAGGAAACAGGCTTATAAATCATGCAGAATGAGTTTTTTGAGAAAGTAAAAGTGTGCACAGTCTCCTGTGAGGGCTAGGTTTAGGTGTAGG
Organism: Labeo catla; assembly: GCA_012976165.1. Classification (NCBI taxonomy): domain Eukaryota; kingdom Metazoa; phylum Chordata; class Actinopteri; order Cypriniformes; family Cyprinidae; genus Labeo; species Labeo catla. Next base: position 112,203 of record VONZ01000464.1, read on the forward strand.
GTAGGTGTAGGGTGATAGAAAATAGGGTTTGTACAGTATAAAAACCATTACGCCTATGGAATGTCCCCATAAAACATGTAAACCCAACATGTGTGTGTGTGTGTGTGTGTATATATAAATATATAAATAATATATGTAATATATGTGACCCTGGACCACAAAACTAGTCGTAAGAGTCAGTTTTTCCAAATTGAGATTTATACATCATCTGCAAGCTGAATAAATAAGCTTTCCATTGATGTATGGTTTGCTATGATAGAACAATATTTGGTCGAGATACAACTATTTGAAAATCTGGAATCTGAGGGTGCAACAAAAATAAACTATTGAGAAAATCACCTTTAAAGTTTTGGCTATTGCTACAAATATACCCCAGCAACTTAAGACTGGTTTTGTGGTCCAGGGTCACATATAATAAATAAATAAATAATAATAATAATAATAATACTAATAATAAATGTTACACAAAATAGAGGTAAAATTTGCAACATCAAAAGCGAATACATTTTGAATAAAGCAATAAATGACTTATGAGTCATTTTACTGCTGGATTCAAAGATAATTTACTTTTTATTTCATTAATATTTGTATTAATAACTGTGAAAAAATATTATAAATAATTATAACAAAATAGTTTAATTCCAGACTGATATTTATATATATATGATGCTTACTGTGCGTCTATATATATATATATATATATATAAATAATAATAATAAATATTATACAAAATAGAGGTAAAATATGCAACATCTTACGAGTCATTTTACTGCTTGATTCAAAGATAATTTGCTTTTTATTTCATTAATATTTGTATTAATAACTGTAAAAAAAATTATAAATAATTATAACAAAATAGCTAAAATCCAGACTGATATTTTTATTATATATATATATATATATATATATATATTTTTTTTTTTTATTTATATGATGCTTAAAAAGATAATTTGCTTTTTATTTTATTAATAATTTTGAAAAAATTTTGCTTTTTGCTTAAACTACTACTACATTTTACTGAACTATATTTCTGATTATAATAATAATTCTGAAAAAATATACAATTAAATAGTTAAAATCCAGGCTGATCATTTATTATCTATTATCTTTATTATCCGTTCATCAAGTTACCCGTTCTTATCTTAGGATAACTTTGATGAACACTTTTTTTGATCCACTTCAAATGCTGACAACTGTATATACATATATTATCCAAAACAGGGGTAAAATATATGCACCCTCTCTCTGCCTCTCTGTCATCCACTTAGAATTTTATAATTAATACAATCTTATTTGAATTAATCTAATTAAATACACATTATGCAAAATACAGTTTCAAAGTGGATCAAATTTATGCACCCCCCCCCCTCTCTCTCAACTTTTTTTGAAAGCCGACATTGGCATAATTTTCATTGTATAATTAATATAATCTTATTTGAATTATTATTAATATAATTAAAGCTATGCAAAATATAGTCTCAAGGGGAGCAAATATATATGCAATCTCTCTCTCTCTTTTGAAATCCAAACCTCAGCTTCAGCATAGGTCTACTATATATAATATGTCTTATACTATGGATTATCAAAATAGCAATTCATTATAGCCCAAAACAACCACGCCCACCATTACCACCTGTTCAACACCCCTGAATGCAGTACAATACAGTCTTGAGGACTTGAAGTAAAATCAACTAATCAACTTGTAAGATGAGCCCCTAAAACTGAAGATTTAACAGTGGTAGAAAGCAAAACAGCATCATGGGTAAGTCCACTTAGGTTGACTAAATAAATGCATTCTAGTTTCAAGGTGAAGTGTGTAACTTCATACCTGTACTTTCTCCAGTCCCAGTTTAGTGTGGAGAGAAAACTTATGTAGCTCAGCAAATTTGACTGACTGCCTGGAAACGCTCATAATAATTACAATTCCATTTGATGCCACTAGTGGTGCTAAAATGACACACTTCACCTTTAAAGTGCCCCTGTTATGCCATTTCAAATGTTGCCTTTTTTGCTGTGTGTAATGTAGCTGTGAATGCAAACAATCTGCAAAACTGTACTTGGAGCAGACGCTTTGAAGTAGTGCAGACCATGCACTCACACAAATGCGACCATAACAAATTTTAACTCACACATTTTAAAAAAACTGTTGCAAATGCGACCGTTTTGGTCACAGTCTAGAGCCCTGCTGTACGTCACATTGTAACATATTTGCATAATACCTGCTTATGTTCTACATTGGCCAGCCGTTAACAACTTGACCCGCCCTCAAACACGTAATTTTACTGAAGATTGCTTCACTAATCTCTGTCACAAAACGCTTGATCTTAAAAGATGGCTTAGTACCCAGTTTATTTTGACCAGCTGTCTCCACTGAATCACAAACTGTAAGTATGATAAATAACAGATTACAGTAGGTGTATCGTTTCTGACACACGCTGTACACGATAGACCAATTACAACAGACTGGGCCATCTGTCCAATCAGAGCAGACTCACAAAAAAAAAGAGCAGTGGTTCTTAATTCCAGTCCTGGGGACCCCCTGCTCTGCACATTTTGCATGTCTCCCTTATTTAACACACCTGAGTGAGACCATCAGTTCGTTAGGGGAGAGATCCATGAACTAACGAGCTGATGATTTCAATCAGGTGTGTTAAATAAGGGAGACATGCAAAATGTGCAGAGCAGGGGGCCCCAGGAATGGAACTGAGAATCATTGGTTTAGAGAATCTTTGAACTCCTTCGAATGATTTGTTTGAGAAATCTCTGCAAAATGAGGTGATATTTAATGGATGCAAACATTGCATGCATGTAAACCAACTGTAGGAAACTCCCAAAGCAATATTACAACTTATATAATAACTTTAAAAAAGGGGCATTTTAAGATCAACATTTGTAAGATCAGTATGAACTGGAAACTGATACTCACAGGAATGACTTGACGTCCATGCCTCTGTTCCGGATCTGTCCCATCACGTGGTCCCAGCTTCCGGGATTGGAACGTGATCGTGCCCCTCCACCCGACCTGTAGCGGGACGCCCCTGCCCCAGCCGGGCTACCACGCACCCCCCGCGGGCCCCCCCGGTGGCCCCCACCCCCGGGCCCAGTGTGCAGTTGGCCCAGACTCTGGGAGGTGGCTGGGGGGTCGTTGGGGCCGGGCGGGGGCTGGTGGGTTAGGGGCTGCTGGAGGCTTTGCTGCCTGACCAGGGGCCTGGGGCGGGCTGCTGAGGACGGGATATGCTCCAAGGTGGAGGTGGTGGAAAGAGAGGGGTCCCCAAAACTGGCACCGCATCGTACGAATGGGGCCGAGTTGTGGGACGAGAAACAGGGAAGTCACAAGATAAAGGGAAGAGAAGGTAGACACGATTAATGAAGACCAGAGAGACCCAGGAGGAGGGAGAGGAAGCCAGACATGAAAAGACGACAGAATGAGGGAGAGTGTTGGGACAAGGAAGAGAAACAAACGAGACCGTAGAGTTGAGGGAGGGAAGGGTAGAGAACGTGAAGGAATAGACATTATAAGACGTCCATTGGGGGGGACAAATACACAATGAGGGAATGAGGGAAGAAAAAGAAAGCAAAGTTAGCCAGCAACATTGGCAAAATGTAAAACATACACTACATTTCCCCCGCTTTTCCACTGACAGGGTGATGGTGCTGGTACTGGAGTTGCATCTTTTTTAGGCTGAAGCCTAATCAAAAATGTAGTACGTTATTGTGATCTTGTTTAGTGGCACCAACACCAATGTCATGGGTTTGATACCCAGGAATTGCATGAACTTGCACCAATTCTGATGATGTTCAGTTACTCCGGGACAAGCCCCTGCACCATTTCAATGGAAAAGGGGCAGTTGTGTTTCTTGAGGCATGACCAGACAAAGGTGTACATCTTGTAAACCCAACTTCCTTCTGCTAAAGACCTCTCTACATCTTCCAACATCTCGATTCAATTATCATTTTTATCCGTCCCTCCCGACATCTTCTTTTGCTCTGCGTCATGTCTGATTAGTGCAAAGTCCCGTTGAGCTGTTCTGTTTGATGCTAATGCTCTGCTGGAGGATTTACTGCACCAGGGTTAAGCACCACACACCCCTATCGAGGTCCCAGTGCTGTAATTCTGGTGTCCCTGGTGAAAGTATTTGTGAAGGGGATGAATGTCAGCAATAACTCAAACTCTGCTACTACGCTACTTTTTATACACTTGTCAAGGTTGTGAAAGGAACGGCGGCATGTTAATGGACATGAATACATGTAGATGAGTTAAATGAAGGAGTTACTACTGTAGAGTCTGTGATTGTCCTTTGAATGTTATGATGGATAGCTAGTATGATTATTAGAGTTAGTGAGTAGGCATTTTTTACTGTAGGGCATGACGTGATTTAGCCAAGTAGGACGTGTTCCTGAATCAACATTCTTTGTCAAACTATTACACTGTATAAAGGAAATTATGATCCTATATTAAGCAATTTAACAGATTGACCAAAATAAAAAGATCAGAAGTGACGGAAGAGCGCGGTGCAAACGGCTTACTGAAACTATTACACTGTCTCATGGCAATTTGTAACTATTTTATGGTTTTGTGAATTTGTGGTTAATTCGTATCAGTTCGTACAATCTTTTTTACACCAGGGTTCAGATACTGTAAAATAAAATTTCAGGACATTCAAGCACTTTTCAAGCACTTCTTTTTTGATTTTCAAGGACTTCAATCAGATATCTCACTTATGGTTTGATGTTTTCTACTGTTTAAGAAAAAAAAATCAGCATACAAAACCGCTCTGAAGTCCCAATCTGAATCAAATGATTCACACTCTATACTCCTAGGTTCCGATCTAAAGCAAAAGATTTGCGAACCCACTCCAAAGTTGCGATCTAAATCAAATAATTTGCATCCACGCTTTGCATCCACGCTCCGAAAGCCCAATCTGAATAAGATTCACGAACCATCATTTCATATCAGGACTCAGAGCGTGGATCGCAGAATTTGCGGAATGATTCAAGAACATGCTCCGAAGTCCCGATCTCAAATCAAATGAATTGCCATAACCGAAGTTGATGATTCGCGTTATGCGACTTGAGGTTCCGATTTAAAATCAATTGATTCGTAATGCAATATAGCTCCGATCTAAATCAAATGATTTGCGAACCCACTCTGAAGTCCTGATCCAAATCAAATGATTTGAATACGCGATTTAAAGGCCCGATCTGAATCAAATGAATCGCGATCCACGCTTTGATTGATTCACAAACCATAATTTCAGATCAGGACTCAGAGCGCGGATTACGGAATTCACGGAATGATTCAAGAACATGATCCGAAGTCCCGATCAGAATCAAATGATTCGCGATACGCGAAGTTCCGATCTAAATCAAATGATTCATGAACTTGCTCCGAAGTCCTGATCTAAATCAAATAATTCGCAATATGCGATTTGAAAGCCCTATCTGAGTCAAATGATTTGCTGATCAATGATCTGAGTCAAACAGTGAATCATGTTGTGACGCAACGTTTTGTAAAATCATTACTAGCAATGTTGAAATTTTAAAATGAATGGCTCTTCTAATTTAATCTGGTTTTTGCTAGCGAATCGCTTGAAGTGAAAAGAAGTCACGAGTTTAAATCAATTAGGAGTTGTTATAGTTTAAATGATTCACTCAATTGATTGTTTTCATATGTTCCTCTTATTGCGTCTTCAGCCATGTTTACATGACACTGTCAGTACTACTGCTGGTTTAGCTCGATAACTTTATGACATTAACTGAAATGGGTAAAAAAAAAAAAAAAAAAATGTTTTTTTAATCGTGTAAAAAGATATGTGCTTATTAAAAAATTAAACACTTATTTAATATATGCATTGTCTTTCAATAATTTAAGCACTTTTCAAGTACCTCTTTAGAAATATTGCTATTTTCAAGGGTTTTCCAGGCCTTAAATTTCAAAAACTCAAGTACTTCAAGCACTTTAAGCATCTTGTCCGAACCCTGTCACATGTTTTCATCTACATTTTTGATCTACTTACATCCCAGTGATGGTTATAATGTTTAGGGGTTGGCTTAGGAGTGGACCTACTTACTTTTGTCATGCAATTCATGATGTACAAATTCATACGAAATCTCGTAAAACATTTACGTTTTTTCATGTGATCGGGCTGAATTATCATAATCATAACCTTAAGTAAAGGTCCTTTCACATCAAGTCAGACTTCCCCAATGCATTATGGAGTAAAGCCACATTGTACACAAGTCAAGTTTTTTTAACGTGACACCTAAAGTTCAAACTATTTCTGCGATGACAGTCTGAAATTTTGAAGCACAGCCAATGATTACCAGTCAATGTGCATGATGAATCATGGACTGTGCCAACACGCAAACACAACCTAGGGCCAAAACAATGGTCAGTTTTGATTTTTAGCAATGATTTATTTTTTTTATTAAATGTTGGGTTTCCACTGCATTGCAAAAAGAAACAAACCGGAAATTACAGTTTTAAAAAAAAAAATAAAATAAAAAAAATTGTTCTGATGGTTCTAGTTTAACCAATTTTTACCATTGTTTTTAAAGCTACATTTACAAAATTTTAATAAACTTTTATCTATATATTATCCACGTAGATAATATTATTTTACAGCCAAATCAACAAAATTTGCTACAACAAAAAATGGATGCACAAAATCAATAAATGTACATTTTTTTTTTACCATCCCTAAACTCCTTCATACTGGCCCAAGGTCTGTGGATCATACTTATGGCAAAGTCCTGCAAATTAAAGGCATATTATAATGTTCAGAGAACAATTATGTGATATATTCTGAGACTGATAGTAAAATATTACAAATTATGAGTGTCAATGGCGTCAAAAGGTGCACTGAAGCCCTGAAGTGAGTCATGTGAAAGTGTCTTTAGCTTAACCCTCAGCTAAAATCTGATTGGTTAATAAAAATTTTGGCCTAAGTCTAACAAAAAAGTTGGTTCATGCACACGTCCTATTTTTAAATCACATTTTAATGCCACAGGCATTGCGACGGCACTTGTTTCACACATGATTGTTAGATACCATTCCATACATATATCCATATATATATACAGTATATATGCATGTATGTAATGCAGTATATCATCCTGCACTTACACCCATTACGCAGCTTGAGCTGTCATTAAGTATCTTACATTCCCCATCTACTCGTTTTCTCATCTCATCTGCTTCAGTTCTGTGTGTTATAAATAGGTTTAGAAAGCAAGGACGAAAAAGAAGCATGTGGGGGTTGAAGACTCAGTCGAAACAATGATCAAAGCGAGAAAACACAGAAGCAAAAGAAAGCGTCAAAGAATGAAAGAAAAATACAGCTCTCCAAATGAAGTTTTGCTGTCTTTAGAGGGAAAAAATGAAAGGTTTTTCTCGTTGGATTCGTCTAGCCTCTAGCCCTCACCAGACATGAATACTGTGTGAAATTCGACATTAAAGTACAACTGCTTTGTTAAAGACTGGGCTTGAAAAACCAATTTTAAGCAATTTTAGGCCAGTACTTCCTCAGATGAACGTTAAATATTCAGTGGCAAACTGAGAGACTGTGCATCACATTACTGATGCTTCTGTCACATCCTCAACAATTTCATATTAGAAAGTTATAAGGTTCTTTTCCTCTCAGGGCTAAAGCTAAGTTTAAGGTGAGACTAGCAAGCACACTGATTTATTAAATCAAATAGTTCAATAATAATAAAAAAAATACTGGCATTATTTACACACCATCCACTTTCATTATAAGGAAAGGGGTGGCTAGGATATTTATTAAAAATAAAATAAAATAAAATAAAATATGAAGGATAAATATCTCAAATAAAAATTCCTGAAGAAACATGCCTAAAATAAAATAAAATATGAAGGACAAAGGTCTCAAATAAAAATTCCTTAAAAAACATGCCAGAAATAAAATGTAAAATAAATAAATAAATAAATAAAAATAAAATAAAGATGATAAAGGTCTCAAATACAAAATCCTGAAGAAACATGCTTAAAATAAAATAAAATACAATAAAATAAAATATGACGAAGGACAAAGGTCTCAAATAAAAATTCCCGAAGAAACATGCCTGAAATAAAATGTAATAAATGAATAAATAAATAAATAAAATAAAATAAAATAAAATAAGGATGATAAAGGTCTCAAATACAAAATTCTGAAGAAACATGATTAAAATAAAATAAAATAAATAAAATAAAATATAAAGGATAAAGATCTCAATACAAAATACTGAAGAAGCATGCTTAAAACAAAATAAAATAAAATAAAATAATATAAAGAGCACCAAGTGTTAAAGGTCTCAAATATAAAATCATGATGAATCATGTTTAAAATAATAAAATAAAATAAAATAGAAAAAATAAAATAAAATAAAATAAAATAAAAACAAGAAAGAAAAAAAGAAAATGTGGTCTTTATCTGAGCTAAATATTCGATTTGTGAGGAAATAGCCTATATCTAATCTTTGCTGTCAAGAAAATCATTTTCTAGACTGCTCTCAAAGCAGTCTTGACAAAAACTGACATTCTGATCTGCACTTATCCAAACACGGATTGAAGAAGTAGTGTTGGCGATTCTTAGAGTCCTCCAGCAAATCCTTGAGCTTTAGCAGAAACCTGTACCTGCTTGTTATTACAGAGCTTCAAGACGTCGAGTGATAGAAACCCTGATGGAGAATGTGTGTGTAAGATGGCAAGAGGAGGAGTAGAAAGATATAAGGGGAAGGGTCGCAACTCTTACCTACCCAAAAATAGAAACCAATTATAGGTCGAAAATGGGAGTGGACGGGAACATGAAATGACAGCAAGTAAAGACCTTTGGAGGACTGAAAGGAATGTGACTAAACAGAACAATAAACAAACAAATGGTTTTAAATGGCATTTATCGGCAAAACAAAATGTTCTACATTGCAGGTGTATCAATTTTTAAGATGCTTGGTGATGTGAGGCGGCGTTTTATAACACAGCGAAACACTGTCTGATCAAATTAAGCGGCATTGTGAATATAATGGTTTTATTTGCCCTTTAAGTTACTTAAAGACCATTTTATGTCATTTAAGAGTAAATAAATACATAAATATACTGTTCAGTACTGTGCAAACATCTCAGTAAACATCTTAAATGTCCGTCTTATGTTGTACTTCTGGTTCATATAAAAATTATTGCAATATTTGAAAAAATCCTACTTGCACACTAAAGCAAAAGATATAAATAACCATCTTAAAGCAATTTTGTTTTTGTTTTTTTGGGGGGGGGGTTTGTTAAGCACTGTTGTCTCAGGGCTGAAAGATCTCATAAAATGTATCATTTTCTTAGATTTAGCACCCAGCCCTATCATGTCCATTAAAAGCCTCCATTTATCCTCCAGTCAGCTTGCACTGAAAACAATCTAATATGGTTTATTTCGTTGTTGCGAGTGTAGTCACAAATCACACTTTTTCAAATATTTGAAAGCTGCAATTGACAGCTTAATGTCAGAAATGTCATCACTCAAGGGCTGTTCACAGCTCAAAAACAGATAGACAGAGCGTAATTTAATTAAACACAAGGCGTGTCTATATGTGCATTAACTCATCACTAATATAAACCATTGTAAACACACATCTAGAAATGTAATTATCACAACCTCAAACTCATCTGAGTGGTCCATTATTTCAAAACTGACATTGATTCATTGTGAGTCAAACATTAAAATATTTTGATGGTGTCTGACACTGAAAAAAAATCATTGTTAATGATGTTTACATACCGACAACTACTATTGTACTATGATCAATTATTGTTATTGTACTGGTGATGTTTAAGCCAATGCAGCTCCATTTTTTGTCAGCTCCAAACAATAGTACCTTGGTTTTATTCCATAAAATAGCTTTCTACTCACATAAAACTAAATTTAACAACGTACTTTTAAGTGTTTTAACTATTGCTTGCTATTTAAAGGAATTGCTCACCTGAACATTGTATCATTATTTACTCATATTGTTCACATACACTACCATTCAAAAGTTTGGGGTCAGTTAGACAAGATTAAAAAAAAGGATCACTTCCAGAATTAAAATTTCCTGACAATTTACTCACCCCCATGTTATTCAAGATGTTCATGTCTTTCTTTTGTCAGTTGGAAAGAAATTAAGGTTTTTGAAGAAAACATTATAGGATTTTTCTCCACATAGTGGACTTCAGTGGGGACCAACGTGTTGAAGGTCCAAACTGCAGTTTCAATGCAGCTTCAAAGCGCTCTACACAACCCCATCCAAGGAATAAGTCATAAGTCAATCAGTCATTTATTAAACAAATATATTTATTTTAATTTATATACTTTTTAACCAGAAATGCGCGTCTTCACATACGTTTTGAACAGAATGAAGATGTACATTTTTCTTATTTTGCCTAAACATTAAATTTTTTCATTTATTACTGCCTTTCAAAGGATACAGAAAATACTTGTGTGTTTCCCAGAAGACAAAATAAGTTAAATTTACCCTGATCTTCAAATTCAAAAGTCCCCGGCTCTTAATGCATCGTTTTTCCTTCTAAAGCATCAGTGAGTGTTTGAACCTGCTGTAATAGTTGCATATGAGTCCCTCAGTTGTCCTCAGTGTGAAAAGATGGATGTTAAAATCATACAGTCATTGCTGGAAAGGGTTCAAATACACAAAAATTTGGATTTTTCTAAAGAACAGCAGGCAGTTTAACTGCTCAGGGCAAACAAGGGACTCATGAACAACTATCACTAAACAAAAAAAATGCAGCTGTGGATCATTCAGGTAACAATACAGTAATAAGAATCAAGAGGGTGTAAACGTCTGAACCAGGTCAGTAAATAAACAATAACATGCATTTTGTATGATCCCTCTTATTTTGGTAAATAATTAACATTTCTAATGATTCTAAATGGCGGACGTAAACTTTTGACCTCAACTGTACGTAATGCGTGATGTCGAGCTAGTGCAAGACAAACATTTGCGGTTACATAGTATAAAAATTAGATTTTTTTCAAGAAAACGACCAATCGTTTCACTATGTAAGACCCTGATTTTTGAAGCTACACTGAAACTGCAATTTGGACCTTCAACACATTGGCCACCACTGAAGTCCACTATATAGAGAAAAATCCTGGAATGTTTTCATCAAAAACCTTAATTCCTTTTCGACTGAAGAAAGAAAAACATGAACATCTTGGACGACATTAGGGTGAGTAAATGATCAGGAAACCTTTATTCTGGAAGTGAACCAATCCTTTAATACTTTTATTCAACAAGGACTAAATTGATCAATTGATCAAAAGTGACTATAAAGAAATGTATTATGTTTAAAAGATTTCAAAATCAGCCTAATATAATGATTTCTAAATAATCATGTGATACTGAAGACTGGTGTAATGATGCTGAAAATTCAGCCTTGCATCACAGGAATAAATTACATTTTACGTGTATTAAGACAGAAAACAATGATTTTACATTGTATTAATGTTACAAAATATTTCTGTTTTTACTGCAGTTTTTGATCAAATAAATGCAGCCTTGGTGAGCATAAAAGACTTCTTTCAAAAACATTAAAAAAACGTACCATCTCCAAACTTTTAAATGGTACTGTACAACATGTGCCAATGCCAACTAGTCTTATGACTTAAAATAACTATTGGCTATTTTTATGGTAGCTTTCTGTTCTTGACAGTCCCGGTATAGAAATTAGTTCACCCCAAAATTACACCATTATGCTGTGCACAACCGTCATGTTTTCTTGCCCCAAACATCTCAAAAAGAAAGGCAGTCAGCCTCTGACACTCACTTGCTGGGTCTCAAGCTGCCGGAGTGCAGGTGGCTCTGGACAGTTTGCCACCTCCCGGACTTGCTGGTCCCTGCGCCTATGCAGCTGTCACTGCGACTGGGACCCCCCACTGCCCCCCCACCCACCCCACCCTTCTCCAGCGATCCGCTGAAAGAGGGAAGAGAGAGATCAGGAGATATGCAAGAACAAACGACAGGAGAACGAAAGATTCAGGCACAGACTGTTCAGAAGCCTTCAGGCAGAGCAACAAGGAGAAGCTCGAGCCCCAGCTGTAAACCAAGGAGGTGTGACGGGCCTGTAAAGCGTGCGGGGACCGACGTTTGGGTGCCGGGAGAGCAAGCAGGTGGGTCTGATTTACTGGGAACGTGGGCGGACAGTTACAGGAAGGAAGATGTTGTTGGAATTGCTGCATCCTATTTGTTTGCTATGTCACACACCTAAGGAAAGTGATATTGATGTGTAACACTGTCCCTGCTAGAAGCCGAATAAATGGCACAGCGAGAACTTGATTAAAAGATCAATTTTTCTTGGTCTGAAAGAAATCAAAATAACGTATACTACAGTGTAGCTGTTATTTCTTCTATACAGGGCTGCATGATTTGGTCTTTAGTGATTATTATACAGCTTAAGGCTGTGATTTAATGCATTTAGAATGCAGTTATTTGCATTTTAGCTGTTTATAACCACTAAAATGGTAAATGCTTTATGACCCAAAATCCTACTATAGTAAACATCTTTTTACCATCATCTCACTGTCAGTGAATCAAGTAGGACTACTAGGACTATGACTCTGTGTAATTAATATTCATGAGCAAGAATGAAACATTTTATAATTGTGTCCTACTGCAATTTTTATTATTTATTATTTTATTAAATGAAAGATTAAAAAAAAAAAAAGCTTAATCCAGCCTAAGTTAGTTTGCTGGTCTGGTTTAAGTTAGTGTCTCAGCATAGCTAAGCCAATGTTGTTAACTGAACTAAAACTAAACTAAAATGATTTAAAATAAAATAAATTCCACATTGAAATGCAGTAAAAATAGTAGGTAAAAATTTTCTTAATTTTCATTCAGGTTTTTTTTTTTTAATTTTATGATGAAGTACTAAAATTACTAAAACCAAATTGGAAATATAATGAAATATTATAATATTAATTAAATAAAAATAAATAAATTATTCTTATAGATTGCTTTTTACTATCCCAATCTCATGAGATGATTTCATATGAATTCAGACTTTGATTTGTATGAAAATGTAAATTTTTTAGTGAAAAAAATGTGGCCAGGATAAAATAAAATAAAATAAAATGACATAAAATGAAAACTGAACAAATAAAAATTAAAAGTAATTAATAGATGAAGTACTAAATCTACTAAAACTAAAACTGAAAGCAAAATAAAATAAAATAAAATAAAATGATGGGCACAAAACAGAATTACTAAAACTTAAATTAAACTGAAAACAATTTAAAACTGAAACTGAAAACATCTCATATGAATTCAGACTTTGATTTTTTACACTTTTGAAAATGTAACATTTTTTGTGAAAAAAAATAAATAAATAAAAAATAAAAAGTGGCCAGAATAAAATTTTATAAAATAAAATAAAATTTTATAAAAAAAATTCATAAAATAAAATAAAATAAAACAAAATAAAATGACAGGCACATAACATTACTCAAATTAAAATGAAAACTGAACATATAAAAATGAAAGCTAATTAATAGATGAATTACTAAAACTACTAAAACTGAAAACTAAATAATAAAATAAAATAAAATAAAATAAAATAAAATAAAATAAAATAAAATAAAATGACGGGCACATAACAGAATTACTAAAACTTAAATTAAACTGAAAACTGAAAATCTAAAAATTCTCAAATATCTCAAAATATAAATAAATAATATAACTGTATATAAATAATACTAATATATGGCCTGCTAGACTGAGTATCTGAAAAGCTCCCAAAAGCCTTTTAAAACCTGTTAACAGACCCAGAACTAACCAGGCTGTTTTTTTCCCCAGCAGGGCGGGTGAATGCTAAGAGAGCTGAGCGGGATTTCATTCAATGCACTTTTGGGTCAGCTGAAAGAGAAAGGATGAGAACTTCAGCATAGAGAGTAATTTGTTCTATCATCAGCAGAGCGTGGTTAATACACAACTTCATTTACAGCCTTCATGTGCTAGTTTGCAGTTTGCACACGCAGTTCATCATGAGAGCTGCTGATTCAATGAGATTTCATGGCTTCAAAATCTCAGTATTTGTCAGAATAGTTGCAATATGATCATATATTTTCCAAATTGTGCAGCCCTGCTTCTAGCATTTAAAAATTTGGGGTTAGTAAGACTTTCATTTAGCAAGGATGCATTAAGTTGATCAAAAGACAGTAAAGACATTTTAAAAGACTTTTATTTCAAATAAACATTCTTTTGAACTTTCTATTCATCAAAGAGTCTTGAAAAATAAATATTAAGCAGCACAACTGTTATCGGCATTGATAATAATAAGAAATGTTTATTAAGCAGCAAATCAGTATATTAGAATGATTTCTGAAGGATCATGTGACACTGAAGACTGGAGTAAAGATGCTAAAATTCTGCTTTAAATCAAAGGAATAAATTATATTTTAAAATATAGTCACATAGAAAACAGTTATTTTAAATTGCAATAATATATCACAATATTACAAATTTTACTGTATATTATTTACTGTATTATATATATTTTTTGGATCAAATAAATGAGACTAAAATATCTTACCAACCCCAAACTTTAAAATATTACATTTAATCACATACATATTTTGATATCAGTCATTTCTATCAGTACTACATACTGTAAAACAGATATGAGCCACCAGGTCATATTGTGTTTCCTATCATGTATAAATCATTCTTGCTTTCCCTTCATGTCAGACAAGGACTGACGTTCACTAAATCTGGACAGTACAGTGACAGAATAAAACCGCTTACACAGGAACAGACCAAAGGTTAACACTTCAAACACAGGTGTCGTGACTAGCATAGATAGCAACAGATCGACGACAGCCATTTAAGACACAGATGACCCAGAATGCAACATTTGTGCTTTGAGCTCAGGGGGTGAACAGAAACAGAGGGGGCTTGACATTTGTTAAAGCAGATGGCAAGGTTGCTGACTGCTCCAAGTCGTGTCTTAATCTCTTTACCTTTATTCTCTAGTCTTTAAATATCTCCTTATTAAAGATGTTCACACTGACAGTGATTTGAGCGACGGGTCAGCGTGAATGAGACCTTTTTTTCCCCATCAAAATGGTGGGAAAACTGCCAGCATTTTCAATAGGATTGTTATTTTTAATAAATTTAAAACTATTAAATACCTTTTTCATCAATTGAATTAAAGCTGAAATAAAAATACTATTTTTAAATTTAAAACCTAATAAAAAAAATGAAAGTAAACTTAAAGTAAGTTTAAGCTGAATTACTAAAATTATTAAAACTAAAATGAAAATGAAAATAATTAATATTAAACATAACTATAAAAAACAGTAATTAAAATATGAATTAATGAATTATGTAAAATAATAATAATAATAATAATAATAATAATTTTAAAATAAATTTAACTAACTAAAATAAAATATGTTTAAGCTGAATTTACTAAAACTACTAAAACTAAAATGGAAACAAAAATTAATTCTAAACATATATATAAAAAAGCTAATTAAACATGAATTATTTAATTAAAATAATAATAATAACAATAATAATTAAAAAATGTAAAAGCTGAAATAAAATATAAATGCTAGACAAAAAACAAACTTTTCTAAAATTAAAAATGTAGAAACTAACTGAAATAAAACATGTTTAAGCTGAATTACTAAAATTACTAAAACAGAAATAAAAATTACTTAATCAAATAATACTCACTAATGACTAATAACAAATTAAATAATAATAATATTTATTATTATTATTACTTAAAAATAAACTAAAAAGCTGAAATAAAATAAACTAAAATAAAATTTAAATTCTAGATGAAAAACCTAAATTTTACAACCTTTTCTAAAATTAAAGCAGAAATAACTGAAATAAAATATGTTTAAGCTGAATTACTAAAATTACTAAAATGGAAATAAAAATTGCTTGATGCTAAACACAAATATATAAAAACTAATTAAATAATAATAATAATAATAATAATAACAACAACAACAAATGAAAATAATGAGAATAAGAGGAATAATAATCATTTTAAAATAATGTAAAATACATTTAAACGGTAAAACTAAATAAAAATATAAATACAGGATGAAAAACTAAAATTTAAATAAGTTTAAGCTGAATTACCAAAATATCTAAAACTAAAATTGAAACAAAATATAACAGAAATATAAAAAGCGAATAAATTGTGATTGTGCTAAACATTCAGTTCGTTTTATTCAGATTTATTCAAAATAAATAAATAATTAAAAATAATTTAAAACATACATTTTTTATAAATAATAAAATTATTTTTATTTAATATATTAATAATATTAATATATTTTTATAAATAATAAAAAAGTACCACGTAATTGTTGTCAGTGTAAACACACCTTTATGTATAGCATAATAATAGACATGGAAATGCTTCTACTAATAGATTCTACACGATTAAAATTCAGTAAACATAAGGTGACTATGATAAGTAAGATGTAAAATAAACGATATAACTTACTAAAAAGCAACTATGAAGAATAAAGAATAATGAAAGGTAAGTAAAAAAAATGAAGTTATCAGAAGCAGATCTCAAAGATGACTCTGATAGTGTGTCACACGGGTATATAACAGTACGGTACATACTGAGAGTCAAACTACAGTGGGGAAGTGAGGGGTGACTGGAGAGACAAATACAACGACTACCATAAAAGCCACAACAGCAACACAGCACTATAGTTAACGGTCAACCCTCGACATTCAATCAAGACCAGATAAGATGGTGAGACACCAGTGCACCTTCAATCAACATGTTCTTGAATACATCTAAACCTTTAAGGTCAAAGGTCAGAGATGTCGAGGGTTGTCCGTCTCCATGGAAGCCGTCCAAAGGCTGGGAGTGAAATATTAGCGGTTAGAGACATTAGTGCTGCTGGCAGGGCTGTAGTGAACAGGGGGCTTGAGAAATGAATTGGGCTATGTAAATGTTTCAGCGATCCATCAGTCAGAACAGTTCACCTGAACAATTCAAATGTTGTTATCATTTACAATCCTCTATTTTGTGTAAGATCTGTATTTATTGAATACACAAGATAAAAGTAGTGCGAGTTGTGTGCTGTATTCCAAGTCTTCTGAGGTCACATGACAGTACTGTGTGAGGAACAGGCTGAAATTTAAGTCGTTAATCTTCTCTCAAACTTCCTTTGCAGTTGTAGTTTTCAAACTTGCCGCATCAGAGAACCAAAAATGAAATTTGCAAATGAAATTCGAGAGCTCTAGTGGAAATCCCACATGAAATCTGTGCCTGCTGGAGCATCCACAGAACGGGATTGCACATCTATCACAGAGTTTGCTAAAATCAGCGCAGAAAATGCTAAAAAATAAATCTTGCAGATTCTGTCTGTCCACATACGCATGGCTTTTGAAACCTTACAATACAGCACACAAGTCATATATAGTATATATTAGTAATATAGACCGCTTTTTACTATCCTGATCTTATGAGACAACAAGTATTTTTACGAGCTGCCGATTTCTCATTAATTCATAGTTTGATTTGTATTTCATTTGTATGATAATGTAAAATTGTAGCAAAGAAAAAAATGTGGCCAGGACAAAACAAAACAAAAAAATAAAATAAGCAATAAGCAATAATAATAACCAAACAAAACAAACAAACAAAAAACAATAAGCAATAAAAAAAAGAAAAAGCAATAACAATAATAAGCAAAAAATAACAAATAAGCAATAAAAAAAATAAAATAAAATAAAATAAAATACTCCGCAGTGGATGACTGTTTGTGGGAGAGAATTACATAATTATTGATATTTTGAGTTTGTAATTTTGCACAAATTTATGTAATTTGATTCGTATGAAAGTTTTAAAATATATATATATATTATATGGAAATATAATAATAATTAGTTAATAATTAATAAAATAAAACAAAGAAATAATACAATAAAAAATGAAATAAAATAAAATAAAATAACATAACATAAGGCAATTTCACACTAATTCGTCCAATTTGATTTGTATCAAAATGTATTTTTTTTAGATATTTCTATTTCGAGTTGGCAACTTCATACACATTTGTCTGATTTGTATGAAAATGTATTTGTATGAAAATGTATTATTATTATAGCATTTTTATTATATAAAAATAAGTGAACCAAAAATAATAACATAAAATAAAATTAAATTAAATGTTGAGTTTTTTAGGCAATTTCACACTTATTTGTCCAGTTTGATTTGTATGAAAATGTATTATTTAAAAAAAAAAAAGCATTTTTAATATATGGAAATAAAATAAAATGAAATAAAATGAAATAATTAAATTAAATATTGAATATACGATTCTACAATAGATGACTGATCGTATACTGTACTAAGTGCACACAACTGATGTTATTTGTGGGAGGGAAAGAAGGGAATGTAATTATGGTCATGTGCATGAGAAGTGGGCAGGAACCTGCAGTCTGTATCTGTCTCCTATCAATTAGATTCTGATTTATCCTGGGAATTAATCCAGAAAGACTACTTCCCCTCGAAGATAATGACTTCAATTATGCAATTAAAACTCAAGGAAACAGCAGACTGAAGCGAAGCTTACGAGCCTCTGTGGAACTCAAGCCACGTCTTGATGAGAGTGATGGGCTGACCTAAAGATTGGACATTTCATCTCGTTTCAGGCTAGATTGTGCTGTACGCTGAATGATAAAAAGCCAACTAGAATGCTAGAAAATGACACGGACTGCCCTAGATATAGCTCTTACAGATGGGGTCAATGGGAAATACGACTGGCGCGATTCACAGGCTTTGGGCATGTATTGTGGGTCATGCAAATTGACCTTGAAGAAGTACGATTTTAAAACAAGTCAACTTTTTCCAGCCTAATTTTAGTCTGCAAAATGACTAAATGTAAATGTAATTTTAAGCATGAGATCACAGGTAGATTTCACAAAACCTGAAGAACAAGTAATATTTTACTCCAATATGTATAATTATATTTTTCAAATTAATTATCATTACTGTTATTTTATGAGAATTTGATCTTTTAAATGTTCTAAATTATCAAAACACTAATGCAAAAAAAAAAACATCTTTAAATTATTTCTTATAAAAACATCAATGAAAAAACACAATGAAAAATTATAGACCATGTAATCATTGTTTTTATAGATGCTAGATGCATATGTATGCATGTATAATAACATTTTAATATTACAAATTAATGCTATCATTAAACATATTACATAATATTAGTATTTACGTATTATAGCAAGAAGAGGGGATTAAAACATGCTTAATTGTCAAGAAAATAATGCAAAAAGTATTATTTTTTCCTGTTGCATAGATTTTATATATATATATATATATATATATAATATTTTTGGTTGCATAAATAAATAAATAAACAAATAAAAAGTGCTCAATTATCAAGAAACTACAGCTAAAAAATCTTAACAAAAAAAAAAACAAAACAAAATCATAACAATAAAAAAGCAACTAGGGCTTGCAAAATACAACCAAAAATTATAAACCATTTAATAGTTGTTTTTAAAGTTAGTAGATGTATACGTATGCATATATGTATAATACCTTTTTAATAGTACTACCACTGATAATATTTCATAATATTAGTATTTTTATATTATAGTAACAAGAGTTGATTAAAAGAAAATAATGCAAAATGTAATATTTTCTGTCCTGTTGCATAGATTATATAAATATTAGATTATATAATGCTATTTGTTGGACAGATAGATAGATAGATAGACAAATAAATAAATAAATATATATATATGCTCAATTATCAAGAAACTAAAGGAAAAAAAAAAAGTCGAATTATTTTTTATAAAAACATTTATGAGAAGCCTATGACTGGCTTGCAAAACACAATCAAAAATTATAGACCATTTAATAGTTGTTTTTATAGATGCTAGATGTATATGCATGCATATTATTTATAATATCATTTTAATATTACGTATTAATGCTACCACTAATTATATTACATAATATAAGTATTTATGTCTTATAGTAACAAGAGGAGGTTAAAACTTGCTTAATTGTCAAAACATAATGCAAAAATAGATATATTATATATATAATTTTGTTGCATAGATTATCTAAAGATTATATAATAGTATTTATTGCATAAATAAATAAATTAATTAATAAATTAAAATGTTCTCAATTATCAAGAAACTAAAGCCAAAAAAATCTTGAAATCATTTCAAATAAAATATTCATAAAAATAAAAACAGCCTATTACTACGGCTTGCAAAACACAAGAAAAAATTATAGTCCATTTAATAATTTTTTTTTTTTAAAGATGCTATATGTATATGTATTATTTTATATCAAAGAAAATAATGCAAAAAAATGGACATTGCTTTGTGACATTCACCTTTATAGGTTTCATGGGACACAGATTAGTCCCTGTAAGCTAAAGAGGATCACTGAAACTGAAGGTCAGGACAGAGAGGACTGAATAGACTTCCCCTTTCAGTACAGCCCTGCGCAGAGAGAAGGGGTCCCTTACCAGCCGTAACCAAGACTCACTTGGGCGTGAGGCGAGGGTCTCCGTAAGGGGCGTAGGGGGACATGTTGAGAAGGAACTCTTTGGGTGGATAGGAGCTCCAGCGCTGCTGCACAGTGCTGCTGTCATTGTTATTCCAAAAGTCCCTGTCAAGATCACTGCGAACAGACAGAAAGACAGTTGAAATAGCCACAGTGTATCTTCAGGAAGAGTTAAACTGAGAAAAAACCCCTGCAGAAACATAGTTAAGACAGACAGATCGTCCAGAGAGAGAGAAAACACTGGTGTAAAACTACAGTAACCGGCTGAGTGGAACGATCCGGGCACAGAGACTTTTTAAGAAAAGCTTTCTCCTGTCTAACAGTGTTCCACAGCTCCTGTGTTTTTAAGTGGCACGAAGTCTTGAAAAAGTAAAAGATTTCTGAACACGAGAGCTGATGTAAAAATAGCTCTAAGGGTGAGATTAAAGGGGGTTTGAGATGGATATCTTGCACAAACAACTTAAAGTCATATTTATTCGGTGCTGTCAGAACGCTGGATCTGACTCACAGAGGATCGAGCCTTTCATAATCTACTGAATTTCAACTTCTAATCTCTATAAAAACAACAGAACCAACAAACACAGAAAAGGAGAAAACACAGAGGTAAGACACCCAATTAGGAGTGAGAAATCATATATGCGACCCTGGAACATAAAACCAGCCGTAAGTAGCTCGGGTCTATTTGTAGCAATAGCCAACAATACATTGTATGGGTCTTTTTAAAAATTATTAGGATATTAATTAAAGTTCCATGAAGAAATTTAGTACATTTCCTACAGTGAATATATCAGAACTTTATTTGGACAAATTTATAGGCAATTTTCTCAATATCTGATTTTTTTTTTTTTGCACACTCAGATTCCAGACTTTTTAAATAGTTGTATCTTGGTCAAATATTGTCTTATTTATTCAGCTTTCAGATGACATTTGTGGTTTTGTGGTCCTGGGTCACATATCATAACAGTGCATCAAACTATATAGTCATTTGTATGTAAATTAAGCAAAAAATAATCCAGAAACTGACAGTCACTATCAGTTATTTCAGTAATTGAGTAATCGGTTGATTAATCGAGTAACTGGATACATAAAGGTAATTAAAATAGACATATAAAAGCAATGAGGCAATAATAATGTGTTTAAAAGCAAGTAATCATATGGTTTTATTGAACAAACCTGTCAAAACATAATGTATTACGTATTATAAACAAGAGAACTAATGTAACGCATTATACCAAAAGGCCTGAAGAGGGCGCCAACAGTCTGACGATTGTTTTTACACTTCAGCGCAATCAAATCCTTGTCTAATTTTGACTAAACAACATTGAATTCAAATGTCTACTTAATCTGTAATATTTGGCCATTTCCTTTCTACATAAATTCTACAGCCACTATAATTTCTTAAATATGTGGATATCAAAACTCAGAGTGTTTAAACTTTTATTTTGAAATCGCGATGAACAGTTAGCAAGATGTGTTTGGTTTGCGTAGGTTTCGTAATGATTTACCTTACAAATCTGATGAAATGGCGTACGTTGCGTTCCTAGATAAACGTTATAATAATCCCAAAACTTACAGCGATATGCAGAGATGAAGTCTGAGACGCTCCACGCATGTAAATGATAAGTGTTTGTATGAAGAAGTGTTTTTTTTTTTTATGAAGAAGTGTTTACTGCAACCGGAGCCTTTCTGAGACGCCACTTCCGGTATTTTGCAGGTCAAGGATTTTTTAAAATCGAGTACTCTAACTGAATCCAGTAATCATGACAGCCCTAATCCAGTAAATACGGTATTTTATCTCATTTTATCATTTTATAATTTCTTCTGAAACATAATGGATGGCCACAAACCACCGCATAAGATGATTAATAACAAATGGACAAGCGAATTCAATAACAAATGGAAAAGTCTGACGTTATGTAACGTACATAAAATACTTTTCCAAACTTTAGCATATTATCCACATTAGAAAGCAATTAAGTTAGAAATAAAGTATATTTTCAAATGGACCATGCTGTGACTTAAACAGTGCCAGTCGTGATGTTTAGTGCTTTCATCTGTTCTGACAATGTCTGATTGCTCTCTATTAAAACTCGAAGCCATATAAATGGATCTCCCATTTAATATTTAATTTGGGTCGATGGAGGGATTTAATATGATAATAAAACTCTGAACGTATTGGAGGTGGTCCAGGTACTAATTCTTTTACAACAGTCACACACACACACAGACAGGGGTACATTAAGACGTATGCAAACATACATATAAGTATACACATTTAAATAATCTGCACAGAGAAACAAAAGTTAACAATAAACTCATCAAACAGGAGTCATTTTTTAAAGTTTTACACACCAGCTGGCTAGTAACTTGTTTATTTATTTACTCACCATCTGCTTGATAATACTTTCAGTAACTGTCACATAATATATGATTTAAATCTTATTTTTCAAATGACGTAATGCTACAAAGTAGCAACTTTATATGGCATCATATTTCTGGCAACCAATTCTGAGTAAATTAAATATACTGGTGTTTTAGTGATACTTAAAAAACAAAAATAGATCTTTTTTTTTTTGAGATTAATCTCAATTTAGGCCTTTAAATTTCAAGATACTCTTAAAATATCACTACTTTAATCTAAAAACTGTTATTTGTTATATGGTAAATCATTTAAATATATGTATATATATATATATATATATTATATACTATATTGATTATAAATATAAATTAAAAGGTTTTTTATATTAAGATATTGAGAATTTGGGGGTTTAATTGTGGTCAGCTGGAAATAAACTAATATAAATAATAATAATAATAATAATAATAGTTATTATATAGACAAAGTACAAAATCCAACACATTACTACAGCTTGCAAAATATAGTCAAAAATTACAAATCTTTTAGCTGGTTTTATAGATGAAATATATGTATAAATGTATAATGCAAACATCTGAATGGTTCTAAAACATGTTTGACTTTCTTCATGCAAAACAATTTTTTAATTATTATGAAATTTTAATAACATATATTATTTAATCATTCAAATTCTTATTTTTGGAATATTTTTAACATTTTAAAATGTACAGAAAATTCTAATTATTATTAAATTGCATTAACACTATTATTATATTTAATCATTAAAAATTCAGATTTTTGGAATCATTTTAAAGGAGAAGTCCACTTCCAGAACAACAATTTACAGATAATGTACTCACCCCCTTGTCATCCAAGATGTTCATGTCTTTCTTTCTTCAGTCGTAAAGTGTTTCTTCAGTATGTTTTTTTGAGGAAAACATTTCAGGATTTTTCTCCATATAATGGACTGCTATGGTGCCCCGAGTTTGAACTTCCAAAATGCAGTTTAAATGCGGTCATTTTCATTATAAATATACAATTTAAATGTTTTTGAATCTCAAAAGCTTGTCTTGTCTTGCTCTCCCTGAACTCTGTGTATTCTGGCTCAAGACAGTTAGGGTATGTCGAAAAATTCCAATCGTATTTTCTCCCTCAACTTCAAAAATCATTTTAAAATCATCCTACATCAATGCAAAAACAAAAAAGGTAAAACAGCGAAATAGGGCGATTTTAAAGTTGATGGAAAACATGAGATTGGAGTTTTTCGACATACCCTAACTGTCATGAACCAGAAAAAACTGAGGTCGGGAAGAGCAAGACAAGATGAGCGTTTGACATTAAAAAGTATATAAATAGTATTATTTTTATAAAAATAACCGATCGTTTTGCTAGGTAAGACCCTTCTTCCTCGGCTGGGATCGTTTACAATCACATTTGGGATCGTTTGAAGCCGCATTTAAACTGCAATTTGGAAGTTGAAATTCGGGGCACCATATCAGTCCATTATATGGAAAAAAATGCTGAAATGTTTTTCTCAAAAAACATAATTTTTTTTTTTACGACTGAAGAAAGACAGACATGAACATCTTGGATGACAATGGGGTGAGTACATTATTTGTAAATTGTTGTTTTGGACTTCTTTAACATTTTAAAAATGACAAAAATCTTAAAATCTCATTATTTCATTATGTTACAGCTTTATTTTCAAAAAAATTAAACAATCAGTGTTATGACTTCATTCTCGAAATCAGAATTTTTAAAATTTTAATTTTAACATGACAATAAAACATTAGCATACAGTATCATAATGTATATAAATGTTTCACCTGGTGTTGTGGGCTCATCTCTTCCTTCAGTAAAGCAAATCTAAATGTCTCATTTGCAGGCTGAGGTACACAATGAAATGTGTGGCGGAACGGCTCTCCCTGCCCTTGCGCGGTCACAGGTGATTAGCTGTCTGGCCTCTTGCACTGATATAAAAACAGTATCCATCTGCTGCGAGCTGCATTGGTGTCTAATTAGAGCATCGCCTGATTAATATTCAGGCTGCAGTGGTTACCAGAGCAAGTGCTCCAAGTGGACCAGTGCTGTAAGTGTGCTGCTTCGCACTGCTGACCTGATAAACATCATCAAGTGTGTGAAAGCCATCATTTCACACACACTTACTATTTTTAAAGTGCTTCGAGTTTATTCCTGTGGTTTGCGCAGAAACACTGGCTGTGTTCAGAATGAAAAAGGCTTTAGGGTTGGCCTGATACCGAGATTTTAGGTTTTGTAGCAGTTTTGGTACCTGATTTTGATGGCAAATTGATACCCAAGTATGAACAGCTGGTAGGTAGACCACTGAATATGCATGATAGATTTGCATATTATGTAAAGGGAACATACAAAACCAATGACTAAGCTAATAAATGGCATTAGCCAATTATTGTATAATACCAGTGGTGTTTCAGTATCATTAGCCCTATTTGGACGGTAAATGTTTCTCATATCTGTAAAAAATAAATTTAAATGGCACATCGGTGATAAAACTCATGGATTCAGATGGCAGTTTATTCACAGTGAATAAGCGGGTTACAACTTTTCAGAAATAAATATGCACGCCAATTACAGCAAAGTAAAACAGTTACCATACAGTGTTCAGCGGTAGTCAAAAAGGATTTAAACAGTGAATTCACTTGAGATGTGGAATCAGAGGGCAATTAAAGGGGTCATACAATGAGATTTCATGTTTTCCTTTGTCTTTGGAGTGTTACAAGCTGTTTGTGCATATATAAGATCTGTAAAGTTGCAAAGATTATGGTCTTAATCCCAAAAAGATATTCTTTATAAAAGTTAAGACTAAGTTACGCCTTCCTAAAATGCCTCAATCAAACACGCCCCCAAAAATCTAAGTCACTGTGTGGGAAAATGTGCATAACACTGCCCAAATGCATAAGCAAAGAAAGAAGGCGTAACTATTATTCTTGCTGTCTGTAGTATTGTTGCAGCTGCTACCATGTTGTGGACACGGTGTATGTTTTGTTGCGAAAGCAGAAGTACTTTGTTTAGCCTTCCAAATGAGTACACAACTAGAAATCAGTGGTTAAGTTATATTTACAACACTATTCCAGAACAGTACAATGCAAATATTCAGCGCATTTTATGGAGGATTGTTTCCTGAACCTGGGAGAGTAGCCTACAATGCCAACTGTGTACAAATGTTGTTTCTATAAAGTGGGGCAATCCCAACTTTGCAAGGACAGTCTGGCACTTCTGACTCACAGCCTGTAAGTACGTTTTCATATTTTAAGAATTTCCTACTGAATTTTCAAACGTGAGTTTTGAGCATTGTAGAGTAGTGTTTGTTGTTTGTCGTTTCTACAATCACAAATGCAGACATGGTGATATGTTTAACATTGTGCCACATAAAAAGACAGTATGAGTCATTATAATCAGTAGTTATGTCCCCACTGGATGCAACAAATGCCTCATTTATAATGGGTTTTAATGTTTTTGTCTCATCACAACATGGTAAGGGGCGTGACATTTCCGTCACACGCTAAAGGTATTTGGCCAATCAAAACACATTAGATAGCTGGCTAATCAGAGCACACTGTGCTTTTCAGAACGATGAGCATTGTAAAAATTTACGTGTTTTAGAAAGGCGGGGCAGTGAGGAGCAACAATAATGTGCAGTATGTGGAAAACAATGTGTTTTTGAACCTCAAACCGTGTAAACACACTGTATTACACCAAATACACAAAATAATGTTCTTTTAGTAACAACATATGACCCCTTTTAATTACCACACAACTTTGGTGTTTGTCAAAAAACAATAAGTAATACGGTCAGGGATTTTTATGCGGGTGGTGGGAGAAAGACGTTCTGGATTTGGATGGTAACAAAATCATGTTAAGAGATATGAGAAATAAGTATAGTTTTTGTTTTTTGAATTAGTTATTTTTATATTTTCTGTTTTCATTTTCATTTTAGCTTTTGGATTTTTTTTTATTTTTCTGAAATATGTCTATATTGTTTTAAATCAGTTTTATTTGTAGTTATTTTAGTACTTCAAATGAAACTGAAAGAAAATGAGAAATTATGCTTTGGCAACTAGCTAAAATTTAATTTAAAGTTAACTGAAATAAAATTATTTAATTTACTTAATGTAACTTCTTAATTGTAGTTGACTGTACAATGCTATACAGTATAATTATTAACAAAACTGGATCAGTGCATTATGTGCATTGTTACTCATACAGCAATAATAAGGAAATCACTCACTGCTCTTGACTGAATAGCTTTTGTAGCTGTCATAAAGATGAATCTTTAATTTACACAGTAAAATATGCAATGCTATTTTACATTGATTACTTTATTCAGTTTCTGTACTTAAAAGCTTATGTTATCACTGCTTATTTTATTTGTATCTTTACTTTATTGTATTTATTTGTGCTGTTGCTTGTGCTTGTAGTTATTCTTATTTTCTTTATTTTTATTTGACAGTATAGTTTTCCCCTAAACATAGCACATTATAATGAAAATCTGCATACTGTGCACAGCAAAGAAAGAGCATACTGCAAATATGAAATTATTGTGGCAGGATGGCATTAGCTAGAACATGAGAACATAGCCTGTTTCTGATATTTGCAAACAACAAGCCAGTGTTATCCATAGTACTGACCACGACAAAAGCCACAGCTGTTGTGAGAATGAAATATAACACTTCTGAAACTATAAATACAAATTAACACTTCTGAATAAATTACAAATAAGCAGGGAATATGAAACAGGTTTAAAACATATGAGCATCAATTCATTAGTTAATAATAACACATTTGCTGTTAGGTAAAATTCCAACATAGGTAATGCTTGGAAAAAGCAAAAAGTGTGGTATTTCAAATATTTCCATGCACAAGTATGTAAATTTGTGTTGATATGTAAAATGACAATGAAAAATGTGACCCTGGACAACAAAATCTTAAGTAGCACAGGTATATTTGTAGCAATAGCCAAAAATACAAAATCAAAATTCAAAATTATCGATTTTTCTTTTATGCCAAAAGTCATTAGGACTTTCCATAGATCATGTTCCATGAAGATATTCTGTAAATTTCTTACCATAAATATATCAAAACATAATTTTTCATTAGTAATATGCATTGCTAAGAACTTTATTTGGACAACTTTAAAGGCGATTTTATCAATATTTTTTTTTTTTTGCACCCTCAGATTCCAGATTTTTAAATAATTGTATCAACCATACATCAAAAGCTTATTAATTTAGCTTTCAGATCATGTATAAATCTCAATTTGGAAAAATTGACCCTTATGACTGGTTTTGTGATCTAGGGTCACAAATGTAAAATAACACTGTATTTGTTTGGCACACATGCATACTCAATTTTCGGAACGAATGTGTAGTCTTCACTGTATAGACCAGTTTGGAGTAGACGTCAAAGTTACGTCACTTGCAGCTGCGCACAAATAGTGGTTGCAGAAAAACACTGCTAACAAGTGGAGGTAAATGGGTAAAATCCATGGAATAAGAGAAAAAAAAATGTGCCAAAATTGGAATGCAAACAATTTTTATATAATACTATCGTCAAAGAAGCCATTTGAAGCTAAACGCATACGTTTAAATATGCGGATATATTATGAATGAAAACTGCTATGATTACTCTACTTTTAAATCATAAATTTGATTTAAACAATAGGTCTATATAATGTTCACATGTGCTGTTCATAGGGGACGTATTGTATTAGCCCTACAGTTACAGAATGACATATTATTTAAAGTCCGAATTTTGAAATATAAAATCAAATGTACCTTTTTTTTAAAAATTATTTTATTCCATGGCTTTATAGATTGCCATTTGAAAGATCTGTAAGACTATCCCACTATTTAATGTCAATTTCGCTGAATAACAGTGCTTAACGCTATGTGACAAGCTCTTGAAATATGCAGAGAACATTTTAAAAATGACATCTAATCAATATAATCCATAATCTTTTTAAATGTAACTCTTTTGTGCCGTATCCATGTAATTCTCTAGCTGTGAAGGATATCTCTCCGGGGTTTTTCTGCAACCATGATGCGCGCGCATCCCGAATGTTTACAAACCGATAATTGGTCGATACCGTGCAGTATGCAGTATTCCATTCGGAACACAGACTTTTGGATTTTCAGTTCTATTACTTTGAGTAGCACAAGAATCAGCGTTTTCCTCTCATTATCGAGACATTAACTGCAATAGTTAAGCCCTGCAGGAGGCACCTACTTGATGGCTTTATTTTCTCCTCGTCCTCTCCCCGACACAGACACCGAGTCTGGGGTCCCCGCTGTCTCCACCCCCGGCTTATTCCTCATCCCCTTCAGAGAGAAAGAAAGAGAACAAGACAAAATGGATGAGAAATTGAAGAGTTCCTAATATAGTTTCATCAGGTGCCATATTTCAGCAAATTGTGTGCAACTGCTGCAAGTCACACGGTTTAATTAATCAGTAAAGCCAGACAGATGCAGTGATAGAGCTAATACACGCCATCAACAGCCAAAGAGGGGTTTTACGCAGACATTAATGACAAATCTGAGACCCTCAGGGTGTTTACACACTAGAGAGGCTCTGATGGAGTGTTTGATGGATTGGAAGGCATAAGATGCTCTTTGAAGATGTGGAAAGAGCAGGTCAATCTGCAAACAAGCGGGAATACAGGGAATTGGATCTGCAAAAGCACGAGCGGATGCCTATATCAGAATATGTCACAAACGTTTACATTTTCTTCATCCTTGAGATACTCTAGTAAACGCTCTAAGTAGGAGTGAAGAAATGTTTATATATATATATATATATTAATATAAAAATATTATATATATATACATTAATATAAAAATATTATATATATATATATATATATATATATATATATATAAAATTTATATTTTATTTCAGTTAACACTTATTTTTTCAAGTAAGGAAAGTTGTTTTAATGTATTAACTATACTTTATGTATTAATGTATGTATTAACTATATAACCCTGGTTTACAGATAAATATTAAAATTAAACTAAACATTTATTCGAAAGAAAAAAAAATTAATCTTCATTTTAAAAAAATTATTAAACAAATTTGATTTTAATATATATCTTTTTATCTCTTTTTTCTATATAATTTACTGAACAAATTAGAGCAATAAAGCACTCCTACACCATGATCAATAATAATATGATATATATATAATAAAAACATAAATAAATAAATTAAAAAAAGAACAAAAACGTGGTAATATGGTAATATTTATTTTAAGCAACAAAAATGTTTTTAACAGTTTTAGTTAACTATAACAACCCTGGATTACAGAAAATATCATTATTTAATACAATATTTATTTATTTCATCTAATAAATATATTCTTAACATTTTTAGTTCACTATAATAACCCTGGCTTACAGATAAATATTAGTATTTAATATACTGTTTATTGACAAAAGATGAAAATTGATAAATAATCTAAATAAATGTACAAAAAAAGTACTAAATAAAAAAATATTTTTAGATAAAAAATTATTTGATATAAACTATTTTTCATCTGAGATATATACACACACATACATACACAGACACACACCCTGGTTTACAGATAAATATTAATAGTAATTTTTATAAATTAGATAAATAATAATAGTAATTTTTGTAATACTTTTATTTATAATTTTTTAAAGATTATTTAATTATTAATAAATATTTATAATTATTAAATTAATACAATTATTATTAATAATTTATACTTATTTATTATTTATATTAACATTAATTCATAAAATGGATGATGAATTTGAAATGATAAATTATCAATATTCAAATATTTGAATATACTGACTATTAAATATTGAATAAATTAGAGACAAAAAGTGCTCTTAAAATAAAATGTTTAAATTCTATAAAATTCTATCAAAAATTAAATGTACAGTATATAAAATAAATACCATACATATAAAATAAACACACACACACACACACACACACACACACACACACACATATATATATATATATATAAATGTGAAACTAAATTAGAGAGCAATAAAGTGCTCTTTCACCATTAAAATTTATTTGGACTAATAATGACCTCTTGAATGTGTCTGTGACGCCTAGAAACACTGTAGAAAAATGTACAAAAAACAGATTTGGGCAAATGCTGTGCAAACCCACACTCAGACGAAGTCAGACATGCATAATTAGCACTAAAACTGAAAAGCTTTGTTTCAATGGACTTTCGAGCCAAAGGACTACAGTTCAGCTTGAGAAAACACTCATATGCTTCCATAACGCACCATATGCAAACAGTTGTTGTATTGGCAGACAACTGAGACAACTCTACTGATCGATGCAACCAATTACATAAAGGCTAATTACATCATTTCCTGTATGTCAAAGATGCACTCCTCCCCACCATCTCTTGATTGGCCAATCCATCTCAAAGTGATTCTGCAGGTGGAGTATTCATTACAAAGTCCTCTGAAAGCCATCAGCCGGCAGCAGTTGTGTAAGAGATGATAAATGATCCGAACGGGAGGAAGAAAGAGCAGCGTCTTGGCCCGGGCACAGCAATAGCCTGCCAGTTTCGAGCATTTAAATTACGCCGCCTGCCAACGTGCAGTCGCTCCTCTGCCATGATCTGTCTACCGACGTAATGAATGGTAACAAAAGAGGAAGTGAAACAAGCGTGTTCATACACAGGTACAAACGTCTTGCGATTTGTGACACAAGCACGCTCATTTGCATTAGGAGACACGAGCTGGAACTGGAATTTGTGCCACACCCCACAGGAAGTGGATTTAGGATTGGAATTGCAATGACAGGAAGAAGAATTTAGTAAGAGAAATTCAACAGTCACAGAAGAGATTACATATTTTTCAAAAAATAAAAAAGGCACCATTCATTTTGAGTAATTATGACTGTTCTCCAGAAATGTAAAACACAGTCAACTGTCAGCATCTTTGATGTACTTTTTTTTCATATAAATTAGATTTTAAGGTTTTATATTCTCCGTTCATTTGAATTTAAGTTAAAACAAATAATAAAAAGTAAAGCTAAAGCGGTCAAACAATGTTAACATATATTTCAAGTAATTTAAATGTTTTTAACAGTTTAGTTACCTATAATAACCATGGTTTACAGAAAATATTAGTATTTAAAATAATATTAATTGGAAGAAAAAATAAAAATAGAGTATTGTACTAATATGTCAAACACTGTTAATGTGTACTTATTTCAAATAATTAAAAATATATTTATAAAAGTTAAACATTCTTTTAACTTAACTATCATAACCCTGGTTTACAGACATTTGCACCATCCATTTTGACTAATTATGATTATTATACATTTTTTTTCCCAAAACAGTCAACTGTTAGCATCTTTGATATACTATTATCTTTTTCATATTAATTTTTTTGAATTAGAGTTTAGTTTTTATATTCTCTGTTCATTTTAATTTAAAATTGTACAGATTTTGTGACATGTTTTTGTCATTTTTAAAAATAGGTACATAAATAGGTATACATTTTTATTTCAAGTTAAACTAAATAAAAATGAGAAAATGTTACTTTTTGTTGTTTATTTATTTTATAAGATTTGATTTCAATATTAAATTATTACATATTTATAATTATTAAATGAATAAAATTATTCAATAATTTAAAAGATGAATGATACATTTAAAACGATACATTAACAATACTAAAAAATAGAAAAAACAAACAAAACAACAAAAAACAAATTTGAATATACTGATTATATCACATATTGAATAAATTAGAACAATAAAGTGCTTTTCCACCATGACCCATAAAATAAAATTTGAAAATGCCATATGCATCAAATATACAGTATATAAATTAAATTCAATGTAAAATTAAATTACAGTCTCTGGAAATACCCCATTTAATGTGTATATTTATGGTTAATTTACACACACAAAATTAAACGTTATAAAGAACTATACTTACTGAAGTCGTCTGAACTTTTTGACCTTTTTCTTTTTTCATTTCAAATCCTTAAATTACAGTAATGCACAACTGTTGGTTACACATCCATGAGAGATGTACTGAACTCAATGCTTTGCCTTTGAAAGACCTTTGGCTTTCGAAATGACAAAAGTTCATGCAGTACTGGAAATTGGCTAGTGTGTAGTTCTGCTAATGTAAGGTCAACTTACATTGAGAACATACAATTAAAATTAATGAAGAATAGCTGGTCTCATACATGTTACCCTGCTCATTAACACTGGGTCAACTTCACATCCAGCTATACTATTTTAGAGTAAAAACAAAGACTGTGCTAAGAAAGACTGTACTGGCTATACAGTAGCCTCTTTTTTTAAAAAACAAAAAACAACCTTCACTTGTGTTACTTATGCATAAGAACATGTGTATTATGGAAGTAAATAGAGGTAATTATTATTTCATGTTGAATTTAAGATTAATACTATATGCAAAAACGAATATATATGACTAATGATATTCAGTTTCTGTTGTGGTTCCATGAACGAAAACAAAATATATAGTATGTCATACTTTCTGCACCTCCACTCACGCAGACACAGTTGTTTAAGATAAGAAATGCTAGTGTAGATGTCTGACAGGCATGCAGTACGCTATCAAGTGTGGGAAAAAAAAGCAAAGGGAAAGAAAAAAATCAAGGAGAAAAACAGCAAAGGCAGAGTAGGAGTGGGTTTTCAAACAGAATTCACAATCACAAAAGAAAGGCGAATGAGCATGGGGAAATATGACATCATTGGTTGGTAGAGAAAGCCAGAGAGAGGGAGGAGATCTTTCACAGGTGGTCGCTTCACAACAGATCCAGCTCTTTCTCACATGTTAAGAGCACAGAGAGAGAGAGAGAGAGAGCTGCATCCTCAGATCTCCTCAGTGACACTCTGCATTCCTCTCCTTCATCTTATTTACATGATTTCATAGTGAAAATGATTCCCACCAGTCAGAAAAGTGTTAGACAAAGAAAGATGGACAAGAATCTATTCACATAAATATGATTTATGAAACGGTGTACAATAGAATGAGTGATGAGGTGAGAGAGAACAACAAACAGAAAGATAAACAAAAAAACATAATGACAACAAAATGACAGAACGATAGATACACAGAACAACAGATAGATGAATAGATAGGTGCATAAATGATGAATGGATGGACAGAACAACAGAGAGAGAGTAGATGGAAAACAAAACAGTAAATGGATAGATTGATAGGCAGAATGACAGATGATGGATAGACAACGACAGATGGATAGATAGGTGGATAGACAGAATGACAGATAGATGATGGATGGACAGAATGACAGATGATGGACAGAGGGATGGATAGAACAATAGATGGATAGACAGAACAACAGATAGATTATGAATAGAACGAAAGATGATGGATATATAGATGATAGAACAACAGATGATGGATAGATAGTTGGACAATGGATAGGCAGAATGACAAATTATTGGATAGAATGACAGATGATGGATAGATAGGTGGATAGATAGAATGACAGATATATGATAGACAGATGATAGACAGAGCGACATGATGAATAGATAGGTGGATAGACAGAGCGACATGATGGATAGATGGGTGGATAAATAGAATGACAGATAGATGATAGATAGATGGATGACGATGGATGATGGATAGACAGATGGATAGACAGAATAACAGATGATGGATATGATGATGGATAGACAGATGGATGACAGAACGATTGATGATAGATAGGTGGATAGGTAGAATGACAGATGGATAGGTGGATAGATGGATGACAGATGATGGATAGGTGGATAAACAGAATGACTGATAGATGATAGACAGATGGATAGCAAACGGATGATGGATAGACAGGTGATGAAACGAGAATGATGGACGACAGGTGGATAGACAAGAGTGCGGATGATGGATAGACAGGTGGATGAGACAGAATGACAGATAATGGATAGACGAAACGACAGATGATGATAGACAAGGTGGATAGACAGAGCGACAGATGATGGATAGACAGGTGGATAACAGAACGACAATTATGGACAGACAGATGGATAGACAGAACAACAGATGATTGATAGACAGGTGGATAGACAGAGCGACAGATGATGGACAACAGGTGGATAGACAGAACAACAGATGATGGATAGATGACAGAATGACAGATGATGATAGACAGGTGGATAGACAGAACGACAGATGATGGATAAGGACAGATGGATAGACAGCAGAATGAAGATGATAGATAGACAGAATGACAGGATGATGGACGGGGGTGGATGGACAGAACAACAGATGATTGATAGACAGGTGGATAGGCAACAACAGTTGATGATGGATAGGTGACAGAATGACAGATAATGGATGACAGAAACGACAGATGATGATAGAAGACAGGAGGACAGACAAGAGCGACAGATGATGGATAGACAGGTGGATGAACTAGAGCGACAGATGATAGATAGACAGATGGATAGACAGAGCGCGAATGATGGACGACAGGTGGATAGACAGAATGACAGATGATGGACGAACAGGTGGATAGACAGAACAACAGATTGTGGACAGACATATGGATAGACAAGAACGACAGATGATGGACAGACAGGTGGATAGACAGAACAACAGATGATGGATAGATGACAGAATGACAGATAATGGATAGACAGGTGGATAGACAGAATGACAGATGATGGATAGACAGGTGGATAGACAGAACGACAGATAATGGATAGATCGGTGGATAAACAGAGTGACAGATGGATAGACAGAACGACAGATGATGAAGAGATAGGTGGACAGATAGATAGATAGAAGGACAGATAGAGAGATAGACAGATATATAGACACAGATAGATAGATAGATAGATAGATAAACAGATAGACAGATAGATAGATAGATACATAGATAGAAACTGAAAATAAGTCATTATGGATGTAAACATGGATGTATCGATGGTAAGATGGATATAAGGAAAGGCTGAAAGGCTGTAAATAAATAAAAACAGAAAAATCTTGACAAGATGTGTGAACAAACAGACCTTTTCACAGTATGAATGTAAAGCATTTGATGTGCAGTACATCATTTCAGCAGATACAAGACATCAACTTAAGCGGGCTTTCTGTAAAATTTCAACATGCTGATGTCTTGTCTCTCAACATTCTCCAGATTCCCTCTGCTCAGGGAGTCAGAACTGGATCAGACAGAGAGAAACTCTGTAGTCTTGACCTGAAACCGTCCAGCACTGTCAACTCTATTTGGGAGGAGAAGGAGAAAGCAGGCAGTCTGTCGGCGCGGAGCGTGGGGTGTTGTGGGCAAAAAAACATATGAATCATTAGTGAGCCCTGCGGCGTGGCAGTATGAGGTATGAGAAACATAAAGGCCAGGGAGACTCTCGCTGTGCTGCCTTACATAACACATCCCAGCTTATTCACTCATTAAGGATCTGTTGTTCTGCTGTCGCTGATCAAAAGACTGACCACAGACGCTTTAATTAAAACAACAACACTAATCCCTATTTGCAGCAACAGTCAAAGTCAGTTTGTAAAGTGGTTTGGATAAGGACAACTCATCAGCAGCTTTTTGCTTGAACCAAGGAAATGTGTTGTAGGACAATTACGTTTTTTGGATTGTGATATTATTTATTTGACACTCAAGCACATTTTACCATCAAATTGCCATTATTGTCATGCAAAAAATGTTGATGATAAATAAATGAATGTAATGTCAATATACACTACCAGTCAAATGTTTTTGAACAGTAAGATTTTTAATGTTTTTTTTTTTTAAAGAAGTCTCTTCTGCTCACCAACCTGCATTTATTTGATCCAAAGTACAGCAAAAACAGTACAATTTTAAAATATTTTTACTACTTAAAATAACTATTTTCTATTTGAATAGATTTTAAAATAGAATTTATTCCTGTGATTTCAAAGCTGAATCTTTAGCATCCTTCAGAACTCTTTCCAATAATCTGATTTTCTGCTCAAACATCATTTACTATTATTATTATATTGAAAACAGCTGGGTAGATTTTTTTCTTTGATGTATAGAAAGTTCAGAAGAATAGTATTTATGTGAAATCGATCACTTTTGATCAATTTAAAGGATCCTTGTTAAATAGAAATATTAATTTCTATTATTTCTTTATAGAAAGTAATACTTGTATTAATTAAATCATTAAAAAACATTTGACTGGTAGTGTAAATAAATAAACAAGGTGGAGAATTTATACCTACTTTTGACATTTATACCTTTAATTTTGCTGATTTGAATAAAGCCCCTTTTTCCATCAATAATGGTAATTATAAAAACTCAGAAGCAAAACATCTGGATGCATTATGATAATGAGAATTTGCTGTGAACATGTGCTTAATTATCATGAACATAATGTCTCCATGCAAAAAAACAAAAATGCTTAATGGTCCTAATCAAAGTATAATTGGGTGTTTCTTCAACAGGACTTTTATTATTTATTTATTTATTAACATTATTATTATTATTATTATTTTTTTTTTTACAAATTACAAAAGTTAGAAAATGTTGTTTTGGCTAATTAAAAATACAATATTTATGAAATATATTTTATAAAATAAAACATATTTAAGTTCAAGTACTAAAATTAATAGAAAAAAACAGAAATATAAAAAAACTAATACAATTACATTAAAATAGAAATAAAAGCTAACTAAAAATACTAATAAATTCTATAAGAATATATAAACCTTACTAAAATAAACAACCACATTCAAAACAGAAACATAACATCCCTTCATGTAATTTTCCTGTGTTTATTATATTAATATTATCCTATTATATTATATTAACTTATATTAAATGTTATTTTTAGATTATATTGTTTTACTCAGACTTTAAATCTTAAAGTACAAAAAAATAAGCAGTATGATATTTAATTTGTTTACCAAATAGACAAGATGAAATATGAAAGCTGTAAATGTCAAATCTCACTAAAAGTGTGTTATTAGAATAAATATCATTCTAGCAAAGAAATTAACCTTAGCAAGACAAAGGAGCCATACATTTTATTCCAAATATATATATAAAAAAAAGTCATTTCCAGCACAGAAAATGACTAAATTTTCTTGTGAGACATTCATGTTCACTTTTGAATAATATTTAGAACATAAATACATTTGAAGAAACACCCATTTTTCATGAGTTTCACACAAGAAATCAGTCACATATGTAATTTTGCATTAATAAACACTAGGTTTTGCCAAATAATTGACACAGTTCCCAGGACAACAATCCCAAGTTTTCCCCAATGACAGGCCGGGTCCACACCAAGAAGCTCTAGTGTGAAAACACCATTATTTTCATGCCAAAACTATTTTGCTAATAATTTTCCGTTCACCAAACAGCAATGAAAACAGAGCCGGGGGAACAATAACATTCTGGTTTAGATATGAAAACAAGCAAAAAATGAGGACGAGCAAAAAATGCGTAAGAAAATGTGACAAATGTGTGAGTTTGTAATCCCTCATTGTAATAACATTAAGACGGTAGATGCCCGCAGGCCCAGGCACGTGGTGGGGAAGCCATTACTGAGTGTAATTAAAGTTTGAAATCTCTTTTTAGCCACCCTGCAGTCTTCCCGTCTGCCTCTCACTCCTCCTCTCATTTCCTCCTTTACACTTCCTCCGTCTGGCCTGCGCTGACCATCTCAAAACCCATCACTCGTCTCAGCTGACGAATGCAAAACGTGGATTTGTATTACGCACGGTTGTGAACCCATGCCTCCACGTTCGGCTGCTCTTCCAGGCAAAAAGCAAGTGGCACATTAAATGTGTTAAAGGTAATTAGTTTTGAATAATAGGTGATCTGTTTATTTTGGGAAGAGGGTAATTCAATTAAACTGAGCACAGGTGATTAATTCTGTTTGTGGATTCTATTTATCAACTGGCTATTAATCAAAAAGTGGGAGTAGTCACATTTTCATGTTGATATATAAATCATTTAGCCTAATTATTCTTTTTCCATAATACACGTTCTTTCCTCCCTCACGATTCAGTCTCATTTGGCCGCCTTGCACTGAATTGCTTTACATGAGTTGAATGGCAAATCTTGTTTTGCAGATGCTAAGGCTGAATGGAAAACTACAGGCTCAACGACTAATTATCCAGACAGAAAATAAGATTTACAACTGTTGAAAGGCAATCTGGATCGAGGTCTGATGTAAACACAAACTAGGGCATGTCATGCCCCTCCTCCTCCTGCAATACTAACAATATGGCATTTAAATCCTTCCATTACGTTTTTGGTTTTCCATCAATTCATTTGTGTGCAGAACACCAATTTGAGGAAATGGGAAGCAAAAATAATTAGATGACCCCAAGGCAACTCCCTATTTTTTACAACTGAGCACCCGGCTATAGCAGGTTTAAATTTCAAACTTGGTGACATCATGGGTCTGTTCCAAAACCTAGGAAGCTGCCTAAATAAGCAGCTGTCTTCTAATGCAGCATTCTGACTGAAACTGACTGAGTTGGGAGTTACAGTTGAGGTC
Source organism: Labeo catla (assembly GCA_012976165.1). Classification (NCBI taxonomy): domain Eukaryota; kingdom Metazoa; phylum Chordata; class Actinopteri; order Cypriniformes; family Cyprinidae; genus Labeo; species Labeo catla. The sequence goes on from VONZ01000464.1 coordinate 151,687, forward strand.
AGAATCTGCAAAATGTGAATTATTTGACCAAAATAAAAGGGATCATACAAAATGAGACAATAACAGTCCACAAGAGAAAATAACAGTTGAATGTATAAAAATTACACTGTTCAAAAGTTTATATACACTTGATTCTTAATACTGTGTTGCTACCTGAATGATCCACAGTTTTTTTTTTTTTTGTTTAGTTATAGTTGTTCATGAGTCCCTTATTTGTCCTGAACAGTTAAACTGCCTGCTGTTCTTCAGAAAAATCCTTTAGGTCCCACAAATTCCTTGGTTTTTCAGCATTTTTGTGTATTTGAACCCTTTCCAACAATGACTGTATGATTTTAAGATTCATATTTTCACACTCAGGACAACTGAGGGATTCATATGCGACTATTACAGGTTTAAACGCTCACTGATGCTCCAGAAGGAAAAACGATGTATTAAGGGGGTGAAAACTTTTGGAATTTGAAGATCAGGGTATATTTAACTTATTTTGTATTCTGGGAAAGAAGTGTCTTCTGTAGCTTCTGAAGGGCAGGACTAAATGAAAAAAAAACAAAAAACAAAACATGATATTTAGGCAAAATAAAAAAATCTTCAGTAGAGATCTTCAGTCTTAAGGCATCGTTTTTCCTTCTGAAGCATCAGTGAACGTTTGAAGCTTCTGTAATAGTTGCATGAGTCCCTCAGTTGTCCTCAGTGTGAAAAGATGCATCTCAAACTCATACAATCATTGTTGTAAAGGGTTCAAATACACAAAAATGCTCAAAAACCAAAGAATTTGTGGGACCTGAAGGATTTTACTGAAGAACAACAGCCAGTTTAACTGTTCAGGACAAACAAGGGACTCATGAACAACTATCGCTAAACAAAAAAACACAGCTGTGGATCATTCAGGTAACAGCACAGTATTAAGAATCAAGTGTATGTAAACTTTTTTGAACAGGGTCATTATTTTTATCTTGTGGACTATATGTAAATGTACTTTATGTAAAATATCTTATTCAGGTCAGTACTATATAAAAAACATCATGCATTTTGTATGATCCCTCTTATTTTGGTCAAATAATTAACATATTGCAGATTCTGCAAGGTGTATGTAAACTTTTGACCTCAACGGTAAATACATTATCATGTAGAGGTTTGTGGTCTGTAATTTGTAATTATTTATTTACTTATTTGTTTCTCCTTTTTTAGTCTCTCATGCTCACCTAGGCTGCTTTTTTTGGTCAAAAATACAATAAAATATTGTGAAGACATATTAGAATCTTAAAATTTTTTATTTTAATATATTTTAACCCTTTCAGACCCTGCATCTATTGAAATGGATTTTTTGATTAAACCAATACAGTTTTATGATTTTATAATATGAGCAACGCCTGGTCACTGATTGGTCCCTGATCAACCAGTCACAATGAAGATATGACTCCTAACATAATCTTGTTGAGCTACAGACATCACAAAAGAGAGACATGATAACCAACTAGAAAGATAGAGGAGGAAACCCACATTTTACCTTTTATATGCAGAATTATGCAATAAAAGTTATGTTAACAAATATTTAATTATATTTAATACAAGTGACCATTAAAATAAAGTGACCCAAAGTTTTGAACAGTAGTGTATATTGTTACAAAAGATTTTTAATAAATGGTGTTTTGATTTGTTTTATTCATTAATTCATTCCTCAAAGAATCCTGAAATGCGTATCACAGGTTCAGAATATTCAAATGATTTCTGAAAGATCATGTGTAACTGAAGACTAGAGTAAAGACTGATGAAAATTCAGCTTTGCATCACAAGAATAAAGGTCACTGCACACTGAGTCCGTTTTTTTTTTTTTTGTATTTGTCATCCTTTCCTATCACAATGCTTGAAAATGCAGAAAATCAAACCTGATCTGAACTTTTTTTATAATGGAACGAAAGTTTCGGAGGCGTTGTGTAAACATGAATGAAATGAAAATTTCAGACGGAAATTTCGGACTCAGTGTGCATCGATCTTAAATTATATATTAAAGTGCATTAAAATAGAAAACTGTTGTTTTAAATTGTAATAATATTTCACAACATTAATGTTTTTAACTTTATTTTTTATCAAATAAATGTAGCTTTGACAAGCATAAGAGACTTAAAAACATTAAAAAACATACTGATCTCAAACTTTTTGAAGAATAGTGTAGTATACGCAAATAAAAAATAGTTCATTTTTAATTAGACTATTTAATTAGAACTAGGGCTGTCAAACGATTAATTGCGATTAATTGCATACAAAAAAAAGTTTGAGTTACTGTGATTACTGCGTGTAATTATTATGCATATAAATACAAACACATTCATGTATATTTAAGAAATATTTAAGAAATATTTACATGTATTTAAGTACATAAGTACATGTATTTATTATAATTTATATCATTTATATTATATATATATATATATATATATATAAATATTTTGTACATAAATAACATATTTCTTATTATTATTTATATATGCATAATAATTACACACAGTACACACACATATATTAGGCAAACCCAAACTTTTATTTTGTATGCGGTTAGTCGCGATTAATCATTTGACAGCCCTAATTAAAACTGTTACCAATACAACTGAGGTTAATTAAATGTTTTATTATTTATTTATTTTTTTAATGAGCTTGTTGTAGATTGCATTTTCCACAAGACATACTTGCGAAGACTCCCTGGAATCTTAGGTACAATTAAACTGCCTTTCTGTCAATGCTAGGATCATGTTTACAGTGTATTAAAATGTTGCCTACATGGTCAGCCTACTAGGTTTTGGAACAGAACACATGCATTTTTTAATGCATTCATCTTTCAGATGTTACTAGATTGTTGTCAGGGTGTATTAGACAAACAGCCATGAAACTGAAGACACAACATAAGCATATCAGCGCTTACATAGCTGACTGGATATACAATCTTACACACTAACAGATGTCAATGTCTATTATCACATCTGTTTAACACATTAAAAACGTCCTGTTGTGCAGGAAGTGACATCACTCACCAGTTTGCGCTGGCACCATCCACAGACCCCGCATAGCGCCACCAGCCACACGACACACACGGTTAAACCCACCGATACCAGGAACACACTCAGAGACAAAGAACCTGCGGAGAGACGATTGCTCAACATTAGAGCTGCTGAAGTTAATGCATTAACGCTGCATGTTGCCGTTAACTTGTTAACACATTTATTCAATCTGAGTCATGTCGATGCTGTCTATGTAGAGCGTTCCAAATCAGTCACTGGTGAGGATCCATCTTGGTTAGGATGCTGCTTTAGACAGCAAGGCAGCTCACTAGGGCCAAGCTTATATTTCAAAATAGCAGGGAAAATGTTTTCAATTTTTTACGAAATGCCACGAGGCTGTTTCGATGCTTAAGGGATCATTTAGCATTTCAAGGGGGCACATATTTAACAGTTTATGCACACATTTTTAACTAAATTAAATTTTGCTAAAATGAGTGGCTGTGTCATCTGAAGGACAAAGTGACTCACAGCTTTCTTAGGTACGTATATCCCCCCCCAAAAAAAACCTTCCCAACCTCTCTCTCTTTCTCTTAAAAAAAAAGAATAAATAAAAATAAAAATAAATGATACTGCATATTCAATTATACTGAACATGCTTCAAAATACATATAAAACAAATAAATAAGTGTGTGCAATGTGACGTTTAAAATAATAAAATAATCTACATTTAAAATAAATAAATAAATAAATAAATATAAATATTAAATGAATAAAAAAAATGTACGCATGAAGAAACACATAATGAAGAAACATGCTCTAAAATAAAATATATATATATGTGTGTGTGTGTGTATATATATATATATATATATATATAATAAAATAGAATTTGAGTGATGGTCTCAAATAAAAATTCTAAATGTGCTTTATAATAAAATAATATAAAAAATAAAATATTAAAATAGTGTATGTGTAATAACGGTCAGGTAAAAATCATAAAGAGACATGTTTTAAAAAATAGAATAATCTAAATAAAAAACAAAAAATATATATTGAAATATACCAAATATGCCAAATAATTATTACTTTTGAGTGATAATGGTCTCAAGTGTTTTATAATGTTTTATAATAAAAAAAAAAAAAAAATTAAATAGTATGCTTGATGAAGTCCATAATACTCTAAAAATAATATATATATATATATATAAATAGAGTTTGAGTGAAAGTCTCAAATAAAAATTCTAAAGAAATATGCTTTATAATATAATAATATAACAAATAAAATAAAAAACTGTATGAGTGATGAAGGTCTCACGTACAAAATCCTGCAGAAACATGCTTAATAAAAGAATATAAAGTATAAAACAGAAAACAGAAAATAGTGTATGAGTGATGAAGTACATAATGAAGAAACATGGTTTAAAAAAATAAAATAAAACATAAAAAGTTTAACAAAATAAATTATAACAACAAACAAAAAAAATTATAAATAAATAATATAGTGTATAAAATATAAATAATAATAGTAATAATACAAATTGCAAGTGAGTGATAAATGTCTCAAATAAAAACCCTAAAGAAACATGCTTTATAATAAAATAAAATAAAATACTGTATGAGTGATGAAGGTCTCCCATAAATCCTGCAGACACATGCTTAATAAAAATTTTAAAAATGAATGAATATTGTATAAATGAAGTTCTCAAGTATAAAATCCCCAAAAAAGCTTTATAATAAAATAAGATAGAGTATAAAAAATAATAATAAGAGTAATAATAATAATAAAAATGCATGTGAGTGATAAACATCTCAAATAAAAACCCTAGAGAACATGCTTTATAATAAAATATCAAATAAAATAAAATATTGTATGCGTGATGAAGGTCAAAATCCTGCAGAAACATGGTTAATAAAATAATATAAAGTATTAAAAAATAAATAAAAAGCATATGAAAGAAACATGATGAAAAGCACAATGAAGAAAAATAAATAAAAAATAAATAAATGGTTTAAAAAACAAATCATAAAAATAAAACAAAATAAAATCAATATTGTATGAGTGCTGAAGCTCTCAAGAACAAAGCACAAAAGAAACATGCTTTATAATAAAAAAATATAGGGTATAAAAAAAAATAATAAAAATAATGCATGTGAGTAATAAACGTCTCAAATAAAAACCCTTAAGAAACATGCGTTATTATAAAATATAACAGCACTGCATTAATAAATGTTTATTAGGCATGGAGGCACATCTAATGCATTATTTGATTAAGTTGACCTGTGATATACTGCCTCATTGGCATTTTTTAATTAGGTGAAGAAACTTTTTTGAAGGACAAAAATTGATTTAATTTCTGTGGTGCAGCAGTGAAGTGAGAGGGGGCGGTGAAATAAAATGCAGGCAGCTGCTCACAAAAGTGATTCATTTTCACTGAGACGGGCAGAACGAAGAGCGGCCATCTAATCCAGTTAAACTGACTAAAACACATGTGAAATATATAACCGTCTGGTCAAATATAAGCGAACTGACCCCATCGTGACATTACAGTCCATAAGAGTTTAGGTGAGGTCTGAGTCACAGAGCGTCCGTGAGACGTTCAGAGCTGAGGAGATTTAGGTGGGAGGTGAGGAGATGTGGTGTTGAAAACCACCAAAAGCCCTGAAAGAAAGCGATCGCCGCTTTCTTATGTCCTTTTGAAACTGGTGTTTAGAAGCACAGTTGAAAAGTTTGAAGTTTGGAAGGGTAATACTTTAGATCCAGAAAAAAGTGAAGAGAAAATATGACAGTAATCCGTGAACTGAGAAGGCGAAGAAAAGAGGGAATAATATATATTGTGGAAAAAAAAAGAAAAAGAACCAAAGAGTTTCTGTCAGAAAGGGGGCGGAAGGGAGCAGGATAAATGATTTTATAATGCCTCTAAGAAATATAAAAATGAGCAAAATTACAGTGAGAGGAGGAAGAGGAGATAAATGTGTGTGAGGGAGAGTGTGTGCTGAGGGTTATGGGAATTTTTCCAGCCCTTTATTTAATGTTATCAGCTTATTAGTCTTGTGTAGTCAGACGTCTGACTAACAGCATAGTCTGATTCACATCCCAGCTCAGAACCGCCCACTTAAACAGGAAAAAACCGTTTGACTGCACTGCAAAAAATTGCTTTTGTAATCAGTATTTCTTGTGTTTAGAGCTAAAACATCCTCATACATTTACTGGAGAAGTAAAACTGTGTTAAGATGATAGACTTTTTAAGACTTTAAAACTATACATTTTTACCCAATTGTAAATATTTTTCTTGTTTTTCACCATAAATGCAGCAGAATTTATTGAGTTTCATAAAATAATAATAACAATAATAAAAAAAAAAAAACATTTGCCAATGAGGTAAGACAAAAAAAAACAAAACAAACAAAAAAAAAAAACTTATTTCAGGATTTATTCTATTAAAACAAGTAATATCTATTAAGCTATTTAAAGCAAATGCATTTATCTTTTTTGGGTATTTTTATTGGAAAACTACCAATTTCATTAAAAAAAAATGAAATGTAATAAAAAATTTGAATAGTATGACTGGTATGACTGATGAAGTACATAATAAAGAAACATGCTTTAAAATATAAAACATAAAATAGAAATAGTGTATGAGTGAAGTACAGTAAAAGAAACGTGCTTTAAAAATAAAATATTAAAATATTAAAATATTAAAATAGTATATGCATGATAAAGGTCTCAAGCAAAAATCCTAAAGAAATAGGCTTTACAATAAAATAAAATAAAATAAAATAAAAATATTGCCTCAAGTTTAAATCTGGAAGAAACATGCTTTATAAAAGAATATGAAGAATTAAGAAAAAACATGGCTTAAATATATATATATATATATATATATATACTCACTCACACACACTATATGAGAAAATTGTATGAGCACTGTATGAGTAATGAAGGTCTCAAGTACAATTCTGTAAGAAACATGGTTAAAAATCAATCAATCAATCAAACAATCAGTTAATAAAAAAATACTGTATGAGTGCTGAATGTCTTAAGTACAATTCTGGAAGAAACATGCTTTATAAAAGAATATGAAGAATTAAGGAATATTAAGTATAAAAAAAATCTAATATATATGAGTGAAGTAGAACATGATGAAGAAACATGGTTAAAAAAATAAATAAAATAAATACTGTATGAGTGCTGAAGTACAATTCTAGAAGAAACATGCTTTATAAAGAATATGAAGAATTAAAGAATATTAAGTATAAAAAATATATATATGAGTGAAGTACAACATGATGAAGAAACATGGTTAAAAAAAAAACAAATTAAAAAATAAATGAATAGAAGCATGTGAGCAATAAAGGTCAACTAAAATCTTTAAAGGAGAAGTCCACTTCCAAAACAAAGATTCACATATAATGTACTCACCCTTGTCATCCAAGATGTTCATGTCTTTCTTTTTTCAGTCATAAAGAAATTATATTTTTTGAGGAAAACATTTCAGGATTTTTCTCCATATAATAGGCTGATATGGTGCCCCGATTTTGAACTTCCAAATGTGGTTGTAAACGATCCCAGCTGAGAAAGAATACACAGAGTTCAACGAGAGCAGGCAAGACGTTTGAGAATAAAAAGTATTTAAATTGTATTATTTTTATTAAAATAATAACCAATTGTTTCGCTAGATAAGACCGTTCATACTCGTCTGGGATTGTTTATAACCGCATTTGGGATCGTTTGAAGCTGCATTTAAACTGCATTTTGGAAGTTCAAAATTGGGGCCATTATATGGAGAAAAATCCTGAAATGTTTTCCTCAAAAAAACAATTTCTTTACGACTGAAGAAAAAAACACATGAACATCTTGGATGATAAGGGGACTTCTCCTTTAAGAAACATGCTTATAATAAAATAAGACAAGACAAAAATGCTGATTAATACTGATCAAATTATGATTTACATTGCAAAGAGCAATTTTTATGTGATTTGGAAAACATTATGTCTAAAATAGATTTCATCAGAATGAAAAAGCTGTGTGAGAAAAATAAATTAATTATTTTGAAATAACAGAGTGACATTCAAAAAAACCACAAATATGCATTAGTGATCGTAGTGATAACAATTTCATCTTTTTATCTTCCTGTAGACATTTGCATTCACCTGTGGATGTCTTCTCTTCTGTTGGTCTGTTGGCAACACTCACTGTACCGTAAAAGACAAGAAGCTCCTTCTGGTCTAAAGTGTCTCTGTGGAGTGATATCTGAAAATCGCTCCCTATTGACTACACCATTAGCAACTTTATCTATCATTCTGGCCTTTTAGAAGCAGAAACAATGAGAGAGAAGATAGGAAGCAATATGGAGAAGATGACCTAAAATGGACAGACTCAAATTTGAATGCTTACTCTGACAGGGCAAAAATGCAGAAATGAAAAACTGGCTCCTGTTTAATTAATAAATGTGTGTGCAATTTATTCCTGTGATGCAAAGCTGAATCACAGCTCTGATCTGTGATTTGCGATCAGAGTCTGACGATATGACACAACAACAGCCAATTAGTGGCTTAGTGGAAATCACTGATCACCTTTAAATAATGTTGAGAACATCCTCTTGATAAAGTCTGTGATGAGACACTGGCCCAAATAATAACATCCCTGCGGCCCGGCGCATTTTGGGTCATGGCACCGTGTGACAAATGGGGCTGTGTCGTGTCTCATCGGACATTTCTCAAGCAGCGGCGGGAAGGATTCTGACAGGGTTGTGCCAAATATCTGACAAGATTATTTGTGGGTCAGATCCGAAGCAAAGCCACGAGAGCAGATCCTTCACTCGTGTGTGATGGGACATCTGAACGTGTCTAATGGTGCTGAGTGATAGACAGCGACGGATTTCAGTAGTACTTTCACAGCTCAGCTGGTGATGTACAGTAGACACATGATTGTTTATTTAAAGTGATTTAAAGGGATAGTTCAGCTGTTTCTTTATCAGGATCCATCTAGTGTATCTCCCTCCTTCAGCCACACAAACTATTAGAATAACAAGGACGAATGATTAAAACTCATTAGGCCTCTGCAGCGTCTGCTGATAAACATTTGCATTTTTGGAACAAGCCCAATCATACACACTTGCTCATCCTGGATGGCAAAAACAAGCTTTTTAACTCTCCTGCTGAGTAAAACCAATCGGCTAGATGCTTGTCTGAGAGCCCCCTATGGACGTCTCATTGAATATCTCAGATCACTACAGCGGAGAGTTCAGGTAATCAAACAAGAAGCTTCTTGGTATTGTTTCAGAAACAAAAGGGGGAGTTTCTTTTAAAACGAGGAATGCAGCAATCGGTTTTGAATCTGATATTGCACATATACCATTGTTCATACATAGGTATTAATATGTAACATTTGCAAGCACAAAACATACATTTTTGTACCTTTTTAATGATGCTAAAATGTACAATTTAGACATATTTCAGTGTTTAAAACGTGCAAATTGCTACATATTTTTAGTTAAAAAACATAAAATATTTACATACCTTTTAAAAATATCTTAAAAAATGTTATTTTCAAAACCTAACCATAACTATTTCTGTACAGTACAAAAAACATGACAGAAAGATAAATGCACACACAATTCTGAGAGAAAAAGTCAGAATTTCGAGTTTATATATGACAATTCTGAGAAAAAAGCCAGAATTGCAAGTTTATATCTCAGAACTGCGTGACACGAATTCGCAATTGTGACTTTTTTCTCAGAATTGTGACTTTATATTTTGTGATTCCGACTTTGTAACATGCAATTGTGAGTTTATATCTCACAATTCTGAGAAAAAAGCCAATATTACAAGTTTATATCTTTTTATAAATTCGCAGTTGTGACTTTTTTTTTCAGAATTGTTAGTTTATATTTTCTAATTCTGACTTCATAACACGCAATTGTGAGTTTACGCCTCACAATTCTAAAAAAAAATTGAAATTGCAAGTTTTAATCATGCAATTCTGAGAAAAAAAGTTTGAGTTGCTAGTTTTAATCACGCAATTCTGAAAGACAAAGACAGAATTGCGAGTTTATATCTCAGAATTGTGTGATACAAATTTGCAGTTGTGACTTTTTTAATCAGAATTGTGAGTTTAAATTTAGTAAATCTGACTTTATAACACACATTTGTAAGTTTATCCCTTACAATTCTGAGAAAAAAGTTTGAATTGTGAGTTTTAATAAGGCAATTCTGAGAGAAAAAGTCAAAATTGCGAGTTTATATCTTAGTTCTGACAGAAAAAGTCAGAATTGCAACTTTATAACACGTTATTGTGATTATATAATTCAGAATTATATAAACTCGCAATTCTGAGAATTGCATTTTTCAGCTGCAAGTTTATATCATGCATTTCTGAGGAAAAGTCTTTATAATTCACAACTGTGTTTATATTACACAATTCAGAGAAAAAACTTCAGAATTGCGAGTTTATATCTTACAATTGCGTTTACATCATGCAATTCTGAAAAAAAAGTCAGAATTGGAAGTTTCAATGACGCAACTCTAAGAGAAAAAGTCAGAATTGCTAGTTTATATCTCACAATTCTGAGAAAAAAGTCAGAATAACATGTAATTGTGAATTATTAATTCAGAATTGTAAAATATAAACATGCAATTCTGAGAACATATCAGTCTTTTTTCAACTGCAAGTTCATATCATGCAATTCTGAGGAAAAAGGTCTGAGTTGAGAGTTTATATCTCACAATAATGACTTTATAATTCACAACTGTGAATTTATATTACACAATTCAGAGAAAAAAATTCTGAATTGCGAGTTTATATCTTACAATTGCGTTTATATCATGCAATTCTGAAAAAAAATTCAGAATTGGAAGTTTCAATCACGCAACTCTAAGAGAAAAAGTCAGAATTGCTAGTTTATATCTCACAATTCTGAGAAAAAAGTCAGAATTACGAGTTTATATCTCAGAATTGTGTGATACAAATTCGCAATTGTGACTTTTGTTTTATCAGAATTATGAATTTATATTTAGTAAATCTGACGATATAACACGCACATTTGTAAGTTTATACCTAACAATTCCAAAAGAAAAACTTTGAATTGTGAGTTTTAATCACGCAATTCTGAGAGAAAAAGTCAGAATTGAATTTATATGACAATTCTGGGAAAAAAGCCAGAATTGCGAGTTTATATCTCACAATTCTAAAAACAAAAAAAAGACAAAATTGCAAGTTTAGGGTATATCTCAATTCTGAGAGAAAAAGTCTGAATAACACGGAATTGTGAGTTATTAATTCAGAATTTTAAGGCATAAAAGCAATTCTGAGAACATATCAGTCTTTTTTTGCAAGTTTATATCATGCAATTCTGAGGAAAAAAGTCTGAACTGAGAGTTTATATCTGGCAATTGCGTGTTTATACTGTATCATGCAACTCTGAGAAAAAAGGTCAGAATTGCTAGTTTATATCTCGCAATTCCAAGTTTATCTTACAATTTTGAAAAAAAGTCAGAATTGAGAGATAAAAACTCAAAAATATATATTTAATATATATATATATATAAATCTATATATTTTTTTCATTGATGAAACGGGCTTCCATAATTAAAGTAAAAAAGTAAAGTAATCTATCTATCTATCTATCTATCTGTCTATCTATCTAATCTATATGCACAAAGCCATTTCAGATAGTATTGTATCACTGTATTGCACCATATTGTATCATATCCAAATGGCTTCACTTATTATTTATATGATGTCTTATGAACTCATCCCATTCAAGTGTAGTGGCTGAAATGCATTAGTACATTCTAGAACAATGCTTTCAGGTTGTGCACCGGTTTCAGGTCCACAGGGAAGCTATTAGTAAACCATGTAACAACAAATGATGTGAGTGCCCTTAAAGCATCTAAATTACAGCAAGAACTGGGCCCTCTTTGATCTGATCAAAGAAAAAGTGCAGACTGCGGACAAAACGGGATAAAAGCCACAGCTAAAGATCATGAAGAATCACAGGGCAAAGGACCAGGCCCAAAACACCAACCCTGACAGCGGGTCAGCAGCGAGCGCCGCCCAAACAGCAGGAGACAGGAGTGTTCAGGCGCTCTGGGTCCCCAGCAACCTACTTTACAGACGGGCCGGCAGAGGCTGGAGCGGATTCACAGCCCTTCATGTCTGCGCAGCACGTCAAGAGGCTTATTTAGGCTAACTCGGGCCCCGGCGCGGTCCCCAAAGATCCAGCTGTCTGCTGGTGTCATCAACTCAGTGTCTATATGAGGAACAGTGTTTCTCCATCACTGGGAGATGGGAAAAAAACTGGAGCAACTGAATGTGTTTTAGTTCATATTGAAAAAAAACAGACAAAAATAGAAGAAAAAAAATGGAGCAAACAAATGTTTTTTTTTTTCATTCATATTTGACAAAGACAAAGTGTACAGCAGCCTGCTATTTTTACTATTTTATTTATTCACTCTTTATTTGTTATTTTGGTATCATTGAGATACCAATCTTTTTATTGTTTTTTTTTTTTTTTTTTAATTAATATTTTGAATGGGTTCATTTTTTATATTTTGTATTTTTAATTTTTATATTTTTTAATATTGTTTTATTCATTTTTATTTCAGTTTTGGTTATAGTTATTTTACTACATTAGTTAATTAAATTGAATTTAATTTTGTTATAATATGTCTATATAATTTTTATTTCAGTTTTAGTTTATTATTTAGTCAGATTTACTTGTTTTAGTACATTAAGTTGTTTTGGCAACCTCTTGGATGACAAAATAAGCTTTTTTATAATATTTTATTTCAGTTGATATTTATTTTATTTCAAGTTACAATTTTTTCAATAGTTTTAGTTAATACTGTTGATGAAAATCTGATTAGGAAAAATTATTTGAGAAAAACGTGAAAAACAAAAATGTTTTATAAGACTGGAGTTTTTATTAATATTATAGTATTATTATAATATTACATTACAATAATATAATATTTTATTTTATTGTTTTTTTAATTGGTGTTAACTTAAATATTTAACATTTTAATTTTAGGTTAATCCTTAGTTAATTAAATTTAATTTTGTAATAATATGTCTATATATATATATATATATATATATAATTTTTTTTTATTGCAGTTTTAGTTTATTATTATTTAGTCAGATTTACTTATTTTAGAACATTAACTGAGACAAAATATTATAAAAATGCTTATTTTTTTATCCAAAATGTTGCCAAAACAAACTTTTTTATAATATATTTTATTTTAGGTAATGTTTATTTAATTTCAAGTTACAATTTTTTCAATACTTTTAGTTAATACTGTTGATGAAATTCTGATTAGGAAAAATATAACACTGGAGTTTTTATTAACATTTTTATAATATAGTTTGTATTGTTGTTTTTAATTAGTGTTTACTTAAATATTTAACTTTTTATAATTTTAGGTATTTATTAAATTTGTTGTTATTTTATCAGTTTGATATGTGTGTGTGTGTGTTTATATAGTTTGTATTATTATTTTTTTTTCTTTAGTTTTAGTTTATTATTATTATTTAGTCAGACAGGTTTACCTGTTTTAGTACATTAAGTTGTTTAGGCAACCTCTTGGATAATAAAATAAGCTTCTAAAAAATGTTTTATTTCAGTTAATGTTTTATTTTATTTGATATAACATTTTTTGTATAGTTTCAGTTAACCATAATAACCCTAGTTATTATTAGTTACTGTTGATTAAAATCTCATTAGAAAAAATTATTTGAGAAAAAAAAAGTTCTGTAAGAAAAATGTAAAAAGAGCACATAATATGACTGTACTATCCTGAGAATTCCTCCATCATTGGGAGATAGAAACTAGAGCATCCGAATGTTTTTTTTTTGTTCATATCTGACAAAGACAAAGTGTACAGCAGCCTGCTATTTTTACTATTTTATTTATTCACCCTTTATTTGTCCTGACAGGTTATTGGGAACACGTTGCCTTTATAATAACAACCTGGCTAGCAATCTGAAACTCTCTCGGCGGTGATGAAATAGATGTAATTTGCCACATGCTTCAGCAGGGCCGGCTCGGTGAAAAACGTCTGACCCAATAAAGACAATCAGGATGAGCCAATCAGAGATTATGTAATACGGAGCTATGATGCCGGACAGCAGCCCGGACGATCCGGCTTTCCATTACAAGATACTTTCCATCTAAAGATGATCATATTACGCCAAAGAACTTCATCTATTTTTAAAGCAAAATGTCCTGCTGGGGTTTCAGCAGTCACGGGTATATTGCTTGAGCCTGGATCCTCTTACTACATTTGGGATTATTATTATTACGATTCCCAAACACATACAGTATGATTGTACTATGCTGAGAATTTGCCCTGCACATGTATACAATATATGTGGACCACAAAACCAGTCATGAGGGCCAATTTTTGGAAATTGAGACTTATACAGTACATCAACTGTAAGCTAAATAAATAAGTGTTCCATTGATGTATAGTTTGTTAGAATAGGACAATATTTGGCCAAGATACAACCATATGAAAATCTGGAATCTGAAGGTGCAAAAAAATCTAAATATTGAGAAAATCACCTTTAAAGTTGTCCAAATGAAGTTCTTAGCGGATTTCGGCGACACACCAGCATGAGGATTAGCACTATTTCGGTAAAAAGCTATAACAGAGAACAGTTGGATACACTAAAATTAAAATTCTACTTTTAAATGTTACATTTTTTATGTCTAAAATCCTTGTTACACAAGTTTAAAATGTATGTAATATTGTAAACTATGTTGTATTTACCCATATAAATTCAATTTGTCTTGTTTTTTGTCCATGTGTTCTTGCATAATAATAAATGTTCATCTTCTGATTATTGCTGTTGCCCCTAGTAATGTGTTTTATAAGCTCTAGTGCATTTTAAACCAGCAATATAATAATTTTAAAACAATAGTTGACTTAAATAAAATAACCCAGCATGTGTTCGGTCCAATATTTACCCAGTGCTGGGTTGCCAAATAAGCCAAGTTGGGTTGTTTTTAACCCAGCATTTTTTAGACTGCGAGAGTCAGAATGAATCACGAATGTCATCGCCTCTAAATCAAGGATTTATAAACTTTCTTGGAAATATGCCATGAGACTTTAAGTTAATATTTCAATCATTTAGATTTGCATGTTCACAGACATGGTTCTCTGATGCGGGTTTATGATCACATGACATGCAGGTAAACACATAAAATATTTAATCTTCTTAATTTTGTTTCATTTTGGTAGTTTTTATAAAGTTATTTATGTTAATTAGATGTTTTATGATTTAATTATTACCTTCTAAATTGAATTACTTAACTAGAATTAATTACTACTTTCTAAAAGTTTAAAAATATGTGCTATTTTAGTGAATTTTCAAGACAAAAAGGAAAAAATGAATACCGCTCAAAGAGTGTTGGGCTGCTCAAAAAATAAATAAATAAAAAATAAAAATAAAAAAAACAAAAAAACGTCCGACCTGAAATTGCTTCCCCTTTTCTTCCTCTCTAAGCAAGACCCAGAAACACAGATTCTCACAGCTTGCACTCAAAGATGAAGCAATGAATGCAAAACAAGTTAAAACTAATCGTTTTAACTAATTTCACACCACAACTTAACACAAAAGGCAAAGCACGTACATATTAACTTGCTCTTTAGGTTTGGGAATGCAGGTATCAACTCTTTTCATAAGCAAACAGTGTATTAACATTGCATTTACATTTATTCATTTAGCAGACGTTTTTTTTCCAAAGCAACTTAAAAATAAAGAATACATCTAGAGGAGGCAATAACATGAGAAGTGCAAGCAATGCAAAGTTTCAATCATCATCCAGGAACAGGTCCAAAGTTACAGCGTGTGCTTATTCTGTGCCACCTTGTGCTTTTCATAATCCATGCTGAAAAATGTGGCTTAATGTCTTGAGATCCCAGTAAAATACTTTACAGATTAAATATACTTAACTTCAGGTAATTATTTTATCTTTAACTTGATGGACCAGAGTTACTGTTGTTAGCTAAAACAATGAAAACATTTCTTTACTTGAAATAAATGTTAACTGAAATATTTATTTATTATTTTATGTCATATCAGCATTAAAGGCTATATTCCTGGCAAATGCAAAAATAATATTTAAAAGTGACATAAAATGAAAATTTGACTTTTTCCATGTTTAAGTGCTATAATCGGGTCCCCGGTGCATCTACCATCCCAGAAAATGTGGAAAAAAAAAAAAAAGAACAAACCAGTAAATTTTTGGCAAGCCTGTCTCTGTTTGTGAAAAAAAAGAGCTGTGATGTAGAAAGGGGATCTTATTATAATATTACCGCCCCATAATCTGCACGTTTCCACCCACGGCACGTCATTTTGTCACTTTGTTTTTGCAAGTCACAACGATGTACCATTTCTAACGACGTGGCCAAAGTTTGAGCAAAGCATCCTAACCGTTCTGTTGTTGGCTGCACAGACAAGCACAGAACACTATTTAGAGTCCCAGCCTCAGACGAGACAAGAGAGCAGTGGATTTATTGATTTATTTACTGTATATTACGCTGCTGCCACACAGATCTAATATAAACATGCATTTTTTTTTCCAGCTGTTTACGTTCACAGCAGTGTTGGGCATGTTACTTTAAAAAAGTAATTAGTTATAGTTACTAGTTACTTCTCACAAATAGTAATTGAGTTACATCATTATAAAAGTAACTTATCACCAGGGAATGTGTTACTTAAAAAAATGTTCAAATATGTAAAATAACTTGGATTCCTCCAATATTAAATATGTTGAATGAAATTGACATGAAATGAATGAAAGTTTTAGTTTACTCACCAGACGAATATTAAATATCTGATATACTATTATATAGTAGTCAACATTTGAAGTGGATCAAAAAAGTTCATGTAAGTTGTCCTAAGACAAGAATGGGTACTGTATTGGTTTTAAAACAACTTTAATGAAAGGTTTTGATCCACTTTACATGTTGACTAGCCTATTATACATATATAAAGCTTAATGGCACAGTTTTTTAAATATCTAAAAGTACTATAATATGACATTACGATAATTTAGGTAACAAAACTACTATGAATTCTACTGCTAATAACAACATAAAATGCACTAAGGATTAATGAGCTGCTGGGTTCATGAATATTAATCACGTTGTCCGCATTCACTCGAACTAATTTGCTGAAATCAAAACAGGGATGATAATAGGTGAGTGCCAGCTAATGAGATTGCTGTTTGCGCATTAGTTCCGCCTACTACTGGAGAAACCATCAGTTCTTAAAAGCTGAAGAATTCTAGATGAACTCCATTATTTACATGTAGCGTGTCAATTCTGCATTGTGTGTAAGTCTTTCTCGCTCTGTATCTTTCTTTGTGTGTGTGTGAGACAAAGCGACAGCTAGTCGTGTGCCTTCACACAAGAGTTTACAGTTTGTCAAATACAGATACACCGTGCATCCATTCAGATGAACTTATAAATAAAGTTATAATATTACAATAAATTATAGTAATGCTGCATTTTATTGTCAGTAACGGTAACAGCGTTGTAACGGGGGAAACAGTTTGTTTGATTACTCTTTACTGAAAAAAATAACGCAGTTAGTAACGCCGTTATTCCCATCACTACTTAACAGACATATCCGACTGTTTTTGTAACTTATGTTGTTTTTAACATTAACTTGTGTGTATTTGACAGTTTAAGCACAATAAGGCATGAAAGAGAACTTAGTTTAGTACTCACATGCCATGCGACAGCCGCTTTCTATGCATGTGCTTCAAATGTGTGTGCTCAGAAAAACATATATCAGAAGTTTAAACTAATATGGTTCAAAACGCATTTCAGCATGACAGACATGATAATCAAAACCAAACTGATATTTTTAGTATAGTATCTGATGTACGAGCCGTAAAGGCACAGCTCTATTCCGGAAAAGGGGGCAGGGAGAAGCAGCTCATTTGCATTTAAAGAGACATGCACGAAAACAGTGTGTTTCCACTCAAAATAGGCATTTTCACAATGATATAATAAATGATCTGTGGGGTATTTTGAGCAAAATCTTCACAGACACATTCTAGGGACACCTGAGACTTACATTACATGTTGTAAAAAGAGGCATAATAGGTCTTCTTTAACATAATAGTATTTAACAATAATTCAATTAATTATACAAAACAATTTGACACTATTATTTTCACAAACATACAAAAAGAATAAAAAATAAATACAATTAACAATTATATACTATTGTTAATCAAAACTGTTCATTTTAAAAGATAAATCTGTAAAAAATGCCCATTAATGTACTTTGAGTAAAAACATTGTAAGTTTACATACTAAAATTACAAAGTAACAAACTAACACTAAAGAACATAAAAAAATTAACATTTGCTAGATGTCACAAATCCTGTCTGTGGTCTTCCGTCTGTTTGCCACCAAAGGACGCCTTCTCATTTTATTGACTCTCACACCATACAGACTGTTACCAGGGTTTCTGCAGGTTTTATGAGGGTAAATTTAAGACTTTTTTAAGACCTTTATAAAACCAACTAAACATAATTTAAGGGGGTGGGAGGAGGGGAATCAAAGAGAAAACAATATGGCAATATGTTACCTAAGTACAGTTTGAGTTTTACTTTCACTTTCAAATTAGCAGCAATTCAGCATCTAGTTTTAAGTAGCTTGTAAACAGGGCTGCTGCTGGCCAAATGGGTGCCCTAAGCAGAATTGTATTGTTGTGTCCCCTCCCTCATTATCAGGGTTGCCAACTCTCACACATTTGGCGTGAGACACACGCTTTCAGGCTCTGTCTAACACTCTCACTCTGCCCATGTACATTTCACGCCAAATTGGCAATCCCGCTTGCGATATGAAACAAAGTGTCAGCTTTCAAATTTTGTACATTTTACTAAATTCAAACCATAAATACCGTTTTGGCGCACTTAAGGTGGCGTCAAATAGTTTATTGAATTCTTCAAACAAACCAGCGTTGACAATACATTTGAATGAGTTTAAGTAGGACAGACGACAGCTTCACCATACAGGCAGCAATTTTTAGTAAACATTACAGCATATTATGCATTGATTATTACGTGGATGACATTTACAGTATCATTTTATTCTGGAGAGTGATTGGAAAGGCAACATCATTTTCATTTGCAGTGCATTGGTTTTTAAATGTGAAATTTTAAAAGTTAATAACTTACATCCTTTTTTAAATAATACTTGTATAAGTACATGCAATGAATGCATGCAAATACTGAATTTAACCCAATGGTGCTAAAACAGACATTTAACAAAACATTTTTATCCCCTTATTTTGTACAGTATATATATATATATATATATATTAATTGATATTAAATCGAGATTGAAATATCCAGAAATAAAAAATTACACTTTCGCTTCAATGAAACACATGAAGAAACAATTCCTTTCCGAAAATTAATGCCATGATCATATGAATTTAAGACTTTCTGCTCTGATTTAAGACCTTTTCAAGGCCTTAATTCACGGAAAAGCGATTTAAGACTTTTTTAAGACCTGTGGAAACCCTGCTGTTACATATCACCCTGGACTACATTTCCCATGCTCCACTTCACTGACTGTACTCTCACCTGTAGCCAATCACACACACCATAAATATTGTACATATTGTTAGCGCTTATCGCAGTATAGCCGATAGCTACATTACGGAGCCAGGTCCCGGGCCTAGTTTTCAAAGTCTAGTCTAGTCTTGTTATACCTGTGTCTTGATCCTAGCCTGTTTATCTCATCTTGTCTGTCTGCCCCGGATTTATAGCCTGTCTCGGATTTCCCCTCTTTGACTCTGTTTGCACCTCGTCTGGACTATTGCCTGTTTTTGGAAATCCCCCGTTTTCCTCGCCCTCCGGATTACGTTCACCGTTGATTGACCCTTGCCTGTCTTTGGATTACTCTTTTGTCTTGTCCTCTATGTCTGACCCTTGCCTGTTTTTGACCACGCCTGATAATGAAATCTTTGCAAATAGATCCGCACGTCTCTCGTCTCAGTCATTCTGTAATCCTAGACAGACTTAAGAAAACTAATAAAACTGACAAAACAACAAAAATGACAAAAACTTTACAATTAAAAATCAAATATTGAATTCAATTGTTAAGACTATTATATTGTAATTAATTCAAGATCAAATGAAAACCAATGAATTTGGGAAAAATAAAATAGAATTTTAGAAAAATAGATTCACAGAGCCCTGCTTTTCTCAGAAGAAGCAAGTCACTATTGGCTCTTCATTGAACATTACTGCTAGCTGCGAGATACAACTGAGACATTAGTGACATTTAATATGTGATTATTCTTTCCTAGGGGGTTTATCTTCCCAGTCCAAGTATAAAGAAATTAATTCAGGAGTAATTAATAACATTCACCCTATGGAAACCTACACACCTCTGCACTTTCCCTCCAACCAATTCACTTCATTATCCTTCTGCGATATTTGCATTCATCCTCATCCAGTCTCCAATTATTCCCTGTGTGTAAGCCGCCAAGAGGATAAAACCGACATTAAATTTAATGCACCAGGATACAGTCACACTGATGTTTATTTGCAATACTTGTAAAGCTTTTCCTGTCTTTACACCTAAGCGAAACCTAATACATATGATGCCAAATCCTCTCAGTTTCTCCACATTTTACACACCGCTCTTCTGTAGCAGACGACTCGCTCAGCTGCTTTATTCATGCGCTTGTGACGGTCCGTGTTTCAGAGCGGCCCGTTCATTCAGACAAAGTGAGCTAATCAAACACAGCCCAGCATCCCGGTGTGACTGACAGCCGGCTTTATCAGAGCGCTTCACCAGCATTTTGCTCCATGGTTTGCATGTGTGCTCAATGAGGCCTGTAAGCCTTACCCTCGAGGTTCCCACACCTTTGGACAAATCAATTTCCAAGACCATTACTGGCTAAAGAGTTTCGACTATCAACTTCTCAGTTAACAAGTCCCAAAAGTTTCTCTAAAAATCCTTAGGAGAGTGAACTAAAAATAGCCACAAATGAGACTGTAGTTCACATTCAGTAAGAACAGAGAGAAATGAAATTAATGAGTTCACACTTAATATTTATAGAGCCGAGTATACTGGGAAAAAATACAATGGAAATTATAATTTTAAAAAGAAAAAGAAAAAATGTGTTTCAGTTGCCGGTGTTCACAGTGCTACCAGATTTTCTTGATTACTTTAAAATTAGCTAATTATAGAGCTCATTTTAAGGGAAAATCAAAATCTCCAAAATGGTTTGTCAACAATGTTTCAATAACATATTTCAAATTATATTTCTATAATATAAGTGCAATATTCAAAAAGCAAATGAATACATTCTGATTTTTCAGACATTCACAAAAAATTATAATATATATATATATATATATATAGTTTTTATATTTTAATACAGAAAATATTAACAAAATATATAATAAAATAAAATATATTACAATAATATAAAAAAATAATATAAAATGATGTAAAATTTACATTATTTGAATATGAAATAAATAAAAAATTACGTACATTTATTCCATATTCAAAAATATAAAATAATATAAAATGTAAAATTTACATTATTTGAATATGAAATACATAAAAATGTATGTACATTTATTCTATATTCAAATAATCTAAAATAAATTAAAGCAATAAAAAATATAATACTAATTAAAATAATATAAAATATTTTAAAGATTACATATTATTTAAATATAAAAGTTAATTAAAATGAACCTAAAATGACCTTGTGAAATGCCCCTAGAGAATAAATAGTGTTTGACATTGAAAAATTAAATTTATATTCAAATAATACAAATGTTATATTTTTGATTAATTTATGATGTGTATTATTTTAACTTATTCTAGATTCAAATAATAGAAATACATTCAAATAATATGACGCAAAAAATAAAAATAAAAAAACATGATAAATTATATATATATATATATATATATATATATATATATTTTTTTATTTATATTTAAATAATAGAAGTTTTTGTTTTGTTTTTTTTACATTATTGTTTATTGTTTTCATTTATTTTCTATTTAAATGATATAAACATTTGAAACAAATTTAATATAAAAGAAATAAATCCAGTGCTTTGTTCTTCCTTTGAAGTGCTTATTTTTTCAGCACGGTACATTGAAACCACTAATAATAAAACCTGCATGTTGTTACACCCAGAAGCAACATAAAGCCAGTCAATTGTAACTGATCATGTCGGTCAGCACTTACTATTTCTATGGACTAATAGCGTATCGCCTGGAGCTGATACTAAGTCCATATTCATCCACTAGCTATACCAGCGCCAAACCAGCCTGGTCCATGTTTGTTTTAAAAGAGGGTGGGAAACATCACATCTACAGAGATAGAAGGAAGGGAGTGTAAACATCAGGAGGAAAGGTAAGTGAGAGAGTGAGAGATGAGTTAAAACAGACAGATGCAGGATGGAAGATGAGATGAAAAGGCCTGAAGTTAAGACAGTAAGTGCTGTTGAGGATGGAGGAGGGTGGGAAGGTCAGCTGGGAGTGGAGGATGAAGAGGACGGGGGGATGAAAGAGAAAGAGAGTGAATTAAGAGCAGGAGGGATGTGGGTAGAGGACACACCGGAGCGAGAGAAAGAGAGAGAGTGATGGCAGCTCATGAAGGAGTATGACAGATGAGACACTGAGTGCCACTTGAGTGACAGAATACAGAATGAGAATGAAGGAGGAATGAAGGATGGAGGAAATAAATTAGTGGGAAAGGAAAGCCTGATGCCTTCAGTCTGCTGTATGCCGTAAACCCTAGCTTCTGTAGAATTTAACACGCGTTTGTGTGTTTATATGCCCTACTGCAGTTTAGCCACCATGAGATGATCATTAAGAGTGTTAATAAGGCTGTATAATGGTATATATAATGTGATGGCAGAGATGTGTTATACCACAGTAGATATAGATTGTGAAAGTCATTAACAAACAAAGAGTAGAGCAAAAAATACAACTCAAGAGACAGGATAAGTAAGAAGCATTTCAAACTTTTAGGAGCCCTCAAAACTACGCAAATATCTAAAATAAAAATCTAAAATAAAATGTTTTATTCTAATTTATTTCATGATCACTTAAAAAATAAAATAAAATAATAAATTAAAATAAATGTTGCATGCAATAATAAAAATATTTAGACATGCAGTAAAGCGAAAATACAATACACACTATATATCTTAGTGAAATTTGTGTTGTATGCAGAAAAATGTATTTTTATTTACTCTGAGTTGCTTGAAATAATAAACGGATATTAAATGTGGTATTTGCATATATACAAGTCAGAATCAGACAAACATGTCGTTTCAAACATGTCTTGTTTGAAAAAAATGTTTGATTAAAATACATATAACAATCTGAATATTACCATAATTATATTTTATAATAAATAAAATAAAATAAAAAATAAAATAAAATAAAATAAAATAAACATTAAGTGTGCATGATGATCAAGAATTTGTTTAATTTGTTTAAAATATCGGTGGTTCCCAATTAGACTTGCTTCAGGATTTTATATGAAGCCACAACCCAACATAATTCCAAAATCATACAAAACAAACAAAAAGATGTCTTTTATACACACCCACACATACATACTTACATATATATATATATATATATATATATACACTACCGTTCGAAAGTTTGGGGTCAGTACATTTTTATTGTTTCTTTTTTTTTATTTTTTTTTAAGAAATTAATACTTTTATTCACCAAGGATGTATTAACTTAATAATTAAAAGTTTATTAAAAGTTAATAATAAATAATTTACATCGTTATAAAATATTTATATTTTGAATAAACACTGTACTTTTTAAACTTGTTATTCATGAAAGAATCCTGAAAAAAAAAAAAAAAATCACAGGTTTCAAAAATACTGTTTTGCACAACTGTTGATATTATCAACATTGATCATTCTAATAATAAATCATATTAGAATGATTTCTGAAGGATCATGTGACACTTAAGACTGGAGTAACAGCTGATAAAATTCAGCTTTTCATCACAGGAATAAATTCTATTTTAAAGTATGTTAAAATAAAAACATTATTTTATATTGTAAAAACATTTTGCAATATTACTGTTTTTTTTAATTAACTAAATGCAGCCTTGATGAGCATAAGAGACTTCTTTAAAGGCTATTACAAGTCTTACTGACCCCAAACTTTTGAACGGTAGTGTATATATTTATTTATTTATTTATTTATTATGTTATTAAATAATATTATTTTAAAATATATTTTAAAAATATATATTTAAAATAATAACAAATCAAAAGATGTCTTATTATTTTTTTTAATAAAATATTATGTTATTATATTATATTAATATAAAATATTTTTTATGCTCAATTACCACACACAAAAAAAAAGAAAATTAATTAATTAATCTAAAAAAAAAAAAAAAACCCACTAAATACAAACCAAATCAGTAAACCTGTATTTAAAATCCAGTCTGGGTCATATTTTACTTTACCTTGTGGTTTTTTCATATTTATGGGGGGAATGAGAGTATGGTCACACAACCCATTAATTTGGGATCTAATTAACCAGCATAAAGTTTGACTGTCATCAACAACAAAAGAAATGGGGACCTTTTTTTCCCCACTTTTAATGTTGCGTAAGCCTGTTTTAAATATGGATGATTCTAAACTCATTTTATTATTTGCATCCAACGTTGTTTTTTCCCTGACATCCCAATTCAATCATAACAGACCAGTTAAGAACCAGTGATTTATAACACACTTAGAAAACACTGTATAACTTGGTAGCATCAACCTGCAGCATTATTATGGAAAAGCTATCAGATCTGACATTTCACCATCTTCATATAATGGCTAGTGGCTCAATAATAACAGATGAAGCGGGACGTTCTTATAATTTGAGGAAATAACACCGCCAATGCTGTATTGGGAGAACGCGAGCCTGTCACGAGCAGTTTAAGAGATGTCGTGATGATGCATTGCATGTTGAATTTGAGGACACATCCTTTGAACTGATTTGAATTGAATGAGACAGACTGGAATGTTTACAAATGTCATTTCACAGTCAACTCGAATGGCTGCTGAGAGCAAGATGCCGCTCGTTTATCACCGCTGCACACTCGGAACGTGACGTACAGATGTTTTTTAGCTGTTCATAACAGATATCTGAAATGATCTCACCGATCACGGTGACTGCTGAAAAATCAGTGTTTCAGAGGGGCTTTTTAAGTCACATCTGCTCCCTCAGAGCACCGTGAACACAATTGTAAAGCGTGCGTTGACAGAGTGTTTAGTGAACACATGAGCCCACGACTGCCACATAAGCTTCGGCAAAAACAAAAACAATCTCCCCGAGGGTGTGAGCGTGTTACCACTGGATGTTAAATTGTCTGTAGAAAATGTGAACGGTGTTTGTCAGTGCAGAACTCACCGGCATGATGCCAGAGTGTCGCTAGGGTGCTCTGGATAGTTGCTAAGTGGTTGTTTTATTGAATAGTCAATCGGTCACGGAAAATGTGCATAGTGTCACTTAAAAGTGTTCAAGCGCTTTAAGACGTGTACTGTAAAAAGGAGTTATGTTTTATTATACTATAAATAGTCAAGACCATGTACAGCCAAAACAATCAAATTACTAAGGAAATACATTGTTTTAAAAGTTTTTAATCAGTTATAGCGCCACCTATGGTCCAATCTCTATGAAACTTTGTGTGCTTGTTTAAAATTATGTTTTGGATGTGCTCACCTATTTCTGTAAAGTTTTGAGTTTTGGTTTAGGATTTATAGGCTTTGGGTATATCTGGCCACGCCTCTTTTCTAAACTAATTTGTTTTAGTTACCCAAAGGGTAAAGTTCAACTTTTTCAAAGATCTTTCAAAGACTTAACCTGGAAAATGTCTTCAAAATTGCATGTAAACATGACAGTTAGAGAGTTAGAAAGTGTTACTTATATGTGTGCTTGTTTAAAATCATGTTTTGGATGTGCTCACCAATTTTATTAAGTTTTGAGTTTAGGTTTAGGATTTACTGGCCATGCCTCTTTTCTAATCGAATTTGTTATAGTTACCCAAAGGGTAAAGTTCAACTTTTTTTTTTTTTGATAATCATTGATCCAGAGAGTACAGAGAATTGTACTACAGTACTTTTATTGAGGTTGAGTGTCCTCATAGACATTTGTAGCACTTTGGACAAAGACAGTGCATACCAATTTTCAAGTCAGTCGGACTAACAATTGCACCAAGTGGCCAAACTCCATGTTTTTTTTTTACTGTAACCTCAGATTGAGGTCTTACATAAGTGTTCAGAGTTTGGCGAAAAACTGTCCATTCAAGAATTATAAGCGTTTTAGTAAAAGTAAAAGTCGGGTAAAAAACCTATTACTAGTCCGCAAAAAAACCCCAAAATACCAGAATGTTTTTGGTGGCAATCAACTTACTCAATTAGCTAGCTAGCTACGTAAAAACCGCCTGTAGATTGAAACAGCTTGCTGGATGACAGAGTTTCAGACTCAGTGCATAACAAACTGGTTGTGTGTTTTCTTTTCGTTTTTTTTTCTGAGCTGGCAGAAATGCCAGAAACCTAACTAAATGGAACAAAAAAAAAAAAGCTAAAAAGGTAAAAATTTCAACCGATGTCCCCTTTAACAGGCAACCAAACAATAAGTGGTTATGCTATTTGAGTGCCTCAAATAAAACTCTGGATCTTTCAAAGACTTAACCTGGATGTATGTGTGCTTGTTTAAAATCATGTTTTGGATGTGCTCACCTATTTTATTAAGTTTTGAGTTTAGGTTTAGGATTTATTGGCCATGCCTCCTTTCTAATCGAATTTGTTATAGTTACCCAAAGGGTAAGTTCAAAATTTTTTCTTTTTTGATAATTATTGATCCAGAGATTACAGAGAATTGTACTACATTACTTTTATTGAGGTTGAGCAAAGAATAGGACTACTTCACAGGTTTTTAACGTAAATGAGAATATTTAATGAATAATTTCATTGACAGCAGTGGTTCTTGAGGTAAAGTTGCTCAGTATGAGGAGATCTATCAAATGATATGAACACTGTGTGGGTGTGTGAAACACCTTGTGTTTACAGAGGCGTAAAACTTGTTAGCGCCACCTATTGGCCAATTTCTTTCAAAATATTTACTGACCTCTAGGTGGCGATGTTTTTTGAGATATGCAAATGTCTTGCTTATGACAGAGTTTCAGACTCAGTGCATAACAAACTGGTTGCATGTTTTCTTTTCATTTTTCCTGAGCTGACAGAAATGCCAGAAACCTAACTAAGTGTGTAAAAAAAAAAAAAAAAGCTAAAAAGGTTCAAATTTAAATAGTTTAAATGAAATATGTGATGTCCCCTTTAACAGGCAAACAAAGAATAAGCGGTTATGCTACTTAAGTGCCTCAAATAAAACTCTGGATCTTTCAAAGACTTAACCTGAAAAATGTTTTCAAAATTGCGTGTAAACATGACAGTTAGAGAGTTAGAAAGTGTTACTTATATCACAGTTATGTTGTCTACACTGGACGATTTTTAGCTCTATGTATTTCTGCTTTGTGACAGATTTTTAAAATCACACCATCTATAAACTATGGTAGAAATAGTACAACTGCATAAAACATTTTTCCTGTCACTGTTTTATGGTTTCATTATTGGCATGGTGGCCGGTGGGAATGTGTGCATTTGTGTCTAGCAGCATGTTGATTGAGTGACTGTGAAGGCTGAGTCCATTGCAAAGAGACTGAAACACAAATACATCTGTGGTGATCAACCTATGCCTGTCTGCTTTCTACAGTATGTGTCCTCTAGCTGTCTGTCTGTGCTCCTCACTTGGGGCCCCATAGGGCCTTACAATGCCTGAAGTAAACCTACAGATATAGAGTCAGCTGCTTCTACCAACAGCCACAGAATATCCGCATAGAATGAGGAATAAATCTGAAACTTGAGTAATTTAATGCAACACGCATTTAAAAATACAAAAGTGAGACGGTGCATGGAGAGGCTCTCAGCAGGTCAGTTTTTATACAATGAGTGCAATGAATATTAATGCATTCTGCATTTAAAGCAGAGACGGATCTCCTCTGAAAGGTTTCATGACCCATCGTAAAGTTTGTATCCACACAAAGGTCAAACTTGTGGCAGACAATCTGTTATTATCTGCTTATTAAAGTAATAGCTCAAGCAAAAATTATAATTTCATTACCATTTACTCACCTTTATGTCATTTGCACCATTTGCTATTTTTCTATAGAAAACAAAAGAAGATATTAGACAGCAGATGCTGATTAAAGCTCAAACAGGACAAAAAAGCATCATAAAACTAGTCAATTTGACTCTATTTTCCAATTCTTCTGAAGTCATACAATGGCTTTGTCTGAGAAACAGACCGAAATAAGATGGAAAAAGTTATTCATTGATAATTTCCCTCTCCGCCAGAGCTCATAAACATTATGGTCCACTGCAATCATAACTGAATGTTTTATAACATTAGCCTTGCTGTTTTGAACTGATGCCAAACTTCTTATTAATTACTGCTTTCTTCGACCAAAAAAAAACTGCATAGATAGACGGCATATCTCAAAATAACAATAGACTGAGTTCTAGAAAAAATGTTTAAAAAAAAAAACATTTTTAAAACCAAAAAGTGTAAAAGTGTACTATGACTTAAGAAATGCAAGTGTACTCAATACTTAAGAAACTGAAAAATTACCCTGTACTGCCGTTTCCACACTATATTGAACAGAACAACCTTTTCAGCTGTGCAAATGATTAAAAATCTTTTTTTTTTTTTTGCAATAATTTTTATCCAAGTGGGGGAGAAAAGAAAAAATAAGTAAATTTACTTAAATTAAAAAAAATAAATAAATAAATAAATAACAATAACAAGGTTAAATAAATATATAAACAGTGCAATTCACTGTTAAACTCCCCAACTCTAACTCAATCCTCAAAAACCTCTTTTTTTAATGCAGTACGGCTGATTATTATGGTGTACCACATACAAAAAAGAACAAACAAACGTATATTTTATGGTAACCAGATCCTGATTATGCTATACCATGGTAGCTGATCACGCCTCTCCTATTGTATCTGCGGCACAAGCTTCTATTACACTGAGCTGCGGTGACCGTGAGACCAGCGAGTGCTCAGCCCACTGCAAATTATATATTATTATCATGATAAAACGGCTGATATCATACCTCTGAATCTTGAAGAGGACATTTCTCTAGTCTCAGAAATGAATTATTGTAATAAACTCTCAAATCAACGTCATTCTTCACCCGCCACACGGTGCACCAATTATCATAACCATTCGGCAAAACACACAGCGTGAAATGATAATAATAAACCATGTGGGCACGGATAATCACGTCTTTCTGTGATGTAAGAAACTCTCTGAACACTAAATTGCTTCTAAATTGGCCCAGATTCCACATGCGAAACAACAGACAGGTGAGTTAGCTTAGCATGACTAACAGCATGAATAAATGCGCCCGTATCAAAGGATATAGAGTACAAATTCAGACACAAATCAGAGCTGAATACAGGATCTAACAATGAATGCCGTAGTAGTACATTAGCTCTATTTAAGACAGTATTTTAATGCTACGCTAATCCTGTCTACAAGCTCAAGTCATTTTGCTAAAAGGTAAAGCTTCATATACACGACAGAGAAATCTGACTACAACCAGTGAAACTTGATGTACAATATGAACAATAAGGATTCTGTTCCAAAACCTAGTGAGCTGGCTACATGGCAGACATGCTAACTGAAATGGAACTACATAAGAATATGAACCAAACCTAACCTAAGCAAAGCCTAACTTGCCTTGGCCGCTTTTATTATGTTCTAGAATGGGATGCACTGAAATTAATCAGCACTGATATATGGGTCATTCCTGTTCTGCAGCACCATTAGACCTCTCAATTTAAAGAAAAAACACTTTCAAGAAAATGAATATGCAGAGACTACATTAATCATATCTCGACAGATTATTTATACAACAAGAAAATGAACAGGATTCCAAACAGAATTGGAATAAACAGTAACCCATGCAAGCTTAAAGGAGAAGTCCACTTCCGGAACAAAAATTCACATATAATGTACTCACCCCCTTGTCATCCAAGATGTTCATGTCTTTCTTTCTTCAACTGTAAAGAAATTATGTTTTTTTGAGGGAAACATTTCAGAATTTTTCTCTATGCTATGGTGCCCTGATTTTGAACTTCCAAAATGCAGTTTAAATGCGGCTTCAAATGATCCCAAATGCGATTGTAAATGATCGCAGCCGAGGAAGAAGGGTCTTATAGAGCGAAACGATTGGTTATTTTCATTAAAAGAACACAGTTTAAATACTTTTTAATCTCAAACGCTCGTCTTGTCTCTCTCTCCTTGAACTCTGTGTATTATGATTCAAGACAGTTAGGGTATGTCGAAAAACTCCAATCAAATTCAACTTCAAAAATCATTTCAAAATCATCCTACATCGCTGCAGAAGTTCCGACCCAGTCTTTGCAAAGTGAACATGCAAAGAAGATCAAACACCCTTAACAAAAAAGGTAAAAAGGCGGTAAAAAGATCCTTCTTCCTCGACTGGGATCATTTACAACTGCATTTTGGACCGTTTGAAGCCGCATTTAAACTGCATTTTTAGTTCAAAATCGGGGCACCATATCAGTCCATTATATGGAGAAAAATCCTGAAATGTTTCCCTTTACATTATCTGTGAATCTTTGTTTTGGAAGTGGACTTCTCCTTTAAGCAGTGAAAGTTAAATCTCACATACTTCATTATTTATTTTTTTTTTTATATATTAATGTAATTTTCTGTAACTGTATCACATCTAAGACATCACAGAACTAATCAAATCCACTGAAAATACTTTTTCCCTCCAAACTGGCATTTTAAGTAAAGTAGACTTTAAAAACCTGACAGAAACCTATATAAATGTATGTAATTCATAGAATATGTGACCCTGGACCACAAAACAAAGTCATAAGGGATTTATACCATCTGAAAGCTTTCTTTACCATAAGCAAGCTTACTGTTGGATGCATGGCTTGTTAGGATAAGACAATATTTGGCCGAGATACAACTATTTGAAAAGCTGATATCTGACGGTGCAAAAAAATCTAAATGTTGAGAAAATCGCCTTTAAAGTTGTCCAAATGAAGTTCTTAGCTATGCATGATATTAATCAAGTTTTTATATATTTATGGTAGGAAATTTGCTAAATATCTTCATGGAACATGATCTTTACTTAATATCCAAAAGATTTTTGGCATAAAAGAAAAATAATTTTGACCCATACAGTGTATTGTTGGCTATAATACGGCTACAAATATACCCGTGCTACTTACGACTGGTTTTGTGGTCCAGGGTCACATATAATGAGACTGATGGAACAAGTCACATTGTTTTCCAATTTCAAAACTTTTAAAACATACTCTGTCTGAAGCATTCAAATAAGAAAATATAAAAAAAATGCCTAGAATATTTATAAATATACCATTTTTTTAGTTATCCTGATAGGAAAGGGCAAAAATAGCTTTAAAAAAGAGTTTTATATTTTATCCAATGCATTAATATATGATGAGGACATGAAAATGTACTGCACAGTAGGAGTGACCCATATAGCACTAGGTTTTCATTCATATATGATCATAAAATCACAGCTAGAATTTTAGTTTAAACTACACCAAGAGATTTTTAACAAACTTTTGAACAAAGGGTGTCATTTATACATGGCTTATTTACATTTCTGCACATAAACTGCCTGGTGCACTTTTACAGTATATAGCGACATGGTTTGTAGATAAACAACAACAGTGTAAAAACTCTGTAAATGTTCTGCAGCTCTCAGCACATTGTCATACACCTGAACAGAGAATTTAATAGCGAGATGCAAAACACCTGCTACCTACACAACACAAGCCTCTGTGGTCTTCAAAATTGTTTTAAATTGGAGGCAGTTCAGGACAGTTGCATTTTATGAAGCTTCATGCCACTGCAGATTATGTTTCATTCACATGTTATAAAATTATAACGCTTGAGGATATGTATATTGTCCTGAGTCATAAAATTAGTCCAATTATGAGCACATTAAAGCCTCACCTGGAGCTAAGCATCATTTCTTGGCATTTATCTAACTTCATTACCCTGTCTCTATTAGAACACAGTCTCAGGCAACGAAGCCCCTGAGCTGAGCGCGCACACACAAAACAACAGAAAAGCCGACTTAAAACTCAGAAACAAGAGATTTAGCTAGAGATTCATAAATGAATGGGCAGCACTTCAACTGGAGTCTATCCACATATCCATTGATTTTCGGTATGAAACTAAAGCCATGTGAGAAATCTTGTGCTGAAATACACAAAGCTGGTTCATTTGTGAAACAAGGAAAGCACAACTTACACTAGCAGAGAGATTTTGTAACCTAGCCCAAGTATTTGCGCGCACACACACACACACACACACACACACATTAAATACAAAGAAAAGAATGGGCTGTGCAACTTTGGAAACATCATGCATTTACTGAACAAAAATATTAATTTATTGAAAAAAAAAACATGCCTTTTTGTCAATTTATTCCCTTGAACTTAAGAATTTAACTGTATATAAAATATACATAAATAATATTATTAAAATAAAAAAATAAACAAAATACAACAAATTACTTAATATATAATAAATAATTAGATAAATATAACAATGATAAATAAAAATATAGCTGCCAAGCACTAGGCAAGCAACAATCAGAGCAACTGAAGCAATGAGTAACTGAAGCCATGTTAAGACGATTTTAGTCAAAACGGGTGAAAAATAATAAAAACAACCACTAGTAATGTGATTTAATGGGTTGTCACTTTTGACCAATAGGTGGCGCTGTTATCAAATCGATGAGGTGTGTTCAGTGGGAGGTGAGGATGACACACACAAAGTTTGGTGTCAGTAAGTCAACGTTTTGCAAAGATAAAGCCTCAGAGTCATTTTGGCATCATTGCTCACATTTGTTGTACACAGTCTGAAGATGATCTGATTCGATTTAAGTAAAACGATTTTAGTTAGAAAAAGTAGGTTTTCAACATAAATGAAAATGCAGACAGGAAGTTCGGCCAACCACTGAATAATTGGTATTTATGTTGTCAGCATGACCCAAGGAATATTTTGAGACCAGTTTCATTACAACAGGCTAACGCAAACAAAAGTTATTAGCATTTTTGGAAATGTCATTATTAATGTTTAATGAATTGTGTATTATACACATTCATTTGTAATGTTCAGTGAATGTGTGATTTTTGGCCAAAGCAATGAGAAGTTATAAGTAAAAAAAGCCATTTGTCATATCTCCTGACTACTAGGTGGCACTGTGCTGAAACACTGCAGGTAACCTCAGGTCATGCTTGTTACAACACACACCAAGTTTGGTCTCAATACGCCAAACCGTTACGGAGATATAGCCTCACGTCCATTTTTACGTGCTTTTCGTAGAATTAGTTCACACATTATTTGAGAACGGTTGAATTAACTTAACTTTTTGCCTGCATGGTCTGAAGATGATCTGAGCCAATTTTGGTGAAAATCAGACAAACCGTCAAGGACTAGTTCGAAAAAGTAGGTTTTTCAAACTATTAAAAATAGCGAAAAACTAAACCTTTCGGCATGAGCCAATGATTCTTTCATCCTGCCTTACGGTTCAAAAGTTATTAGCATAAACATGAGTGAAAATTTGGACAAGTGGTGGCACTAGAGAGTTTGAGTTAGAGACTCCAAACTTGCTGTGTTTAATGTTGAGACTGCCCTCTGTCTGTGTGCAAAATTACACAACTTTCCCGCAAATGGTTCTATGGGCTGCCATAGACAGCAGAAGAAGAAATGGAAACGGAAGAACAAGAATAACACGAACACCAATGGATAAAAAAGGTGCTTTCGCACGTTCGGTGCTTGGCCCCTAAATAAGTAGGGTCAGCTATGTTGTTGTAATGCAATTCCTGGCCTACTACAAACTACAAAACATTTAGGGAGGAGCAAAAGCCACTGTAAAGGAAACGCACACGTTGGCTTTATAACATAAGACAAACCAGACAAAATGCAAGACGGCACAATACTTGTTTTATCTTGAATATCTTGTTTCAATAATCATTAGAAGCCAAAATCGTAAAATAAAATTTGATTAATCTCCCTTCTCCAGTGTACAGTGTGTAGACACATAAAATACTGTTTTCTCTTATAAATAAGTGCATGGCTTTTTGGCTGCCAGCTGATCCACTCTGACTCCAGGGCTGAGACAGCCATGCCGGAGGCCACTGTGAAGTAGCCCTGGCATTTGAATTCTTCTTATGAATCACTGCTGAGTAATCACAAACCCAAGAAAACGTCCACAAACAACAGCCATTGAATCAGTGTCCATCAGCCGAGAGATGCACTGGAGCTGTCATTCGCTAAAGGACAGAAGTGCTTACGACTAACCTCATATAAAAACAGTATTGCACATCAAATTTAGGTCAGAATTTTAGGGGTGTATGACTGACTTAGCAAGGGCTGATACTTAATATAGAGACTCAGCTATGATAACGATAATGTTTGACTTGACTTGTTGACACATGATGATTTCATACACACAACCTGCCCTTATTTTGCAAGCATTGGGATTTGGGGTGGGTACGTTTGAATATTTTTGAAAGAAATCTCTTATGTTTGCCAAGGCTGCATTTATTTGATTAAAATCAAAGTAAAAACAGTAATATTGTGAAATATTATTGCAATTTCAAATATGTGTTTTATATTTTAATATGTTTTCACTTTTTGAATTTTAGTCAGTGTGTGGTGTGTATCTTTTGGCATAAAAAAGATCTTCAAAGTTACAAATCTCAAAGTCCACTCCAAAGGGAGATATTTCGTTTTTAAAAAATCTTTCCAAGAACTACAACGAACGGCTCCTTTGGACTACGGCATTTGTTTTCCACATGCAATGATGTCACAACGCGGCCCATTAAAATATCATTAAATTAAATCCTGCCCATGGAAATTCAAATTGTTGGAGGGAGGGTGGGTAGGTACGAGATGGGGAATTAGCCAAACTTGGCACGGAGATCCGCTTCAACAAGCCGCAGCGTGGCGGGTATAAACACAAGCATTGACTAAAGTGACCGCTTCAGAGCTGTAACGTGCCACAGACATGTGCAATACAGGGGGTCAAAACACACGCCGAAGCCGCGATCTACTCCGGTTGCCACGTTGAAGCCGTAACGCGTCGCAGACGTGTGCAGTATTCATCATACTGTGTAGATAGCTTCACTTATAATGCGAGTGTTTTTTAAAATGCATAAACTTGCACTAGAATAGGCTAGGCTAATCAGTGATGATGTTTTTTGATAATGTTAGACTGCTTTTAGCCTTATGCTGGAGCTGTTTTCGGGCAAACTTTTGAAAAATACACAATTTGACTGACTAATTTTCTGATTGGATGCCATACACAATATTAACAACACGTATGCAGGTGTATCCATCCATCTGACTTAATCGCCATAGAT
The DNA here is from genome assembly GCA_012976165.1 of Labeo catla. Lineage (NCBI taxonomy): Eukaryota > Metazoa > Chordata > Actinopteri > Cypriniformes > Cyprinidae > Labeo > Labeo catla. The sequence continues at coordinate 187,247 of VONZ01000464.1, forward strand.
CATGTGACCTCACAATCATTCAACCAATCACAAGCAGGCACATATCAATTAGCCAATCAGAATACTGTGTTCTTTACCAGCACCTCATTTGACATGTAATTCTTACAAGTCATACGTTATCTGTCACTGCATGCCTAGAGGGAAATTATTCAGTTATGAGGGCCATTTTTAGCCCAAAATATCCTCACATTTCTCTCTCACTTTCTCACCCATAAAAAGTGAATTAATTAAAAAACACACACAAGCTTAATCATACTTTTTCCTTCACTTTTCTTCCATTTGTACCTTTGCCCCTGGCAAAAACACATCATCAAACGCACATGCAGAAGAACACACATGAACACATGCACAAATACACACATGGTAAACATACACAAACTCCCTGGCAGGCACGAGGGAATGCACTGTGTGCAGCAGATATAGGCTTATTATTCACAGCGGACTGCTTTTGGCCCGATTAGAAGGTCATTTCCACTTCTGTCAAACTTTCATACCTTCTCCAATAGTTCAATCAGTAATGCAATATCATTTTCTTTAATATCCTTTCAATAATTTCCAGGCAAATAGCATAACGCTTTTTCCCTCTAATCATTGCAAATTGCAAGATCCATATACGTGGCATAATGGCTCTGTTCCAAAGCAGCCTATGTAGACAGCATTTTAAGTCATCATATTGATTATGCCGCCTTTTAAGATAGCTTCTTAAGGCCAAATTCTGAGACACCATTTATCCTTAATGCATGAGGCATAATGCAATGTAATGCTAAAAAAAAACAAAAAAAAACAAAACTAAATTGCATAATTCAAGGAATCACACAAAAAAAATCCAAAATCGTATTAAAAATTGATTATATTACTCAATACATGCACACATTTTTCATGCATGAGTATCACATGCATAAAAAACACGTTTCAAATCAGTCGCTTATGAGTTCCATTTAGACAAGGACGTTGTCTTAGAAGGCAGCTTACTAGATTTTGCAAACAGAGCCAGTACTCTGTGGCTACACATAACAGCAGCCAGAAATGATATGCCTTTTATGGTGTAATCTGTAGAGTCCTTAAAAAGCCTCTTGCTAGATTCCCTGAATAATTCACTGATCTTCAACGAGCACCAGCATCCGCAGGCCTTTCACAGACCTCCAACACATCCTCTCCAACGTGCACATGTGGCTCAACATGCACCAGCAAACACACACACACACACACACTCCAATAATTAGGCTACATTTGGAATTGCATACTAAAATACTCTATAGTATAGAGGGTTTTCACAACGCGTCAACAATCGACCATATTGGCGGCAATAAGCATAATGCCACTGAACCAAACGAAACTCACCTGTTTTACTGATTATTGATACTGAAAATGGTCAATTATTGTCATGTTTTGGGCTGTACTAATCGGTCGGACCGGAGAAAACATTTGGAGTACTATAGACCACCAAAATTTATAACAAATCAAGGAGAAGAGTGCAAAAAACTGAGGAAAAAAAATGCATTTGTGGCCAAACTGAACCAGGATTTCCAGGGCAAGAATTTTGACAACATTTGTGTTTGTTCTTGTCATTTCCAGTCAGGTAGGTGAAATATTAGGCCAATTTCTTAATCAACACTGCTCATACGTATCTTTACCAGCTATTAACTTTAGTTTTATTAAATTATTGTGTAAATTCCTGCTTGCTAAGTCCTTATCTATATGACTTAACAGCTTCCAAACATTTTCACCATGGTTTAGGTTATAAATTAGCACCAAAAATATATATATACGGTATATATATATATATATATATATATATATATATAGTCACGGGTGCGGAGCAAAGCGACAGACACAGTGGGCGTGACGTCAGGCCTCGGAGAGGCTTTTATTAAACAATAAACAGAAAGTGTCCAAAAAGGGGAAAAAGTGTCCAAAATAAAAGGGGGGTCTGGTGTCCTCGTCGTGACGGGGTTCCGTGAAGGTGGGGTAGTGTTCCGAAGGGAAGGGTCCAGGTAAGGGGCGGAGTCCGGCGGTCGCACGCGCTCCCCGCTCAGGTCCGGGGTGCGAGGGGCGGCGGCTTCTCTAGCGGCATCGTCCTCCTCCACCTCTGCGGCACTTCTGGGGGATAAAACGGCCCGGCAACCTGGCCCGTCAGCCGTCACGGGTGCGGTCCTCATCCGGACCCGCGGGGTCCGGCGGCTCGTCCTACGGCGGCGCTGGTTCCCTCTTCACCCCTTCCTGGACCCACGAGGACAGCAGCGTGCCTGCACGGGGAAGAGACCGGTCTCCTGAGGAGAGGCGCGCTCGGCATTTTAACAGCGGCGGTGATGATGCTTCATTCACATCAGGTGTGCCTCATCACACGCCGCCAGACCTGGATGTTTCAGCGCCCCTCCTCCTCCCACACGCCCACTCCCGTCGGGAGCCTGGTGAAGGGCGGCGATTACCGACGGGGTGAAGCTGATAGTTAGGGGGGAGGCAGCCGACTCGTCACAATATATATATATATTATATATATATATATATATATATATATTTAGTAACATTAATCATGCAATCAATGCTGCTGTTTACATCCGAGTATCTCTAATATGGCCATGCATTCAGGTAACTGACCAAACCGTGACGTAAGGGCAAACCCTCTATTAAAGTTGACTTGCAAATTGCTATTTGGGCTCTCTTCAGATATATTCATCAACACTCAAATAAAACCACTGTAGCCTGTATAAACATTTAAATTGCCTGTAAGGCAGTTTTATATAACTTTCTAATGACATAATTATGTTTCTACACTGATTTGTTATTAAAATATAAACAGTTAAATGATGACCATCCTAAAAACTTTATTAAAACACAATAAAGTTGACATCACTAACAGACTAAGTAAAAATATAAAAAACACAGTGCATATTTAGCAAAATGCTGCTGTTTAGAGTTATGTTTCCTTGCTAACCAACGAGTTATGGATACTGAACAGCTTTCCTGAGGTAAATAAAACATGTTACGTGCACATTGTTTACTGACATCTTCTGCGACTGAATCACAGGTTGAGCAATTATATGTGACACAAAACATTTAATGAAGTTGTACTTTTTCTTTCAACATACCTTTTGATGTTCATCCGTGTTTTAATTCGTGTTTAAACTAGTAGCAAACAGCCAAAAAGATGATCGGTTGTGTCCGTTGACTTGCGCTCCGTGCGAGGGTTGCCAGGTTTTCACAACAAAACCCGCTCCATTGCTACTCAAAACTAAGCAGAGAGGTCCCCTATTAAAAATCGCGTTCTGGGGTGTGAAATAAACGTTTTTGCATTCCAGGGGATAAATATGACGTTATCGGGGTCGGTTCAACCCGCAGACACAAAAACAACCGGCAGCATCTGTGTTAAAGTAGCCCTAGTCCGCGGGAAAACTGCGGACTTGGCAACACTGTCCGTGCTGCCGCTTAGACTGCGCCACAGCAGTGACAGTCAGGTCACATCAAAGCGCGCCAAAACGGTATTTATTGTTTGAATTTAGAAATAAAATGGACAGAATATGAAAGCTTATACTTTGTTTAATATCAAAAGTAACAGAACAAAGCTTATTGTAAACGAAGATTTGTTCACACATCAATACAAAAGATCAAGAATCAATAGTTCATTAAAATAAATACATATTACAATCAATATTGTCAACTTAGCCCCAATGTTTAATTAAGACTTCGGGCTTAACCATTAACAGCTCTTTTTTTTCATTCAAACAAGTGCAAATGAGATCAGATGTCAGTGCATGCGAGTGGATAAGATCTGTTTGCTTAAAGATTCCTTTACATCTAAAACATCAATACAGACATACAGAATGAACAGGCAGACATCCTTAATGTAATTTTTTGTTTCTTCTTAAAACTGAGGGTTTTTTACATTGTGCATTGTGAGAGAATAAATTCATTAGGAAGATAGGAGGATAGAATTGAGAAGTCAGAGGCGGTGGGAGAAGGAAAGGTTGTTTTGGTCTCTCTGTAGACCACCCTGTTTTACAGTAGTGGCAAAGCAAACAGCAGACGATAAGCAGTGTGTTCCAGCAGTGAGCAGACTACTGATGAACCTCGGGGAACCAAAGGGGTCCACAACAGCGGCAGAGATTGTGTGTGCATGCATGTGTGTATGTTTCCAGCACACATGGTGGGGATTACCAAGTTGTTGTCAATGGGTCTGTATAGCCATTTCATGCAACATTTAATATTGTGCTACACTGACAAAGCCAATGTAATGTTATAGTACAAATCTATCTAAAACAAAATCACTTTTTAAATTTGATTTTTTTTAGTCTTGTTTTCCAAGAATAAAACATCTAAACATCTTTATGAACAGATACCATTATTGAAGAAAAATGGGGCAAAATAGTAAGCTTTTAAAATTATTATGGCCCGAGCACTGATGGTGCGAAGAACTTGTTGGAATTGCTCAGATTCTTCTTCTTCTCCAAAATGAATCACATTTTTGAGAGCTTAAACATGCTTGAAAACTCATGAAACTTTGCACGCATGCCAAAAGTGGTAAAAATTTTCATCTGCTATGGGTTTCAGAAGTGGGTGTGTCGAAATGGCTTGATAGCACCAGTGATAGGAAGTTCGGATCATTTTACAGACTCGGACCTTTGAGTCTCATTCAGCAAAATTAACAAATCTTTTTTCGAGTTATTTCATTCATTTAAACATAATTAAAATGTTACGTGTTACCTCCCTAACACATCTACTGCTTACACAAACGTTGATCACACTACAAACAAGATAAAACTATAATGCAATAAGAAACAGAAAAGATTAATTCATTGTTTACTTGGGTCTTTAGTCTATGATTAGCTCACCTCACCTCTTATCTGACAAGTTTTCGGGTTTGAGTCGTTCGTTCATCATGTGACAGCCCCATAAGATGAACGAACGACTCCAAAAACCCAAAGACTCGAAACAGGTGAACTAATTCCAGTACAGACAACTCGTTCATGCCAAGTCACATTAAAGATTCATTCAATCGTTCAAGAACACCAATCGTTCAAGATAGCACCACCTATAAAATTTCAACAAAGCGCTCCTTGAGCTGTGTTTCACATACATGTACAAAATTTGGTAGATATACGTAACAAAAAAAGTCCCCCCGATACAAAGTCCGAAATCCAACAGGAACTGTGTTATTTAGAATTTTCTCAGCAAGTTTTGTGCCGCTTTTGTCATTTCAGGCGTTGTATTTAAACAAACTCCTCCTAGAGATTTAAACAGATCAACACCAAATTGTGAAGATCTTGAGTTTTTGTTGAGGGGTGTGTCTGTGGTGGCCTGGCATACAATGACCAATATGCACCAAAAGTCATATGTTTGATAAGAGTCCTGTCCTGAACACATGCCAATGACCAGATTCAGTTATAGACATGGCGCCACCTGCCAGCAACAGGAAGTTACATGTTTTACACTTTAATAAACTCCTCCTAGAGATATTTGGTTACATTATATTTGGTCAGTCTAATTCTAAAGGCCTTTGTGATGTTATATGGCAAAGATCATGAGTTTTCGTGTCCATGGTGGCGTGATAAATTCGATGTTTCACCATGGGAAAATTGTTGTAACTCAGCTATAAAATGTCTGATCTGCCCCAAACTTCACACGTTCGATAAGAGTCCTGACCTGAACACATCTGAAGGCCAATATTCTATTATAATCATAGCGCCACCTGCTGGCAACAGGAAATGATTTGTTTGACAGTAACTCAAATATACCATGCTAATCTGCATCAAACTTAATATGTTTGATAAAAGTGCTGGCCTAAGGACATCTACATCTATTCAGTTACAGTCATAGCACCACCAGCTGGCAGCAGGAAGTTTGGCACATATAAATGACTGACATATTCCTTCTATATTTACCAATTTAAATGCATATTGTTCAGCATTCGCTGTTTTCCTAAAGCCACTGGGTGGCGGTGAGCCCGTGTGTGAGGGCCCTTTCAACGCTTTTTTTGTCCTAGTGGCAAATGGATCACTTGTTTTTCAAAAATTAAAATAAACTCAATTTAAAATCTATTCTCTTTTGACATGTATTCATATTTTTAAGCTATTTTAAGCAATCAATTTAAAGAATCACCTGCAGAAAGAGGAATTTACACAAGTAATGCATTCTGGGGGAAAATTAATATATTAAATACTATGAAATATATCACCTGAAGACAAATTTCTATAGGCATTTTAAACATCTATCTATGTGCAACACCCGAGCAATCTCTTAGTAATGCCTTTAAGGACAATAAGATTTAAGCATCTATACAAGCCTTTACTGTCACATTTAGTCAATTTAATGCATCTTTGCTGAATACATATATTCATTCTGTCAAAAAAAAAAAAAAAACACACTTACTGACCCCAAACTTTTGAATGGTATAGTGTACATACTAATGGTTTCCTAATGGTTGAATTCTATTAAAATAAATCAACTGAATCTCAAGTCAAAGCCATGGAAAAGTAAGGCCAAATGACATTCTCACTATCATCTCTAATTGTTCTTCCTAAAAGCCAATAATATATTAAATGGAGTGGTAAGAGGAGTTAAAATATACTCAGGTTTGCTAAGACACCAAAGTCTGCGATCTCAGCATTTGTAACCTTTTCAGAGTTAACTTACTCGAAACACATTTTTTTTTCAATCACAGTGGAGAGTTTCCATATTGTTTTTATACAGAGCTAATGATATTTTCTTTCTCCTAACCCTACACTTCACGCTCACGAGCCTGTCTGTATTTTTACATTTTCATTAAGACACTAATTAGTATGTTTATTATGAAGTTTCTCATGGGGACTGTTAAGTTGGTCCACAAAATGTAGGCAAATTTACAGCCTTTTTGGGGAACAATGTAAACAAACCTGACCAACACACACACATAATCAGTCAGTAATGAATTCAGGTAACGTCAGAGATTGTTCATTTTTATGATTATACAATTAGCTATTACTATGTGTATGTGTGTGTGCAAGCATTTGTCTTGTACTTTCACAGTCTGTGTTCGTATACCTTGCCAGCCTGTCTGAGAATAGATGCGTCTCACCATCTGTTTCTTGACAAGGGTGAGTGTGTGCATCTGTCTCTCAGTATATAAGTGTGTGTGTGCGTGTGCATTGATCAGAGCTCCTGTCCACTGTACCAGCTTGTCACAGGAGCAGAAGGCATGACCAAAATATCACAGTATGAATTTAATATCCCCAAAACGGCATGTAACAAAATTGTTTACTGGGTTTTTTTCCTGGAAATTCAAGAAACTTGTTTATTTATTTGGTAATGCCTATTGTTGAATCATCCGGTGAAATAAATCATTTGTTTAAAGGTCAGTAATTTTTGTTATTTGGAGTATATTTTTACTTAGCAAATATGTATTAAATTGATCAAAAGTAACAGTAAAGGCACTTAAAATGCAGTTCTTTTGGCCTTTTACTCATCAAGAATCCTGAAAAAACATATATCATGTCTTACACAAAAATATTAAGCAGCACAACATTGGTAATAAGAAATATTTATTTGAATCAGCATATTATAATGATTTCTGAAGGTTTATGTGATACTGAAGACTGGAGTAATGATGCTGAAAATTCAACTTTGCATCACAGGAATAAATTACATTTAAACATATTAAAATAGAAAGCAATCATTTTAAATAGTACAAATATTTCACAATTTTATTGTTTTATCTGCATTTTTTGATCACATAAATACAGCTTTAGTGAGCATAAAATGGTTAATATATAAACATAAATACATTTTTTTAGCCTAAACTTTTGAACTGTAGTATAAATACTTTAACAATGGCCATTAAAAATGGTGTTGTAGCATTTCGCCTCTAGTGCTTTATTTTAAATGAGTATGTTTTGATATGTATTTTCATGAACTGCATTCTGAATCCTCCTTGTGTCAATGCCATTTGTCATTTTCTGCTATCTGTGTGAAATTTACAAAGTGCCCATAATTTCAAGCTGCCCAAACTGTGCTACTGACCTCTACTTGGGCGCTTTCTTCTTTTCTCTCCTCCTCTCACTCCTGCCTGGTTTTCAGATAAGCCTTCGCTTGACCGGGTTAATTTCCATTCAGAGGATTTTACACATACTTTGAAGCCCATAGCTGGAATCCTTACAAATGTAACAGACATCAGAATGGATTACATTTAATGGAATAATTTCTACCAAAAATGAAATTTCTGTCTTCATTTAATCACCCTCACGTCGCTCCAAACTCACATGGCTTACTTTCTTCTGGGGAATACAAAATACAAAAATCACAGTTTACCAAAAATATATATCAAGAGCTTCAATTCTGTTCTGTTTTTCACAAAAAAAAAAAAAAAGATCTTGGAAAATACTGCACACAAACCATAAACTTTTATGGTGTTTTTATCCATTTTGGAGCTTAACAGTCCATTTAATGCTTTGACTATATAGAAAAAACAGCATAAACATTTTTAAATGTAATTTTGTGTTCCACAAAAGAAAATTTACCATACAAGTTTTGGACAACATAATTATTTTATTATTTTGGATAAACTATTCCTTTAAGGTGAGACACTGCAGGTGAATAGGGTAAAAAAAAAACAAAAAAACTCATAGTCATCGCCTTACTTACCCAGCTGAATGATTACATTGATAATTGCAAACATTTTTTGCAAGTTTTCTGAAATGTTAGGTTTAAATATGCAAATGAGGCATTATTTAATGAAATATGTGCTAATTTGCATACATTTCTAGTACAAGAATCTAAACACTGCATTAAGTCAGTTTAAAAATTCTTTTTTATTTTTTTTAACATATTAGAGTCAAATGTTTTTACAGAGGGAGTTTTGGGTATCTCATTTTTGTCAGTCCATAAATCAATTATATTTTTCACAATTCTGGGGGGAATAAAGTATATAATCAAGCAAATTATATATGAACAAATCCCTCTGAAAAAAAACTTCAGGATATAGACAGGAATAAAAATGTCTCATTTTGAGAAAACCGCCTTTAAAAATATGAATTGTAATTGAAATCTATTGACGCAAATAGATAAAGTGCTATAAAAGAAACACTTAACAGTGTCGTTTGGTTGTTTTCTTTCCACTAGTCTGAAAAACACTTTATGAAAAACCAAAAAGCCCAAAATCTCAAACTTGACACGTGCATAAAAAAAGTGTTTTTGCCTGCAGTGTCTATCCTTAAAGGTGACGTGTGTCAGTTTTGATGTTGAAATACTTACAACAAGTAGGCCTTTTGTAGATTATTTCCTATAAAAAGTATATAAACACTGTGTATCCCAACCAGCACAACAGCAACACTGGCTCAACCAATAGCATTCGTTTGGGGGCGGAGCTATCTATTTGTCAGACCAATGAGAAATGTAGGGAGTGTTATGGAAATCTGCACAGAAATGACACACTTTACTCATAAGACAAGCACATGTGAATTGTTTTAATATGTTAGAATAGCCTAAAGATAAACCTTCAGCACTCACAGCCACTTGTGTTCTGACAGACGTTAATTTATGGTAGAATCTCATCAAATATTTATCGCTACTGACATGACAAATAACACCAAAAACTGTCAGATATTACAGTATGCTGAATTTTGTCACTGAATTCACTGAGTGACAGTACAGCCTCATTTCTTTCCTAAAACAAATGCTTGAAAATTCAGTGGTTCTCTCTCACATAGTGCCTTGAAAATCATCAATCCCAGACTCCCACTTCTTGAATTTCCTTCATTCCCTCCAAACTCCTTGACATGAAGACAAAATGCCACTCGCATGGCTTGAAGCTTTGAACAACCATTTTCTCTTTTTCAATCCTTTATATCACTATTTGTTTTTCTACAATATTTCCATCTGATCTCTCCTGTTATTTGTACCCAGTTTCAAATATCACAATTTCTGAAGATTGCGCCATTAGACAAGTATTGCAAGACTTTTTTCTTAAGTAAGACTCAAGTAAGCAATTATGAGAGCTTAATGCAGATGTTATGACAGTAAAAATGGCATTACAGGTGTCTGATTCATTTCCATAAATGAACTGATTCAAAACTCTGATTCAGTGATTTATTACTGATTGATCACTGCTCAAACATTTCAAGTCTATAAGCAGCATTTTTTATTTATACAAATGTTTAATAAATAATAATAATAATAATAAGAAGAAGAAATTAATTAATTAATTAATTAATTAAAACTTGATTAAAAAAAACTTTGAAGTTGGCTTGAGAAAGCCTAACCAGAAAGTTTAAAAAAGTCTTAAAGGATTTTAAAAGTTTGACCGTTTTCAGTCTGAAATAGATTGAAGTTTAAAGAAGTTTAAAGTCTGTCAGATAGATAGATAGATTGATAGATAGCATGTTTCCAGCATGATTAGCATGTTGCTAGCATGTTTAACACAATTAGCAAGTTACTAGCATGTTTCTAGCATGATTAGCATGTTGCTAACATGTATTTAACACAATTAACAAGTTACTAGCAAGATTAGCATGCAGTTACTAGCATGTTTCTAGCATGATTAGCATGTTGCTACCATGTTTCTAGTATGAGTAGTAAGTTATCTATCTATCTGTCTATCTATCTATAGGTGGATATACATAATAATATAAAAATAATACATTTACTGATTGAAACTGTGTTGAAAGCACGTCTTTATTATATATATATATATATATATATTTTTTTTTTCCTTTTTTTCATGTTGCTAATGACCAGCATAAACCAGCCAAGGACCAGCTTAAACCAGCACCAAAACATACCTAACCAGCATCCCAGCATCAAAACATAACTACCAGCATATTCTGTTTTTTTCACTAGGGATGCTTTAGATTTTGGTACCAATGGCTGTTAAAAAATAAAATAATCAGTCAATATTTATCTGTTTCAAAGCAAATACATAAAATTAAGATCCAAGACATACACATAATTATTAGCATTTGCTAAAACAAACATTGTTGCTCTATAAGCCTAAACTTTGTCACATAACTCATCCTGCACCGTTTCTGCTACGGACATGAATAACATACGTTCAATAACTAAATTAATAATAATAATAATAATAATAATAATTAAATAAATAAATAAATAAATAAAATAAAACTAGATTAAAAAAAGTTTGTCAAGCCAAACTTTGAAGTTGGCTTGAGAAAGCCTAACCAGAAAGTTTAAAAAAGTCTTGATTAGCATGTTACTAGCGTGTTGATAACATGATTAACATACTGTTAACATGTTTTAGCATGATTAGCATGTCGCTAACATGTTTTTAGCACAATTAGCAATTTACTAGCATGTTGTTAGCATGTTTCTAGCATGATTAACATGTTGTTAACATGTTTTTAACATGATTAGCAAGTCACTAGCATGTTGCTAGCATGTTTCTAGCATGATTAAGATGTTGCTAGCATGTTTTTAACACAATTAGCAAGTTACTAGCATGTTTCTAGCATTATTAGCATATTGCTAGCATGTTTTTAACATAATTAGCAAATTACTAACATGTTAGCATGTTTCTAACAAGATTAGCATGCTGTTAACATGTTTCTAACATGATTAGCATGTTGCTAGCATGTTTTTAACACAATTAACAAGTTACTAGCATGTTTCTAGCATTATTAGCATATTGCTAGCATGTTTTTAACATGATTAGCAAATTGCTAACATGTTAGCATGTTTCTAACAAGATTAGCACACTGTTAACATGTTTCTAGCATGATTAGCATGTTGCTAGCATGTTTTTAACACAATTAACAAGTTACTAGCATGTTTCTAGCATTATTAGCATATTGCTAGCATGTTTTTAACATGATTAGCAAATTGCTAACATGTTAGCATGTTTCTAACAAGATTAGCACGCTGTTAACATGTTTCTAGCATGATTAGCATGTTGCTAGCATGTTTTTAACACAATTAACAAGTTACTAGCATGTTTCTAGCATTATTAGCATATTGCTAGCATGTTTTTAACATGATTAGCAAATTGCTAACATGTTACCATGTTTCTAACAAGATTAGCACGCTGTTAACATGTTTCTAGCATGATTAGCATGTTGCTAGCATGTTTTTAACACAATTAACAAGTTACTAGCATGTTTCTAGCATTATTAGCATATTGCTAGCATGTTTTTAACATGATTAGCAAATTGCTAACATGTTAGCATGTTTTTAACATGATTAGCAAATTGCTAACATGATTATTGCTAACATGTTTGTTTCTAACAAGATTAGCATCGCTGTTAACATGTTCTCTAGCATGATTAGATGTTATAGCATGTTTTTAACACAATTAACAAGTTAAGATGTTTCTAAAGATTAATAAGATATTACAAGATGTTTTAACATGATTAAGAATTGCTAACATGTTAGATGTTTCTAACAAGATTAAGCGCTGTTAACATGTTTCTAACATGATTAGCATGTTGCTAGCATGTTTTTAACACAATTAACAAGTTACTAGATGTTTCTAGCATTATTAGCATATTTTAGCATGTTTTTAACATGATTAAAAATTGCTAACATGTTAGCATGTTTCTAACAAGATTAGCACACTGTTAACATGTTTCTAGCATGATTAGCATGTTGCTAGCATGTTTTTAACACAATTAACAAGTTACTAGCATGTTTCTAGCATTATTAGCATATTGCTAGCATGTTTTTAACATGATTAGCAAATTGCTAACATGTTACCATGTTTCTAACAAGATTAGCACGCTGTTAACATGTTTCTAGCATGATTAGCATGTTGCTAGCATGTTTTTAACACAATTAACAAGTTACTAGCATGTTTCTAGCATTATTAGCATATTGCTAGCATGTTTTTAACATGATTAGCAAATTGCTAACATGTTAGCATGTTTCTAACAAGATTAGCACGCTGTTAACATGTTTCTAGCATGATTAGCATGTTGCTAGCATGTTTTTAACACAATTAACAAGTTACTAGCATGTTTCTAGCATTATTAGCATATTGCTAGCATGTTTTTAACATGATTAGCAAATTGCTAACATGTTAGCATGTTTCTAACAAGATTAGCACGCTGTTAACATGTTTCTAGCATGATTAGCATGTTGCTAGTATGTTTCTAGTATGAGTAGTAAGTTAAAATAAAAAAACTGTATACTATCTATCTATCTGTCTGTCTGTCTGTCTGTCTATCTATCTGTTTGTCTATCTTTCTATCTATCTCTCTCTATATATATATATATAGGTGCATATACATAATAATATAAAAAAATACATTTACGTAGTTCGAAACTGTGTTGAAAACACGTCTTTATTATTTTAATAGAATTTTTAAAATGTTTTAGATTTTAGTACCAATGATTGTTAAAAAATAAAATAATCAGTATCTGTTTTCAAAGCAAATACATAAAATTAAGATTATAATTATTATAATTATTGGCATAACTGACATAATTATTGCCATTTGCTAAAACAAGCATTATTACTGTATAATCCTAAACTTTGTCTAACAAATCCTAAACATAACTCATCCTGCACCGTTTCTGCTACGGACATGAATGGCACATACAACCAACCTACAAAAAAAGGGGTTCGACAAACATGAACACTCTTGTGAACACAAACAAACAGCCCTCACATTTGCTTGAGGATATGACCTTGCTCCTGTCCTCCAATATGAATCGTCTCTTTTTCCATAACGCCTTTCTCTATGCTGTCATTATTCATCCATGGTCTCCCTGACACAGTAATGGTGATTTTTATTTTCACCATAAAAAGTCGAAATAAGCATAGACAAAAGGAGGGCGACAGACGTGCTTGCTTGGAAGATAAAGAGATCAACAAAGCAGAGAGAAACTGGGCTGTGCCGACGTACAGAAACGTATCCCAGACTCCCAGTGTGACTGAACTGATCTAGAGACGGTTATGTAATAAGACCAACACACACACACACACACACACAGATGTACGCACTCAGCCTGAGATCTTTCTCTTTCTCGTCCTCTTCATCCTGGGATCCAGAGGCCCAGCTCTTGGATAATGAATGAGATGAATGTAGTGAACTACATCAGACCGCTGTGTCCTTTGGAGAACATCTTATTAAATGGATTGGTAAGAGAAGAAGGTTACAAATGTCAAAGTTTATTCTAAAAAGGTCCACTCACCAAAAATAACTGGACAGAAATCTGATTTTTCTACTTGGGTTTCAATTGCAATTCAACCTTTGTTCTTTTGAGGAAGCAATTTTATACAAAACCTGGAATTTCCTCAATTTTTTAATCAGACCTAAAATTTTAAAAGTACCCCTGAGATGTGAAGTTAATATTTCAATAATTTAACAATGTATTCTCATGTTCACGATTCTCTGATGTCGGGTAATGGTCAAATGACATGCAGATACTGTTGACATTGTTAACTAAAACTAAAAGAATTAAATAAAATGAACTAGATGAATAATTTAGAAATGTTGTAACTGAAAATAATTTTTAATCAATCAATAAATAAATCAATAAATCAGCTTTTAATTTGAAGTACTAACATTACAGAAACAAAACTTCTAAAATATTTTCTTAAAATAAATGTATATATAAAAGTATATATACATATATATATATATATATATATATATATACAGTAGTCAACATTTAAAGTGAATCAAAACCCTTCATAAAATTTGTCCCAAAGCCAAAAAAAATTACCCATTCTTGTCTTAGGACAATTTTGATTAACTTCTTTGATCCACTTCAAATGTTGAATACTGTATATATATATATATATAGATATAGATATATAGATATATTTCAATTGCAATTTCCAAAAAAAAAAAAAACTACATAAAGCTGACATAAATTATAAAATTTTGATGGAAAACTTAAATTAAATAAATGAACTTTAATTTGAAGTACTAATATTACTATTATATTATTATACAAAAAGTATATAGAAAGTTTAATTAAAGTTTATATATAAAATTTACTAAAAATGTAAAAATAAAAACTTAATAAAAATAGTAATATATTCTATATAAATATATTATTTATATATTATAATACTGATAACAATTATATATATATATATATATATACACACACATACATACATATATATATATATATATATATATATACTAAAATAACACTGTTTATTTTTTATACTATTTAGTTTCATCACTAATAAAGCGAATAATTCATTTAATCATAAAAAGTGAAGACAATCAAATTAAAACATTTAATAAAAAAATATGACCATTAACTAACTTCAAAGAACTATAAACATGCAAATATTAACTTAAAATCTTTGGAAGTACTTCAAATAAGTATTTTAGGTCAAAGAGATTTGTCCAACAAAACTTTTTGGACTGTAAGACCTCTTTAGTCTTACGATGCTTTTGGGAAAAGCAGCTCTGGATGAAATATATCAGTGTAAAGCTAAATCTTTTCGCTCTAATGTTAGAATAAACAAGGAAAAATGATAAAAGTGCGGTTTGTGTGTATAATTCCACCTTGTACAATAATGCTTCACTAAATTTGTTTTTGCTTCACTAGTTGTTAATCTGAACTATAATTAGACTAAATACTGCACTTTTTCCCACAGTCATCGCAAGTTGCGCTAAAGGATAAAAATACATTTGAGACAGCCATTACTCACAGCACCTGACTAATCGCTGCTATTGTCTCTATCTCGAGCTCCCTCCCTCTCTCCGTCTGTTTGGTTGTACCTCACGTCACTCTCATTTGTCAGCGAAGCTACTACTCGAGCTGTTTGCTTCTCGCTCGCTCCGTCTGTGAATGAAATATTAATAGGACCTTTGACAACAGGACTGGAAACAGCCATTAACACGCAATTACCCAGAGATGTGATGTGTACAAACTACAAGGTCAACCTGCGTCTGTGTTTTTTTCCAGTCTCTCGCACTCGTCTGTCGTCTTTGTCTTTCAGCCTCTGACCTAGACTGGCAGGTTTATCTCAAGCGCTGCACTCACTGCATGATGACCGTAACAACTGCACCTTAAACCACAGCCATGTCTGTAGATTTATAGCGGTGGTGAGGGCTGGAGGACGGTTTCGCGATAGCATCTTTACGATATGTTACTTAGGAGGTCTGTCAGTCACCTTGTAAGTGGACAAAGATGAGACACTACATAACACCGGGGCCCAAACAAGCCCTGTCCTGCTGAAGAAAAGGCACAAAAAAGTAGCTGTGAGAGCAGGATAATGTCCGAATCACATGATTATCAAAACTGTCTGACTAGACTTGCGTTAAACACAAGTGGATGGCATAAAACTAGATTGCTCCATTTATAATCAACAAACAGTCTTCAAAAGTTTACATACGCTTGATTCTTAATACTGTGTTGTTACCTGAATGATCCACAGCTGTGTTTTTTGTTTAGTGATAGTTGTTCATGAGTCCCTTGTTTGTCCTGAACAGTTAAACTGCCTGCTGTTTATCAGAAAAATCCTTCAGGTCCCACAAAGTCTTTGGTTTTTCAGCATTTCTGTGTATTTTGAACCCTTTCCAACAATGACTGTATGATTTTAAGATCCATCTTTTCACAATGAGGACAACTGAGGGACTCATATGCAACTATTACAGAAGATTTAAACACTCACTGATGCTTCAATGGAAACACAATGCATTAAGAGCCAGGGGTGTAAACTTTTTTAATTTGAAGATCAGGGTAGATTTTGTCTTCTGGGAAACATGTAAGTATTTTCTATAGCTTTTGAAGGGCAGCACTAAATGAAAAAAATATGATATTTAGGCAAAACAAGAAAAATGTACACATCTTTGTTCTGTTCAAAAGTTTTGAGGTGCTAATTTTAAGGTTTAGATTAATGTTGGGCAACAATTATTTGCGATTAATCGCATCCAAAATAAATGTTTCTGTGTATAATATATACTGTATGTGTGTGTACTGTGTATATTTATTATGTATAAATAAATGCACACACATTCATGTATATATTTAAGAAAACATTTTATGTTTATATATTAAATATATTTATATACAATATAAATTCTATGAATATAAATATATACATGTAAATATTTTCAAAATATCAAAATATTTTATTTTGGATGCGATTAATCACGATTAATCATTGCCCAGCCCTATTTTAGATATTTTTGTGTGTTTTTGCAATTGTGTAAGGTTTTAATATGTCTATATAGATTTAAAGTATTCATTTTTAGCTTAAGTTTATTTAGTTTTAATTATTTTAGTGCTTCAACTTAAACCAAACAAAAATGCGAAATGTTGCTTTGGCACCTAACTAAAATATTTTTATATATTTTATTTTATTTTAGTTAATTTTTTAAAACAAATTTGTATTAGGGCTGTCAAAATGATTAATCGCAGTTAACTGCATACAAAATAAAAGTTTGAGTTTGTCTAATATATGTGTGTGTACTGTGTGTAATTATTATGTATATATAAAGATAAATACAAACATATTCATGTACATATTTAAGAAATATTCAGGAGTATATATATTTATTATAACTTTTATATAATTTATATTATAATATAAATTAAAATATTTTCTCTTAAATACATACATTAATTTGTGTGTATTTACATACACATAATAATTACCCACAGCACACACATATATTAGGCAAACTCAAACCTTTATTTTGTACGCGATTAATCACAATTAATCATTTGACAGCCCTAATTTGTATATATAAAAATTTTTATTTTATTTAGTTTATATTATATTTTAGTTTATATTTTATTATTTCAGTCAATTGTATTTTAAGTAATAAATGTTTTTTAAATGGTTTTAATTAGTTAACAATGATAGCCCTGCTCTAAAACAAGCATTGTGAAAAGCACTATATAAATAAATTTTGATTTATGACTGAATAAATAAACAAAATTTGATTTATGATTGAATTCATAAATCAATTTTGACTGAATTGGGTTGATTTGATTTTAAATCTTCCAAAACTTTTCCCATTGCTTCCACTGTGTACACGTCTCACTGCAACCTCCATTTTTGCTTTTTTGAAGGAAACGAGGACGACTCAACATTATTTTTTGTGATAATGCTCTAGATTGAGTTTGTATTGAACCTAGAATATCCTTTACGTCAGTAAAGCCATTTTCAGTTTTCAAAGACATGGGCTAGAAACACAAACTGGTTCTCAAACGGGTCTGGTGATCAGTTTGGCTGAGCAGATCATTTTGGCACAAAAGTAGCAACAGAGCTCACACATAGGCAGCTTTTATTAAACTCTCAAGAAATATTCTCACAAAATGCACAAATTCATACAAGATGCATAGCACGCTCTAAATGCAGAAGCATCATCTGATCCCTAACTGGCCATCCGAGATCATCGACGCAAGCTAAAAGCATTACAAACTCACAATGTCACTCCAATCTGAGAGGAAGTGATTGGCGAGCCTCCAAATGCACCTGTGCGTCCGTCGCATCCCTCCACATTCTGCCTGCTCAGTCCAGAGGTGTCCTTCGCCAAACCCTCCACCATCCGCTTTGCGGCCGCCACTTGACCTTCTCGCTGTGTTTGTCTTATCACGCCGCTGCTACAACATCAGTACATGCCAGGAATGCCAATGACATTAAGATCCTATCCAGGAAACGACCCCGCATCCAGTTTCAACTCTACAATATGTCAAAGCTCTTCTGCTATCAGCGGTCTGAAACAACAGTTGTTATCACCTGCAAACTTCAAACGCTATGTGTTTGGGTTTGAAGTACATAAAAGGGCTTCTAAAAAGTACATACAGAGCAATATCACAGTTTCCGTGCTGAATTAGATAGACGCGTCGTCATGTGTAAGGACGTCTAACGCGGAGACAGAAAGATGGCTTAAGGGGTGTGAAATTATCTGATGTGATTGAAATCTTGCCTCTGTCAAAGATTAACCCTTGTCAGTGTCTCATATATATACGTTCTTATCGTTCGTTGCACAGCGGCAATGCAAAACCACCGCTGGGCAGGTCTCTGCGAGAAGTATCCTTGAGCTGTCAGTTTGATCTTCAGCTGTCCTTAAAGGAACAGTTCACTCAAAAATGAAAATTTGCTGGAGCTTTACTCACCCTCAGATCATCTACAGATTTGGAGAATTGAGCATTGCATCATTTGTTCACCAGTGGATCCTCTGCAGTGAATGGGTGCCATCAGAACGAGAGTCCAAACAGCAGATAAAAACATCACAATAATCCACAAGTAAGCAATTAATGTCTTGTGAAGTGAAAAGCTGCATGTTTCTAGAAAACAAACCCATAATTAAGGAGTTTTCTAAGGAGTCAATAATCCTTAATAACACATCTAAATCCACAAACATAATTGTTTAGAACAATTTCAGGGTGTGCTAACCTGAAAACAGTGTTTGGTCTGTGCATATTTCTCTTCTGATTCAGACCAAATTACTAATTCAGTGGAGAAAGCAATATTATGGATAGCGGACTCATATTTTAGCCAGAAGCAATGGTTTGAATCGGCACCCATTCACTGCAGAGGACTGGTGAGCAAGTGATGTAAAATTTCTCCAAATCTGTTCTGATGAAGAAACAAACTAATTTTTGTGTGAAGTATTCCATTAAACATGTTATTATGGTCGTACAATTAGGAGTCCAGTTGCCTAGTCAGTGTTTTTGAAGCCAAATATCAGCATTTATCTCTCTAGATGTGTCTACTTTCACTTTTAAAAGCACTAGTCTTCATGTCTGTCTTTAAAAAAATGGAGGAAATGCTTCTCTGCTCAGCTGACTGGGCTAAGCATTTCTTCAACTGGATATTCCCAAATCCGTGCTTACAAAATGTGCTTTTGTCTAGTACAGCATGAAATCTCTGGCAATACATTCAGCTTGAGATTCCCAGCTGAATTCACATTAAGACGAACTAAAGCTGATTACATCCACAGTGCTAATAAAACTTCTCAAACACATTTGCGAGCCTTACAAAAAGATACCACGGTAGTGCAAATAGCTTATGTTTCTACAGTTAGTTTTACTATGATGTGGGAACATGATATTATCCACCAAAAAGAAAATTAATTAATTAATTACAGAATGCAAACGTGTTCTCATATTAACCTGCCTAAACTACATTAACTATTATGTCTCTGATACACAAAAATATTATGCTTTTTTATTTCTACTCTAAAAGTAGCCATAAATGACAATCAATCATAAAAAAAAAAAAGATTACCATAATTATTTTTTTAAAGTTATTTAAAATGTGAATTAAAATAGACATTAATTCTGAACAGTAAAAAGACATTTGTTTGTGTGAGAAAACTGAATTACAAATACATTTTAGATTCAGGTTGTCCCTGATTAATGCCTCTTGCTCAAAAGACATACAAAGTTTAATGTCAAGACAGAAACACTGCTGAAATACCTCTGTTTATTTATTTATTTATTTTTGCTTTTGTCAGGCATGTCTAGTGGTCTTGACTCAATTATGGCGGAGACTGAAGAAAAATTGCAGAAGGATTATTACTGAAATCACATCTGTCAGCTTTACAGTAATATTCAGCACACCTCTTGTGCTTTTGTTGAGACCCATTGTCCATTATAATGGGAAAAAAATCTTGTGTAAGACATGTAACTCTAATATATGACTCTGGACCACAAAACCAGTCATAAGGGTTGGAAAAAGGGTTCAAAATTTATTGAGATTTATACAACACCTGACAGCTGAATAAATAAGCTTTGATGTGATGTATGGTTTGTTAGGATAGGACAATATTTGGCTGAGAAGAGATACTATTTGAAAATCTGGAATCTGAGGGTGCAAAAAAAATCTAAAAATTGAGAAAAATCCCCTTTAAATTTGTACAAATGAAGTTCTTAGCAATGCATATTACTAATCAAAAATGAACTATTGACATATTTACGGTAGGAAATTTACAAAATATCTTTATGGAATGTGATCTTTACTTAATATCTTATTGATTTTTGACATAAAAGAAAAAAATATAATTTTGAACCATACAGTGTATTGTTGGCTATTGCTTCAAAAATATCCATGCTACTTAAGACTGGTTTTGTGGTCCAGGGTCACATATAATATTTGTGGCATTGCATTGACAGGTTCCACTTAGTTATCCTTCAAGATTAGGGTGAGACAAAATCATTAAAAATGGAGTCAATAAAAGTGTCAATAAAAGAGCTGTATCAAACGTATGATTAATTTAGAAAATAGGCATCATTATGCAGCCCATTTGAACAGTTCATTGAAAAGAATCAACTCAAAACAGTAATTCATTCACATACAAGCATCGCTAACTTTGATTCTAAGCAGCCAACAGAAAATATAACACACTCACAACATGATTAATGAAATACTGTCTAAAATAATGTTTCTTAGGTACAATATACAGTGATCAACCTTCTCAGACAAGAATAAATCAGTAAAATTTGATGAAATTGGCTTGGTAAATGGGTTGACCGTCATGACCGCAGGAACCGTGGGAACAACGATTGTAGAGAGAATCTATGCTGTTGAGGTGGAAACAACAGTTACCATGGTAAGAAAAACCAAGGCTACAGTTTTTAATGCAGAAAACATTTCTCACAGTAAGTTTAAGTATTGCCGTATAGCCACATATCTTGTAGAAACAGCTTTTTCCCCCCGTAGACTTCATGTTGTAAGGCTTTTCAGCAAAATTAAACAGTAAAAACTGAAACAGCAAAAAAGTGGAGAACAGAAATATATATTTTTCTTCAAATTCCATCACAAAGAGTTACCAGCTTAACCACCGAGCAGAAATCAAAGCTTTTCTCTCAAGCTCAGTGTGAAAATCACATCAACGTTAAACATTTCTACAAGAGTTTCTTCAGTATTGCAGATTCATAGCTATTCCCAACTGTTTACTGGTAGAATAATATGTGCTGTATTCAAAATGTATATATCCTGGAAGATATAGACATTTGAAAACAGAAGGGAGGAACAGTGAGTGCCAGAAAATATCTTTAAAAAATATTTCAAGTTACACTGACCCTGGAACTCTTTCAGCATATATTGTCATTGGAGTTAAAAACTATTAAATTGCAAATAAAGCAATATTTTGAATACAGCAATGATGATTACTGTAAGTAATTTTAACAACAACAACAAAAAAAAATGCAATAATGTTATATTAAAACAGTTTAAGTGTACATTACCTTAATAAAGTATAAGAGTGATTATAAAGACTTTAATGTATTGTAACAATAAAAGAAATATTAAGTAAATAAGATGTAGAAAATGTACATAATATACACCTGCTATTAGAAAAATCCCACAAGAAATTCCCAAGGGTACTCAAGACGAATTAGCCTTCCGGGTTGGTCTACAAATTGACGTCATGACTGAATTGGCGTATAGCCATAAATTTAGGTGTTTTATGCTCCTGACATTCAAGGGTTACAGTAAAGGCTTTTATTTAATTTATTTCTGCCTTGGCACCCCGCATCAAAAATTACTGCTTAATTATTAACTGGCGTCTTGCAAAAACATGTTTGTTTTCCTGCCACAGTGTCTCTTACAAATAAATCAAATGACAGCACTCTGTGCACACACACACATCACAATTGACCATCGTAATTTCACCACCTGACAAATCTCGTGGCGCGCAACAGGAGGGGGCAGAGGCCAACGCATGTCCATTTCCCTTCGTCCTCCTCATGATGACCCATCCACACTTCTCTCACTATTGCATACGAAAAGTGCGCTTTTAATGCATTTGTGTCAGATACAATCGATAAGACGAGCACACGCACACTCAGAATAATAAACGCAAGCGCAGACAACCCTATCATGACTGTGTGATGAGAGATGATGACCTTGCGTGTGCATGGATGACAACTCCCTCAAAGGCACCGGGGTAAATGTATTTACCTTCACGGTACGCAACACAACAGGTGCTGCAAATGTGTGAAAACGCGAACGAACGAGAAACGTGCTTGCACCTGTTTGCACGTTCGGCAAGTGACAGTTTGCAGTTGAGGACAAATCGAAGCGAAATCCAATCGAAATGACACGGTACTGACCCGTACGCGAGCGGTACCGGGTGCCGCCACAGCGTCTGCCATTCAAGGGCGGGCGTTCTCGCTGAAAACAAACGAGAGGAATCCACCAAAGTATCTCACCTTTTCCGTCCTCGTCCTCCCGATTCAGGTGCATGGCTGTTCGCCTTTGGCACGCCAACAAACGCTTGTTTCTTCTCTCAAGTCCCCTCCAAGAAAAAGTCGAATCCAAAATGCGCGCTAGAGCTTCCAATGGGCGAGTGACCATGGAGCACCGCTCTCTCCTCTCCTTCCCCGCTTATTTCTTTCTTTCACTCACTTGCTTTTTCTTTCCCAGTCCCCTCATTCGGCTAATGTCGGGAGATGGCAGTGAGAGGGTTTGAAGGGAGGGATGAGGGCGAGGAGTGGTGAGTTGTGTGTCCGTGTCACCGCCAGCTGATGGCACGAACACTAACATCTCAGTTTATGTGGGTGAAGTCGAGTAAAACGGGACGCGTTTTGGCCAGTCACCGAGAGCGCCGTTAAAATAGCTCTGCAGGCTGCTCTCGTGTTCATTTTATCATTATATGCTGAAAATGTCACAAAAACTGTTTAAGACCGAGCCATTTAAATGTCAGAAGTCACAGTGTTAAGATACAACAGCCAAATCAAATCGAACATTTAAAGCAAATAAAAATGTCATAAAAGCATACGCTTATTTTTGGCATCAAAATAAATTTTAAAATGTTTGTATATTTGTATATATTTGAATACTGCATTCATGCGTGTTTTTCTTTAACGTGGAAGTAAGCCTATGGGCGAGACCTCCGGTTTAGTAGCCGCTATAGGGAAATAACGTGAACGTGCAGTAAACAGTAAAACTGTTTGCACTACAAACCAGTGTGCTCATAATTAAGAAAACAAAATAAAATAATATGGCAAGACACACCAATTTGCAATATCAAACAGTAAAACGATCTGTTTGCAGAATGCAGAAAAAAGACCCATAAAATTTACAAATGGCCGCGCCCATTCTCACGGGAAGAAAAAGGTAGATAGCTAAACACTACATGTGATAGCTAAACACTACAAGTTCATTAAACTACAAACCAGTGTGCTCATAATTAAGATAATACATTAAATAAATATGGTAAGACACAATAATTTCCAATGTAAAGCAGCAAAACAAGCTGTTTTGTACAGCTGAAAAAAACTGGACCCTGATTAGACTGGAAGCTAGACCCTAGAAAATTTACTTTTTCTTGTCAACTGTTACGGGAAGAAAAAGGTGGTTAGCTAAACACTACATGTGCAATCTTGAATACTCAAGTTTTATTGGGAAAATCATCAAAAATATTTCATAAGTTCATTAAACTACACACCAGTGTGCTCATAATTAGGATAATACATTAAAATTATATGCTAAGACACACCAATTTGCAATATAAAGCAGCAAACCATGGTGTTTTGTACAGCTAAAAATAGCTGCTTGCAGGTGACACTGGAAGCCAGACGCATAAAATTAACTTTTTCTTGCCCACTGTTACGGGAAGAAAAAGGTAGTTAGCTAAACACTACGTGCAATCTTGAAATTTCAAGTTTTATTGGGAAAATCGTCCAAAATATTCTAGAAGTTCATTAAACTGTCCCATTTTAGCTGCTAAAATGGAACAGCAAGCAAAGGTTTTATCACCCAGCCTCTGTAAATTCATTAGCCTTGCCTACTTTAGCCAACTCAGACCATCAAATCAATTCATACATGTCAAGCATTGTTTGGCAAATGTTTCCAACCCACCTTATTCTTCAACCCGGAAATAAGCCTATGGGCAAGACTTCCGGTTCATTAGCCGCTGTAGGAAATAACAAGAAGAATAACAACGTGCAGTAAACAATAAACCTGTTTGCACTACAAACCATGTGTTAATAAATAAAATAATATGGTAAGACACTTATTTGCAATATCAAGCAGCAAAACAAGCTGTTTTGTACAGCTAAAAATAGCTGGACACGGATGAGACCAGAAGCTGGACCAAGAAAATTTACAAATGGCCGCAGCCACTCTTCAAAAAATAAGGTGGATATTTTGCAATTATACGTAACCATACTGACGTGTTTTTGTAGGCCAACCCGGAAGTTTGCATCACCCTGGTTCCCTGGACATAAACCCAACATGATTTTTCCTATTGGTTTTTGTATTATTACAGAAAATAAGCTCTGTGACCAACAAAGGTTCTTGGTTCCTGCATGTTTTGTTAATCATGATAAAATTCACAAATAAACAACATTCCTGACTTTGGAAGTCTTAATACAACCAGAAAAAAGCTGTAGGCTATAAATGAACTACACCACAGATGCATGACTTCAACATCACCATCATTAACCTTTAGCCAACTCTTTTTGAGTCATTTCCCTGGAAATTAGTTAGAATAGTTTCCAAGAACATGATTATATAAACACAACAAGGCTGTAAAAGCAACTAGTGAGTAGATGAGTTTATGTGTTTGCCGTGATTACATTTAAGGCCCCCGATAACCTCTGTATTCCCATTTAGACACTTGTTAGCTACCACCTTTTTCAAGACAAGAAAATCTTTAAAAATCACAAGGGGGTTACTGATGTATTTTATGTTGTTGATTAAAACTTAAAAATATATTGAGCTTGTATTCACCACAGACCTTATTTCAGGCATTTAACCAAAAACAAAAGTGAATCAGAAGTGCTAAGTGCTTTCCAGGTTTTGGCATACAAAAATATATCATCCCTGCAGCAGTCGATGACTGGAAAATAAATCTAAAAGAACTCCAACCTACATTTAAACATTTTTTGCACATGCTAAATTTTGCTGAATGAGAGGTTAAAATGATGCATAAAAATGCTTTTCATATTTTCAACACATCAGAAGAAGTAGATGAGGAACTTCTTGGCTTCATTTGATGAAGTGTTTTTGTAGAATGCAAGTGGGTTGTAAGAATAAGCTTCTGGACATACCACATATGTTTTGTACATACACCTTTAACCCACATATTCTTTGAACTGTGACATGACATTTATGCATTTGGCAGATGCTTTTATCCAAAACTGAAGATTCTTCCTTCAGTTCCCTCAGAAACAGGCCTATATGACCTTGCTACTACCAGACTCACAGTTCTTCATGTTATATTTTCCAATCTGACTGCTTTTCAGCTGGGAAAGTCGCTGTTTTTTATTCATTCATGATGTATCTCTCTTTTTATATTTCAGGATTGCTGCTGAAGCATAATTTATGCTGCTTTTAAGGGAGTTTTTTCAAATGCGTAGTTGTGGCCTTGATCTATGACACTTGGACTCTTTTTATATTTATCAATTTTATTACACCTAAAGGAATAGTTAAGCTAAAAATTAATTTTTTTTGAAAATTCTCAGGCCATCCAAGATGTGTTGGACCAATGGATCTTCTGCAGTGAATGGGTGCCGTCAGAATGAGAGTCCAAACAGCTGATAAAAACATCACAATAACCCACAAGTAATCCACATCGACTTTAGTCAATCAGTTAAGTCTCGTGAAGTGAAAATCTGCGTGTTTGTAAGAAATAAATCCATTATTACAGCATTTTAACTTAAAACCAGTAACGTTAAGACAAAATACTTGTCCATAATCTATAATAACGCTTCCTTCAGTGAAAAAGTCCATCGCCTGTTGTCCTCACACATCAAAATCTACCTAAACATATTTGTTTAGAACTATTTTTGACTTTTTTTCCCTTGTAAACAGTGCTTGACGTGTGCATATTTCTCTCCTGATTCAAATAAAACCTTTTCACTGGAAAAAGCAATATTATGGATAGTTAAAAATGTCTTAATTATGGATTTGTTTCATGCAAACACACAGACCTTTGCATCACAAGATGTTAGTTGATAGACTGGAGTGGTGTGGATTACTTGTGGATTATTGTGATGATTTTATCAGCTGTTTGGACTCTCATTCTGACGGCACCCATTCACTGCAGAGGATGAGTTGTTCATATTCTCATAATTAATTATTCTGAAGTAGCCAAATAATATAATTCATAACCAATTACAGATTTGAGTTTATCTGCATTTTGAAGTGGCTTTGAGCACAGGTTGATTTGACAGAATAGTATCAGTTTTACAAGGCCAGTATTATGCAAGATTTGAAACATTACCTTGAGAGCTTATCAATTTGGTCTTCACTGCGTGTAATTAGCCAGGGTTTTGCCATTCCTGCTGATATTTGCAAGCTATTTAGCATCTCTACTTGATGTTGGATGATTGACAGCTGCTTATGCTAATTATACCTTCTGATGCACTGATGACAGCATTACCTGCACCCCCCACCGAGTGCCATCATACTCAGTGCGTCCTCTAAACATGCAGAAATGTCTGCTTTCATGAAGTCAGACTCGTCTGGGATCACACACTACATTGTGTGTCTCCTGAGACAATCTGTTTTCCCAGCTGGTGGAACAGCACAACAAACCAATTGACTCTCAGCTCACGGCTGCAGGTTCAGATCTGCCAATGAAACCCAGTGATACTGACGCCCCCTAGAGGATCTTCACCAGAGTTGCATTAGAATTCTAATGGAGAGGAAACAGCAGCATGTCAAGCAGCTGCCATGCAGCAGAGTCAGAGTGTTTTTGTATTAAGGTACCGCCTATCCACCTCATTTTTCCCGGAAGAGTAGGTGCGGCCGTTTGTAAATTTAATCATCCACATCCAGTTATTTTTAACTGTATAAGACAGCTGGTTTTGCTGCTTGATATTTCAATCTGGTGTGTCTTATCATATTATTCCAATGTATTATCTTATTTATGAACACAGTAGTTTCTAGTGCAAATCGTTTTACTGTTTACTGCATTTTGTTTTCTTTTCGTTATTTCCCTACGGTGACACAATAGAAGAAAACAGCTTACTTCCGCATTGAAAAATAAGGTGGAGCTTTAGACATACCAAGCCACATATTTAATTAATAATGTATAATAACATTATTTTTGCAGTAAAAATGGAATCATGCCTTAAAAAAATGTAAAAATTGCAATTATGCAGGGTGTGCATCAGTGTTATTTTAGTGAGATGCTATTATAGTTTTTATTTATTTAAAAAAGTTCTATTTTTAATTATTTTACATTGTTATAATTTTCAATTTCATTTGAATTAATCTTAAAGTAATTTTGTTGTGTTTTTGTATTATTAGTATTAGTACTATTTTATTTTTTATGTCTATATAGTTTTTATTAATTGCATGCCTTTCATGCCTAATTTAATGACACATAATGACAATTAATGTTGTTTTACTATCATTGACATACTATTATAGCTTTTATTAATAATTTAAATTAGTATTGTATTTAATAAGGACACTGAGGGTATAATTGAGAGTGTTTTATTTTCATTATTTCCAGTAATTTTTCTTTTATTATTATTATGTACATATTTAAAATAATAATAATAATAATAATAATAATAATAATAAAAGAATATACATTTATGGAGGGTTTTAGTTCAAGTTTTAGTCATTTTGTCATATTTTTCTTTTATTAGGTTTTTTAATGTCTATATCGTTTTTTCACACCTTAAGAATTTTTAAAAGGACATTTATGCTTGGTGTAATCAGTATTTTGTATAATTGAGTTTTTATTAATATTTTAATTTATTTTATAGCTTTTTCATTCAATTTTAGTTCAAGTTAATTTTGTTCTGTGTAATTTTCAATACTTATTGTTTATATAAATATGTCTATATACTTGATTGAACCAGTGTTATTTTAGTTTTTTTTTTGTTTGTTTGTTTTTTTTGTATAATTGAAATATTATAGTTTTTATTCATCGTTTGAACAAGTTTTTGTTTTCATTTTCCATTTTCATTTTCAAGTTTTAGTAAATTAAATTAGCGTTTTTTACATTTTTATTCGTTTTTTTTTCTTTTGGCTTCAGACTGTCAGTCCCAGAGTAACCAAAATGTAATACTTCATGTGGAGTCTGAGATTTACTGACTCAATAAGAGCAATGTTGAGCGTCCTTGAAAGGCCTTGAGTATCTCTGTGTCCTTGTGAATAATGCATTTATCCCCCTAACCAAGTAAAAGCATCCATATGGATTTCATGAAGTCCAACTGCAACCTGAAAACCACCATGAGTTTGTTATTACTTCAGAGAGATCAGTTAGAGTAAACTATACATCGCATTCTATTACTTCATGTATTTCCAAGGACAAAAACTAGCTTGATTCATATGATCTTCTGACTTTGGCTGCAAAGTGTTGTTTTTGCATGAATAAGGTTGAAAAGGGAAAACAGACTGAGGGCATCGGGCATCAGTTGACCTCTCGATTTGTGTGTGAGTGTGTATCTGCTGGTGGCTTAACCTTGACTTAGAGAAGCCAGACACCTAAGTGAGAGACAGGACCTGATATGCTGGCGTCTTGTCATTGCCGCTGGCTCATCGATATCACACGATCACTCCTACATCAGTCTGTCTGTATCTCTCTCCCTCTCTCTCTCTCTCTCTCTTACACACACGCAAATGCATAAACAAAAACACTCTTCTTGTTTAGCATTTATCAACTCAGGCTTTCTCAACCCACTTGACTCCAAATTTCTTTTGTAAAATCCATTAAGTTAAATTCTTGTCAACATCCTTGACATTTACCTATAATCCTCACATCACCTGTTAGACTTTAGCATAACAAATTCTGTGAATAAATCACATTTTATTCATTCTGGCTTTCTTCCAAAACCTAGTGAAAAAAAGATTCACAAAAAAGGAGCGACAAAAGCTGTCAGTGGGGCGATACATTTTGAAAAGGTTAACTTTTGTAACTTATTTACACCTAAAGGGTGCATATTGGTGCCTTAAAGGTACATATTAGTACTTAAAGTGTAAATATTAGTACCTTTTGAAAGGTTGTATCATTTTTGTACTATTAGGTGCAGGTAAGATACAGGCATCGATCATCCAAAAAAATCCATATCGAGACCTTGCATTTTTTTTCCCATTCTATTTCTCACGTCTTGCAAATCAAAAATATGATCAGTGTGAACGACCCCTTAGAAGGCAGCTATGTGGACGGTAAAAAGCAAGGCAGCTCACTAGGTTTTGAAACAGAGCTCCTATCTTGCTCCCTTTGAGGTAAATATTCATTAAGCTGTCTCGCTGGTTGCTTCAGAACTCAAGTCAACAAGCGTGCCTTTCATCTCTCACTGTTTTCATGGGTAATCAAGCACAAGGGTCTGGCTAATTTTACAGCCTTGATCTCCCGGTTCACCTTGCATACAGCGTATGCAGTACATCATATAGTTAAACAACTGCACACTTTTGCCGACATGTTGCTTTTACAGGCTCAGATGAAATTCTGTATAGAATAGAAAAACTAGGCAGTGTATTTTATGCTGTAGTGAAGTGTGGATTAGTTTTCTGGGAAAGTTCGGAAGAGTTCAGGAAAATGGTTAAAGCCCCAATAGGATCCTAAAATGTAATGTGATGCGAAAGGCTTCACATTGCAAGCAAAACTCGATTTTTACATTTTCTAGAAAACGTGATCGGTGCTCGTCACTGCCATAATGCTGATTGCTGACCTCATGTCTTGATGCTATTCCAGTCCCTAGATATGATTAAAGTGTTGCTTTTTTTCACTTGTTTTAGTGTCTGCCAGGTGAAATTGTACTCCAAGTATGAATGCTTGCAAAAATAATTGCACATGTTTCTTAATCAAGTTAAACATTCAAGATTTCTGTCTATGCAGAACAGAAATACTTAGTAATGAGCATGCTTATGAGCAAAATAAGCATTTTTCAACTGCTTTACACAACTTGCTAAAAGCATGAAGGGCCATTTCTGTCATATACAGAGCAGTGCTTTTATGATTTTGATAATACAATAAAATATTATAAATACCAGTTTGCAACATCAGGCAGCATAACGGACTGTTGTACAGTTTAAGTTATAAATGCCCATGCCCACTTGGTTAAAAATAGAGTAGGTTATGGGACAAAAACGTGCAGACTTAAAATTTCAAATCAAAGATTAATTCTCTTATCCTTTCAAATTCTTACAACTGTCTGCTAAATAATTAAATGCATAGAAATGTTAATTATAAGTGAACTTTTCTGTCTGTGCAGGTCTATAATGAACTTTTGACATAAAAGCTTTATGTTTTTTTCTGAATGGAGGAACAACTGGTGCTGTATAGGGTACATGCCAATTGAAACATGACAAATGTAATATGTCCAAATAGAACACACTTTTTAATAACTTATTCTAAAGAAGTACCTACTTAGAGATTTAGGACACAGCTGTGAATTTTTTTTTTTTATTATCTATTTTTCTATTTTGAAAAATAAACATTGTGTGTGTGCATTCCTATTGGAATAATTGGATTTTCGCACACAACATTTCACAGTGCCACTTATAAGTTTAACCTTTTAAAAATACATCTCTCATATGAAGCAAATTTATGTGACCAACTTGGAGTTTTTCACCCTCATACTAAACTCCCAGTCACATGGATTCCTATTGGAATGACTAGATTTTGCATGTATGGATCCCTATTCGATTGACAGGATTTCACATGCATGGATTCCTATTAGTATCACTGAATTTTGCATGCATGGATTTCTATTGGAATTACTGAATTTTACATGCATGGATTCTTATTGGATTGACAGGATTTCACACGCATGGATTCCTATTAGAATGACCAAATTTTGCATGCATGGATTCCTATTGGATTGACGGGATTTCACATGCATAGATTTATACTGGAATGACTGGATTTTGCATGCACGGATTCCTATCGTAATGACAGGATTTCGCATACATGGATTTCTAATAGAATGACATAATTTTGCATGCATGGATTCCTATTTGAATTATGGAATTTTGAATGCATGGATTCCTAATGGAATGACAGGATATTGCATGCATGGATTTCTATTGAATGATGGAATTTCGCATGCATGGATTCCTATTGGAATGACAGAATTTCGCATGCATCAATTCCTATTGGAATGACTGGATTTGTCATGTATGGATTTCTATTGGAATTACTAGATTTGGCAGGTATGGATTCTTACTGCAATGACTGGATTTCGTGTGTATGGATTCCTGTTGGAATGACTGGATTTCAAATGCATGGATTTCTATTACAATGATGGAATTTTTCATGCATAGATTCCTATTGGAATGACAGAATTTCACATGCATGGATTCCTATTGGAATGACTGGATTGTGTGTAAATGGATTGCTTTTGGAATGACTGGATTTCAGATGCATGGATTCCAAATAAAATGACTGGTGTAGCGAATTTAGCTCAAAGGGAAATGTATATAAATAATTACAATTAATTATGATTAATTACAATTACTTATATCAGCTGCCAGTAGTAACTGTAGCAGAATCAATTTTCCATCAACTAATCTGTTCGCTCAGCGAACATTCAGTATAATCTTTATATCAACTCTAAGAAATGATATTTTCTTGGCCACAGAAAATAACTTTCTTAAAGTACCATTGCATTAGAGCAAGTAGCTCGAATCGGAATCGTAAAGGGACATTAATTTGCAAGGCAGAATCAGAATCAAAACTCATGTAATTTGTGCACAATAGTTTATTAACGAAGGACTAACACATAACTAATCTAAACAAACAAACATGAAATCACTCATACATGGGGAAGGGTCAGTGAGAAGCAGTTAGAGAGAGAGAAGGAGCATGAAGCTATGGAAAAAAAGTCAGTTAACCACCTGCTGTGAAACCATCAGTGCTGTCTACAACTTATACTAAACCTCTGTATTGTTTAGTTAAATGTACGATACTTGCATTGCCTTGGTCGTTGAACAAGTGTCCAAATGCAGTCTCTGGTGAAGGTCTTGATGGTTGGAGCAGTGGTGGTTTTGGAATCGTGATCACGTTCTTCTGGGTCCGAAGAGTGATGAACTCCAAAGATGTTCTGACTCGATGGTGACTGGGAGTTTCATCCCATGTGACAAGTGAAGAAGAACCAAGAGCTGAGAGGGACTCAGCTGAAGTCCTGTGATCCTTGGGGAATGGAAAGACAAGGCCGCAAGGCCTGGCGCGTGCTTAGGGAAGTCCTGAAGAGTTCTAGCTCATCTTCTTAGGTTCTAAAAGAACCACTGACTGACTGAGGCGAGTCATGAAAATGAATTCAGGAGTTGAGTGGAAGTGTCTGGCTCTTAGTGGTCGAGAGCCAGTGTTGGGCCTGTCGGGCCTGCCAGGCACGCCCTGTGCCGGCTCAGGCTCCCCGTGGGTTCCTCCACACGAGCAGCAATCGGTAGATGTTGCAGACGAGTGAAGAGAGTGAAGAGAGGGAAGAACTAGGGAGGCGGTCAACCGTTTGCCTTTAAGCTCTCTGGAGGCTGCGCCTCCAGGAGGTCCATGAACCAATGGTAACTTTCACCTTTGAGAGAAAGTTTATGACTCTTTGTCCGTGAGCATGGTATTTTGCATATGTAATTCGACTGGGTGTTGATGCAAAAACTACTAGGTTTCTTAAAACACTAATATGTTGCATAGGTATCAACATCTAATTTACACCATCTTTTAGATCATCAACATACGAATTAAAAGAGACCAAACATGACATAGGTGCTTTATACAACTAGTCATCTATCATAACGCATGCATAAAACAGTAGAAAGACAAATAAAAATACAACAGACAAAATTAAAATACAATGCAGTAATACTGTACACAATGACCTGGGCTATGTGTGATAGGAAGGTCAAAGAAAGGTTTGTCTGGGAATGAATAGGAAAGAGTCTATAGGCATTGTGTCTTTCCTATGGCAAATGTAGCATGGGCAGATGTGCATTCCTTGAAGCAATAAAACCTCTTATCAGATAGTCACCGTGGCAACTAAGCCCTTTTGGGGTGTTCGTTGCTTTGGGGGGTTGTCTTCAAAACTCCAGCATATAGCTGGGTTGTTGGTTTTAAAGATTATTTGTTAAATGTAACAAATAACTGTATGTCTGATTGGTC
Source organism: Labeo catla (assembly GCA_012976165.1). NCBI lineage: Eukaryota > Metazoa > Chordata > Actinopteri > Cypriniformes > Cyprinidae > Labeo > Labeo catla. The sequence continues at coordinate 221,155 of VONZ01000464.1, forward strand.
CAGATGCTACATATTCCCCCCCTTTCGAACGTTGTTGTCTGTCCAACAGACAACAGCGAGCGATGTCCGAGGTGCAGAACAATCAGACATGCACCTGTCACTCATGGCTGGGAGAGAGCGGTGGCTCTCTGGTTGTTGGTGTCACTAGGAGTGGTTGGGGTGCTGTCAGGTGGTGTGCTGTGATGGTGTAGGCAGTAGCAAGGCGCAGGTCCTTGAGCTTGTGCAGCAGGTGTCATGGCAGTGTCACCTGTCGTCCTGAGGTGATTTGGCCTTAGTCAAATGGTTGCTTTAGGTGTTGTTTTGAACAACTGGTTGACTCTCACTTGTGAGAGGGCAGGTGATTCCGGGGGTCACAGGGAATCGTAACGGAGATGGTAGTGTGAAGAGAGTTTCAGACTGACCTAGTGATGATGGCAGGAGGGCAGCAGGTGGTTGTTAGCCCTCTGTTCTGCTTGAACGTCACTAAAAGTCTGATGTTGGCAGTGTTGCTTTGCTTTGGTGGCAACACTGGTTTAAGCTTGCCTGAGTTGTGTTGGTAGAGGTTTGGCTGTTGGGCCTGTGGGCCCGTTGCTCTATCCAACGTAGTCTGGCTGCTCCTGGGGTGTCGGCTGGTTTTGCAGGATGCTCCTCCTCTTGAGGAGTCTGATGCTATGTTATGTTTGACAAGTCTGTCCTTTCCGGTACTTCTCAGTGGAGTTTTGTTCAAGGAGCTCTTTTGCTAGTGTCAGCAGCTCCTGTAACTCAAAAGTGGGTGTGTCCAGCTGTCGTTGTGCACCCTCCATTTAGCACCTGTGTGAAAGGTGTGGAGGAGGATGTGGTTGACTGCTGTTGGACATACCGTGGTGCTTGCAGGCTGAGGATGCCCTTTTCCATGGCTCCTCCCAGTGGTTGGTCTGGAACCTGGGTCTGTTGCCATGGCGATGGTTATGTCCTCTGCTGGCTAGTGTCTTTCTGTAGAAGGGCCTGGCATTGTGGCAATGCTGGGTGCCTTCTGGTGCCTGCTTTGAATTCTGGGTTGTGCAGTCCAGAATCAGTGGGTTCTTACAAACACCTTTGGAGGAGGCCTTGTGCTTGTTAAAGGCCTTGTGTGTCAGGTCACGCAGTTGTTGAATAGGCATTGATTGAGGGCAGGCTAGAATGCCTAAATGGTGACTCACAATAGGATGCAGGTTTTGGAGGAAGAGGCTCTTGAAGCTGGTGTCCTCCTCCATCCCGGGTTCATTGCGAGCTCCGAAGTAAGCTCGTCGAAGTCTGTGGTAGTACACATGTGGAGTTTCATACCGGCCCTGTTTGGTGTCCAGGGCAGCGATCAGTCCGTGTCCAGACTCTGGGTCTGAGAATTCCTTAATGATGGCTTGTCTTAGCTGCTGGTAGTCCGATTGGATGTGTCCTGGCTGTCGAGCCAGGAAGCGTCGCACCTCTGGGCTAGAGGTGATCCACAGCAGATAAAGTCTATTTTGGTAGTTCACACATTTCCAAGACTGAAGGAAAAATTTAATGTCTCTCATGTAGGCGTGGACGTCATGGTCTCCTGCAAGTTCTGGTGTGAATGCAGGGATGTTTCTCGCCATTCGATTGAGTTCTTTGAGTGTCACTTCATGTGTCACTTCAGAGTTCATCTGAATGAATTCTGTTCCTTCTGCGGCTGCAGAGGTTTCCTGGAAACTGACTTGTGAAGTGTTAAGCAGAAGGTCTTGGCTCCCCCCTTTGTATCTGTGTACAGGGGCATGGGGGTTTGCACTGCTGGCTGTGTGACGTGCAGCAGGGGGTCTTTTACTTGAGTCCATGCATAGTCGGTAAGACTGTTTCAGTTCTCTCTGAACCATGTCAAGCTCCTCTTTAATGTTGCCGAATTGCTGAGTCAGGGTTTGGACTTCAGCTCTGGCTGCATGCAGATGGCCTTCTAAGGCCTTAACTCTAGTGTCTCTCTCATTAAGTTCTACGTATGCTGTTCTTAACAGCGACTTTGTGTGAAACAGTTCTCTTTCCAAATCTTGTCTGGTGGCCTTTTCAAGCTGCTCTCTGTGTCTGGCAGCTGTCAGAGCCTCCTGAAGACTGGTGATTTCCTTCTGTTGTGCCGTTCTGTCAGGTTCCTCGCGCCTGTCCTGTTCCTTCTCTTGCTGAGCAGGTGTCGGTTCCCTTTGGAACTCTGTGACTTGCAGTTTCAGTTCATTTACCTCCTGTCTGAGGCCCTTGAGGGTGTGGACTAAGAAGAAAATGATGCTGGTCAGCTCCTGGTTGTCCAGGCTGGGTGTGAGGTGTCCACTTGTGTCGCAGTCCTGCTGTTCCTTTCTCTGCCATTGCAGGTTGTTGGCTGCTTTCGGCTGAAGCATGTCCATCACAGTGCTCTGCAGGGTCTCCAGGTGTTCCTGGTGGGTGGCAGGGCTGGATGTCTGAGGCATGCTGGTTCACTTGTGGGAACACAAGAGAGAAATGCAGACGGCAAATGCAAGTACATACAGAGGTGTTAGCTATCTGTATAGGGAATGGCTCTCTAGGCCGTGTAAGGTGTGAACAGCTGGTTAGGGCAGCTAGTGAGGTGGGGGTGCTAAGATTTCGTGCGGGTCAGCACAAAGAGAGGGTTTGAGTAACTTTGATGGGCTGTAAGCAGGGGGTCAGCTAATGACCAGGCTTTACCTGTAGTCAATTATTACTCAAAACACTGATGGTTCACAGGTTTGGTCACTATGAAGGTGCCAAATAAACAAAACTGAAATAAAATCAGAAAGAGACAGAGGGAGAAGGAAGGGCTTTCCTTATTTAGTTTAAGATAGGAGATATGACTACGCAGATGTTCCTTGTTCAAAGGCATGCTGCAGTAGGGTCATAAATCTAGGGAGGCTGTTAGCTAAGCTAGCAGGGACGCATCAAATATCTCAAGGTAAATAAGCAGAAACACTAGGAAGTGTTTCTAGTCTTCTCAGGGCCTATGGCTTGGTGAACGGTACTTGTACCTCAAGTAGCAGGCCTGACTGGTAAGGAGTAAGGAGAGACAGGATTTAGTCTACTAATGACCTGTACGGTTCATTAAGGGGACATCAGTTGCTAGAACTGCTATAATCCTATACCGAGAGGGAAGATAGTGATGGTCAGATAAACTAAAATAAGGGAAGAAAAATGAAAATATCCTAATGGCTTTAGGAAACTAAAGGAAAAGTAAGTAACTTGATTTAATTAAATTGGTGACTTAATTAAAATCAATTTAGCTGAACGGGTACATTCAAGCTAAACAAAGGTTAAAAAAAAAATAATAATAAAATCCAAGCGAGGTAGACCAAAGTCAGAATAAATTAACACAGTTAAAACCCAAGTATGTGAGGAGGGCCAACCTAACTGAGTCTAAACAGAAAGCGATAGCACAAACGGGAGGTGAAACCAAGAGAAAGGGGGAGAGAGAGGAGAGGAGTGGCTTGAACATTACACTTTACACTCACACGTCTAAGCATTAGTCGGATGCTAACAGCTAACTGTTGAGGTAAAGGGCTTAGCTTAAATGCCTGTATGGCTGCTAAAGAGTTAGCCTTGGCTACACTCAGTTCTACTCAGTTTACACAAGGGTCTGTGATGTGTATGCTGTTATCAGATTGAACCGGAAGAGGCTGCTCTCAACTTCCGGGTGAGACGTTGCTAAGAGACCGATGGATGTTCACAACAACGAACAAGCTGAGCAGAACTTGTGCTGCTGTGAAACAGGCATGGGAATCTTACACGCAGTCAGTTATGACTTTTTGCATACAACTTCATTCACAAATCAGATCAGCACATTCACTTCACAGACAATGGTAAATTCCTAGTTAGCTAAGCTAGAATTACACCATTAATTCGCTATTCATTTGCATAATCTTTATGATTACAATGATATGCGATAGTTACAAGAAGGCCTTAATTCGGAGAAATGAGGAACATCGCTCAAATCACCATTACAATAACAATACTGTAGCAAGATTTCTTCGTCGCTCAGTTTTAATATCAATGCAAGTGGGATTTCTTCGCCATGCAGATTATTTAATGCCGCTAATCTGAAATTTCCTTGTCAGACAAGACTTATGCATTTAAAGCTAAAAGTGGGGATTTCTTCGCCCAAATTTAGATGAATTTATTCATTTATGTGGTCTGCTAATCTGAGATTTCTTCGTCAGAGAAGACTTACTTCCACATTTAAAGCTAAAAGTGGGGATTTCTTCGCCCAAATTTAGATTAATTCATTCTGGTACCATTTATACGGGCTGCTAAACTGAGATTTCTTCGTCAGAGAAGGCTTACGCTCTACTAACAACAGAAATTAGGATTTCTTCGCTAATATCAGGTTAGTTTCTTATCGTACGATTTAAAAATGTGTTATAGCATTGAACAAGTTTCTACTGCTCGTGGTAGGGCACATTCAAGCTATAGTCTATCTGATGTTATCAGAAGCTGCATGTGTAAGACGTTAATAAAATTTATGGGACAAACACAAAAGTTTGATATTGAATCTGCTTGCAAATAATGTTTAAACGATGGCCGCGTCCTCCACCATTATGTAGCGAATTTAGCTCAAAGGGAAATGTATATAAGTAATTGTAATTAATCATAATTAATTGTAATTATTTATATACATTTCCCTTTGAGCTAAATTCGCTACACTGGATTTTGCATGCATGGATTTCTATTAGAATAATGGAATTTTTCATGCATGGATTCCTATTGGAATGACAGAATTTTGCATGCATGGATTCCTATTGGAATGACTGGATTTTACATGCATGAATTCCTGTTGGAATGACTGGATTTTACATGCATGGATTCCTATTGAATGACTGGATTTTGCATGCATGGATTCCTTTTGGAATAACTGGATTTTGCATGCATGGATTCCTATTGGAATGGCTGGATTTGACTGGTATGGATTCATATTGGAATGACTGGATTTGGCAGGTATGGATTCCTACTGGAATGACTGGATTTCATGTGTATGGATTCCTATTGGAATGACTGGATTTCGTGTACACGGATTTCTACTGGAATGATTGGATTTCATGTGTATGGATTCCTGTTGGAATGATTGGGTTTTGCATGCATGGATTCCTATTGGAATGACTGGATTTTACATACATGGACTTTTATTGGGATGACTGGGTTTTGCATGCATGGATTCCTATCAAAATGTGAAATCCAGTCATTCAAACGGCTGGATTTGGCATATATGGATTCCTATTGGAAAGACTGGATTTTGCATGCATAGTTTCCCATTTGAATGACTGGATTTCGCATGTGAAACTTCACAACACAACAGTAAATGAGACTTATAAGTTCTACTTAAAAAAAAAATGCATCTCTCATATGAAGGCCCCTTGTGAAGATTTAATCCCCACCATTCCCAGCTCCTCTATTGCATCTCAGTTACAAAGTGACTTCACTGGCTGCACATAAAAAGATCTGGCTTCATTATGAGCAGAAATCAGAGGAGAATGTAGACGGCAGACAGATATTCCCAAGGGCACAGACAAAGACACGAGCACAGTTATTAGAGCTGTCCATGCATCGCATGTACTCCGCTGCTCTGTGTTCTTCCTGCGACTTCGCAATCAGCGCCTCGAGCTCGGCCATTTCAGTACCATGATATCAAGATGAAACGGATCTCCCAGAATATGTTTGCGCTGTCGCCACTTCTGTCTTATGCTATGAGACGAAATATACTCCCAGCGCACAAAACATACAAAAATCAATAACGGCGGCCACCGGGGAGATAGAAAATTTTTCCGAGATGAGGCCAGAGAGGTATGATTAGAGCAGAGAGGAGATGGCAGAGATTAGAATGAAATAGAGAGACGGCCACTACAGTGCACCGATGAAAATAGCAACCGGTGGAGAGTTCAAAACGTCCCTTTGGACAGTACGATGTGAAAGCTATTAAAAGCCTGCCATGGAAGGGAGCTCTGTGGTCCGAATACTAAATGTGATCTAAAGCCCCTGCAGATACAATCACATACCCAGCAATCAATGCATTTCTCCTGCCACCTTGATTTGCTTGAGTGCTTAGCAGCATGTCTGCCCACAATCCCTTCTGTTCGCTCGTTGTACATGTGCTTGCAAGGCAGAACTGTACTAATATTCCTCACACTGCAAAAAAAGATTTTCTTACTCAGTGTTTTTCTCTTGTCTTCCAGTATAAATATCTAAACATTCTAAAATCAAGATATACTTCAGAAGCAAACTGATATAAGAAGTCTTGTGTTCAGCAAAATGTATAGTATTCTTTGAGTTTATGCTTTAAATGATTAAAATCAATAAATAAATACAAATTCTGCCATTGGGGTTAAAAATAAAATGAATAACAAAATTGTGCCCCCACTGACAGATATTTGTTTCTAGATTTAGACATGAATGTGCTTAATTATGATACTTTTTTCTTAGTATCTTAAGTTATTTTGCTTCTAAAGTATATCTTGTTTTAAGATTGTTTTGATGTTTGTACTGGAAAACAGGACAAAAATAGGAAATAGATAAGAAATAGTAAGAAATAGATTTTTTGCAATGCAGATACTTGTAATTGAAACCCTAAGCAGCAAGTTCTGCAATTAATTCAGTCTGTAACATACAGACTTCATTTAAAATGTGTTTTGAAGATATTCATAGCTGTATGTGTTATACAACACCATCCTTTTCACGTAAATCACAAAGGATTATGTTTTAACGCAGACACAAGCTCAAACAAAGCTGCTCGTCTCTTTTGGTTCTGATAAGACTAAGGTAAATGAAATTCAATAAAACGCTGCACTGAGGAAACTCGCAGTGCTTGATTTTAATCATAAAATCAGATTTTGATCATAAAATCAAGCTCAAAAATTAAACGCTTTGTAATTACCAATTTCATACTACAAAGAAACATTCTCACTCATTTCGAGGATCATTTAAACATGAATTAAATGGTTTAATTTATTCATAAATGACTTATTCTGAACATATCTTTTAAAAACTTTGCAATAATGAAATAGAAAATATTCAAAGTGGCTGAAGATATACACAATCTTTAAAAAAAAAGTGGTATCTGTAAGGTTTTTTTAATGTCTTTTATGCTCACCAAGGATGCATTTATTTGATCAAACACACACAAACAAAAACAGTAATATTGTGAAATATTATTCCAATTTAAAATACTTGTTTTCTATGAGAATATATTTTAAAATGTAACTTATTTCTTTAATGCAAAGCTGAATTTTGAGCATCATTCCCCCAGTCTTCAATGATCCATCAGAAATCATTCTAGTTTGCTGATTTGATGATCAAGAAACATTATTATCAATGTCAAAAAAACAGTTAAGCTTCTTAATATTTTTGTGGAAACCCTGATACATTTCTTCAGTATTCTTTCATAATTAGAAAGATTAAAAGAACAACATTTATTTGAAACCTTTTGTAACATTATAAATGTCTTTACTGTCACGTTTGATCAACTGAATGCATCCTTGCTGTGTTTGCTTGTATTTTCTGATGCAAAACACAACTACTCTTTAGCTTAGCTGTCATAATAAACTAATTTGTGTCATTTGGAGGCAATTAGCTGTTGATTTTAGCTTTAGCATGGAATAAAGTGTGGCCTTTGAACAACTCAAGCCAGTCTATATGTTCTAACACCAGGAAACATTGGCTCTGTTCTAAAACATAATGCTCTCTAGCTTTAAGAACTAAACTAGCTTTTGTGTGCTGAAGTTTGAAAACTGGTCTGCAATGCTGATCTGAAACATATAACAATTTATCATCTGATTAGTCTGAATACAAGCAGCTGTTCCAAGATCAGCGCCTTCATCCTCCGTAGAGATTCAGTGTTTTTGTCCAGGCAGGAGGCTGAGAACAAATTCACCAACTCCTAGGAAGTAAACCACCTGTGCGATGCCAAACAGTGGACCGATGACCAGTGCGCGACAGTACGAACCCTTCAGGAATGCAGAGGGACCCTCGTGACGGAGAATCTTACTGATGATGAGATGTTCAGAGAACAAAAATCAGAAACATGGTGACGGAAAGACTTAAAGGAGAAGTCCACTTCCAGAACAACAATTCACAAATAATTCAAGATCATGTCGTTCATGTCTTTCTGTCTTCAGTCGTAAAGATATGATGGTTTTTGAGGAAAACATTTCAGGATTTTTCTTCATATGATGGACTTGATTGGTGCCCTGATTTTGAACTTTCAAAATGTAGTTTAAATGCAGCTTCAAAGGGCTCTAAACGATCCCAGCCGAGGAACAAGGGTCTTATATCTAGCGAAACGATCTGTCATTTAAACTACATTTTGGAAGTTCAAAATCGGGGCACGAATGAAGTCCACTATATGAAGAAAAATCCTGAAATGTTTTCCTCAAAAAACATAATTTCTTTAGGACTGAAGACAGAAAGACATGAACATCTTGGATGACAAAGGGGTGAATAAGGAGTTCTCCTTTAAATGAGTATATAAGCATCATTTTACCTGACACAGTCTTTCACACCGCCGTAAGTGTCCTCATGACGTCCACGGGTCAAAGACTGAAGCCTGGTCTTTACCACTGCAACACACACAAGACCGTTAGTCTGCGTTCACAAAATTCTGTTCTCTCTTAACTATACTGGTGGTGCTGTAATAATACTGGTGACATGATATAATGTTTGCTGATTTTATTAGGAATCTTTTATGGGAAATAAGGAAAATACTACTTTTAATACCACATATACCTTTTGGTTGCTGCTATGTATTTGTTTATCAGAAAGAGCTTTATTGGCAAGTATGCTAATTTAGTGCACTACTTGACTAAATTAAAGGATTAGTTCACTTCCAGAACAAAACTTTACAGATAATGTACTCACCCCTTGTCATCCAAGATGTTCATATCTTACTTTCTTCATTCATAAAGAAATTATGTTTTTTGAGGAAAACATTTCAGGATTTCTCTCCATGTAATGGACTTCTATGGTGCCCCCAAATTTTAACTTCCTAAATGCAGTTTAAATGCAGCTTCAAAGCCGAGGAAAAGGGTCTTATCTAGCAAAACGATCGTTTATTTATTTAATTATTTTTACAATTTATATACTTTTTAACCTCAAATGCTTCTCTCATCTAACTCTGTGTGAACTTTTTTCCGATCACGACAGTTAGGGTACGTCTAAAAACTCCCATCTCATTTTCTCCTCCAACTTCAAAATCGTCCTACATCGCTGCAGAAGTACTGACCCAGAGTTTACAAAGTGATCATGGAAAGAAGATCAAACACCCTTTACAAAAAAAAGGTAAAAACAGTGATGTGGGACAATTTTGAAGTTGTAGGAGAAAATCAGACGGGAGTTTTTAGACATTCCCTAACTGTCATGACAGGAAAAAAAAACAGTTCACACAGAGCTAGACAAGACGAGTGTTTAAGGTTAAAAAGTATACAAACTGTACTTTTTTTTTTTTAGAAAATAACCGATCGTTTCACTAGATAAGACTCTTATTTCTTGACTGGGATCGATTAGAGCCCTTTGAAGCTGCATTTAAACTACATTTTGGAAGTTCAAATTTGGGGGCACCATAGAAGTCCACTATATGGAGAGAAATCCTGAAACGTTTTCCTCAAAAAATATAATTTCTTTACAACTGAAGAAAGAAAGACATTAATATCTTGGATGACAAGGGGGTGAGTACATTATCTGTAAATTTTTGTTCTGGAAGTGAAATTATCCTTTAAGTTCTTAAAGTGCATTTGAAATGCAGTCACTTTCATTTTGGCTAACATATGACTTTGCATTTGTTGTAAAAACAAAAGAATTTTTATGTCATACTAAAGTTTCACACACCATTACACATGTACCAATCTTTTGTGATTTGTTTTTTATCCTAATCTGCAATTATCAACATTGACTCTTGTACGCAAAACAGATTCATATATAATTGACTACTTTAGAAATGTGTGGGTGTAAGACACAAAAATACAGTAGCAAACTGCGCCCCCAATGTAAAATGCAAATATAATATAAATACATTTTTAATTACATCTATGTGTGTGTATAGTATTTAAAAAATGTAACGTATTTTATTATTAATTATAATAATAAAAATAATTATATTATTTTTATGATGTATTTTTATGCTTGTCATGTGTTGTTACAATACTGACCTAAACTACACTCTACTGAAATCAGCTCAAATCTCCTGTGTGCTTCATGTCAGGAGTGTTATTTGTATAATGAATGGAGTTATTATGCATGTAGAGTGTCCCAAATCAGTCACTTATGAGGCTCCATTTCAGTTAAGATGCTGTAGGACATAGACAGCAAGGCAGCTAACTACATTTAGGAACAGAGGAAGAAAACACTGAGGATTCAACTTGATATACACATTTACAGCATTGCCGTATTTTCATGATTTGTGTGTATTATACCCAATCCTGGTTTTTGGATATAATCAGCAGCAAATCAGCATGTTAGAATGATTTCTGAATGAGACATTTCATGTGACATTGAAGACTGGAGTAATGATGCTGAAAAACTGCATCACAGGAATAAATTACATTTTAATATATATTCAAATAGAAAACAGCTATTTTAAATTGCAATAATATTTCACAATATTACTGTTTCAACTGAACCAACAAATGCAGCCTTGGTGAGAATAAGACTCTTTCAAAAATATAAAAGAAAACATACTGACCCCAGTCTTTTGAACAGAGCACATCTCATTAAATTCACCCATTCATACATCATAGGCCATCTCACCGTCCACAGGGTTGACCGCAACGGCTGCTGTACAGCCTGCAAAACAGCCAGCGAGGAAGGAGATGTAAAAAGGAGCTGAACCATCACTGTTTCTCCTGCCCAGGCTATTCAGGTTAGCAAACAGTGGGAAGTAGATGATGGAAAAGGGCACATCCCTGAGGGAGACAAAGACAGTGAACACCAGTGTGAGATGAAGGATGGAGAGAAAGCTCATTATGGATAAATGCATCCCACAGTTCGAGTGACTCTGCTGGACTACCGTAATAGAGTGGCCCCCAGTCCCTTATAGAGACCGGCGATGCCTTTGTCCTTCAGCAGATCTCTGGAGAGTTGGAGGGCCGTGGGAGACTTCTGCACAACATTCATTTTGGCTCCGCCTCCTCTGGTGTGCTGGCCAATGAGCTTCCGCTGGGCCTCTGTCAGAGATATGAGATGTCAGAATAGCATATTACTTATACTATTTCTAAAGTATATACACAACTGTTCAAAAGTTTGGATTTTTTAAATAGAAATGAATGATTTCATTCAGTGAGAATGGATTAAATTGATCAAAAGTGATATTACAGACATTTAGAATGTTACAAAAGATTTCTATTTTAATATACGCTTTTCTTTTGAACTTGCTATTTATCAAAGAATCCTGGGAAAAACAACAACATTGAAATAATAGGAAATCAGCATTTTAGAATTATTTCTGAAGGATCATGTGATACTAACGCCTGGAGTAATGATGATGAAAATTCAGTTTTGCATCACAGGAATAAATTACATTTTAAAATATATTAAAATAGATTTTTTTTTTTTAAATTGTGTTAATATTTCAAATTATTACTGTAAATATTACTATTTTTAGCAAATAAAAGCAGCATTGGTAAACATAAGAGACTTGAAATACAAGTATAAATTATTATTTCCAAGAACATAACTGGACGACACTTAATAAATTAAACATGCAACATAACAAGGACTTGTTACAATATAGTTGTTGCCATATGCAATATGCGTATGCCTTTACATGCTATGTTTCTTAAATGCTAGGCAGTAAGCAAGCAGTACATCATCTGTGTCTGGAACCAAAATGTAGTGCACTGCATAAAGCACACAGTTTAAAGTTGAGGTCAAAAGTTTACATACACCTTGCAGAATCGGCAAAACGTTAATTATTTCACCCAAATAACAGGGATCATACACAAAAATGCTGAAAAACCAAAGATTTTTCTGAAGAACTTTTATAATTTTTAATTTTTTTTTTACTTTTATATAATTTTTATAAATTCCCCTATTATTTTCTCTTGTGTAAACTAAATGTAAAATTTTTTTTTTTTTTTTTATGTGAAATGTCTTTTTCAGGTCAATACTAAATAAAAAATAACATGCATTTTGTATGATCCCTCTTATTTTGGTAAAATATTTAACATTTTGCACATTCTGCAAGGTGTATGTAAACTTTTGACCTCAACTGTATATTATGCAGTTTATGCAATAGGCAACATTTCATTCTCTGCTACACTGTTGTCACATGCCTACATTGCATGTTTAATTCAGCAAGCAGAGCCCTGTTATTATCCATGGTTCATATTCTAGTCAAGGTCGAGTTGAGTGCATTGCACTGTGGGATGCAACATTACACGAAGTGTGCTCTGTTGTGCACGCCACATTTTGCCAAAAATATTACATCATTCAGTATTACGCGCATACAGACATTTTGTATCTTGCACATATTGCACACTGCAGAATAGCATGATCTTTCACCTATTCTGCCGGCATCCTGCAACTGGATCTTTAGCATCTCCATAGGAGTGGTTATAATCACCTGCCAAAACACAAACCGCGTACAGACAGAAGTTACTGTTTTCATTCAAGACATTTTGGTTTAAGAGCAGATATGTGGTGATTATTACACACAAATGTGTGTTATTTGAGCCTGTAAAGGCATGTAAACTGCCTTTTTGAGATGGGGTCAGTAACTGATAGAATGATTTCTGAAGGATCATGTGACATTGACTGGAGTGATGATGCTGAAAATTCAGCTCTGCATCACAGAAATACATTACATTTTAAAACATATTAACATAGAAAACAGTTTTTTAAAATTGTAATAATATTTAACAATTTTACTGTTTTTACTGCATTTTTGATCAAATAAATGCAGCTTTGGTGTGCATAAGAGCCTTCTTTCCAAAACATTAAAATCTTACAGACCCCAAACTTTTTCTGACTATCATTTCTCATATTTCTAAATAGATCTGGAAAACATACGCTTGTACATTCTGCCCATATGATTTAATGTTTCATGAAAGAAAGAAAACAAAATGGTTTTGCAATGACAAATTTGCATTTTGGGTGCACTATGCTCCTTCTTAGCTGTACTTACGCCAGAACATTACTTTAAGAAACTCACTACTTTAAGAAAAATGAGCTGTTTTGTGTCTGTGAGGAATGTGGGTCCTACGAGTGCAGCAGAGACACTAACTTGGCAGGTACCGGCACCGCAGCCAGCTAACATTTCTCTAACCAACGTCAGCTTCTGTCTGGGAGAGAGCCAGAAAAACAGAAAGATAAAAAGGGAGAGAGAAAAAGGAAGAGAGCATTATTTTTAGATGTCGATAAGACAGTTTCCTTTAGTTTCCTGTAAACAAGTAGCTTTGGGGTCCGACCCTTTCCGTGTGATGACATCACACCCAAACACACACACTCACACACTTATTTCAATAATTCATCAGTTCATTGCAGTCTACTGGACTCTATTAATCAATAATTTAGAAATCTATCTATTAGTCACCACCGAGATGCTCACCACAGCTCCAGGTATTCAAGGTGTACTGAGTTATACTGCAATATCTATCCATAATGCAGAAGCTTATGGGTGGCTTTTATCAGATTATCTCTGTTTTCAAAACTCTGTGAGCAAATCCAGAGGCTGTGTGGATTCTTTCCTTGACAAAATAAGAAGTGGATGTGAGATTTCATCCAACCTAAATTATGCCCTGAGCCAAAAAGGAATAAATTAAAAAATGAGCATTGCTCTTTCTAAATCAGTGCAACTGTTAAATAACTTATGAGACCCCCATTACATCCCACCGCTGAGCACATTCACGGCAAATGAGCAAATTTATTCATTTTAATGAATACGGATCGCTGAAACTATATAATGAAGGTTTATTCCGAAAGGTTGAACTCTGGTTGGGCAAAAGGCTAATTCCATAATTGTTAGGTTGCTGCAAATTGTGTTTGTAATGACAATTTCTGTTCACCAAGCCAAGTATTTTAAAGTGATATGTTTTTAAATTCTTTGTTGTTCACTAAATTTGGCTGAAAAGAGCTATATTTAGTGCTGTGACAATTTAAAACATAAAACGTAAAATATAATTACATAATATAATACAAATCATTTATAATATAACATACATGAAAATATAATAAAATTGCATATATTAAAAATATAATAATGTTATTTATATATATACAATTCCTGTCTTGCGAACCAAATTAAAAAATGCATATTAGAATGATTTCTGAAGGATCATGTGACACTGAAGACTGGAGTATTGATGCTGAAAATTCAGCTTTGCATCACAGAAATAAATTACACTTTAAAATATATTCAAATAGAAAGGCATTATTTTAAATTGTAAAAATATTACTGTTTTTACTGTAACCTTTAAAAATGTCACGTCTCTCAATGTCTTAAACAGTGCAGAATTCAATTTTAAGTATCTAAGCAAGAGAACTAAGTCAGAAAAAAGCTCTGTTTGTAGTTTCCACCCATGCATTTATATAAGAAGTTGAGAGTATTTTTATTCTCACCCATCCTTGGAGAGCTGGTGTCTGAAGAAATCATTGGCAGCCAGTTTGATGGCCTTTTCTGGAGTTACCAGAGTCAGATTAACTGCAGCTCCTAGAAATCAAAGTGTGAAGGAGGGATATCAAGAAGAAAAAGGGAATAGATAATGGAGTTTTTCCAAGCATGAACAATTCTGAATGATTTAAAACCAACATAGACCTTGTGAAACAGTGCATCACCTCTGTACATCCCACAGAATCCCTCCGATCGGATGGTTTTTATCAGACAATCAGACCTGTGAATGAAACACAAAATTCCAAACATGTACACAAGCAAAGGCGTTCATAAAAAGAGCATGAAACATACATGCTAGTGTAGATCCGAGATCCATTTTGCTGGTTTTGGAGGCGTGTTTTTGCCAAATCAATTGGAAAGACGCAAGTGACGCCAATCAATCCAGCAATGCCTCCGTTGATGAGTTTAGCTGGCAGGCTGAAATAACATTACAGATTACTCTAGGATACAGAAATCACATTAAAGGTAAAGCTGATCATTTTTTTCAGTGTTAAATATTTCAATCTTGCTTTTGTATATTTGTGTAGTTTATATTTAGAGTCCAGTGTACACCAGTCAAAAGTTTTTGAACAGTATGATTTTTAATGTTTTTTTAAAGAAGTGTCTTCTGTTCACCAAGCCTGCATTTATTTGATCCAAAGTACAGCAAAAACAGTAAAAAACTGAAATATTTTTATTTAAAATAACTGTTTTCTATGTAAATATATTTTAAAATGTAATTTATTCCTATGATTTCAAAGCTGATTTTTTAGCATCATTACTCCAGTCACATAATCCTTCAGAAATCATTCTAATATTATGATTTGCTGCTCAAAAAACATTTGGGTTCAAGTGCGTAGTGCTGAAACAGAAAACTTACGTAAGTCAGTGAATGGAGCAGACGAGCGGTTTTGTTTACTACATATATTGAAGAGCATGTGACGCTGGCGGTGATTTCAGCATCTGTTGTCTCACTAAATGAGGACATAAATACATGTACAATATCTGCTGAGGGTCACTTCATACGCATTTGACCGTTCCATTTGAGGAAAACTAGCGTTATATCATATATAGGTAGAAAGGTAGAAATGGCAACCCGTCAAAATAAAAGTCCGGTTTAACTTGAAGGCATAGTGCCAGATATATATTACTACTATTACTACTATTACTAAAATGAAACATACATTATCTTTAGGGTATAATCACACAACATTTCTTCCATGTTTTAATTTTAATAGTAAATTCCACTTTGTTTGCCAAAAAAAAAAAAAAAACAACTTTGCTTAATTTTCAATAATTAAAAGATAAAAGAAAGTAATGTTTTATGCCTTTATTTGATAACCAGAACATTTTAAATGCACAACCTCAAATCTCTCAAGGTAAAAAAAAACTTTCATAAGGCTATTTTAAGAATAAATTTGAATAAATTAAGTATGCATTCAAATAATTAGACATGCTAAAACACAGAATTTGATAACAATAAAACATATGGTGAGAAAAAATAAAACATTTCATAGGGCCCTAAACATGTCATTTTTGTTAAACCTTTATTAAATTTTCATGATTTTAATTAATTAGACATGCTCTTTGATTAATAAAATTTAATTAAACCATCAGAAAGAGTTGAGAAAAATTAACACGAGAAAAACTGAATTTGGGAAAAAATAAAACGGATTATAGGCCTAATGCTGCATTCACGCCATCTCGTAATTCCAAGATGCAAACACGTGACATTCTACTCTATCTGAACTATGAGTTTCTATGGCAACACTATCAACGCCAAAGCCTTCACGTGCTCCTGAACTCGTAATTACAATTTGTAACCTCGGAATGTTCTGAGAGTTAAGACTTGGACCAGTGACAGATGTACCACGTGACCGTCGCCAGGCTCATTTTTGCGCTACTTATGCTGCGTGAACGCACCTTTAGGCGTTACCTCTGAGTCCGACAACATGGAAAGCTGTGAGTAAAATGTCACGTGTTGTTATCTCGGAATTACGGTAATTACGACATGACGTGAAGGCAGCATTAATTTTAGGCGCTTAATCTGAAGTCACAGGGGAAAAAATGCGGAGCTTGGCCACTTGGTGGTGCTATAAGAGAGGAAAAAACAAAAAATTGGCTATAACTGCACAAACATTTAAATGTGCACGGTCTTGGTTATAATTGGATAAAATTCTCATCGACTTTGTCTCTAAACCCAAGCCGCAAGAATAAGTTTGTTAAATGATTGAGAAGATGTAAAAAAACCTAATTTTGTGAACTAGTCCTAGGTTTTTCAGTCTGAAAAACCAGTGCACTACAGTTCTCTAAAAGTATTAATTAATATATATATATTTGACTGACTCAACTGTTGTAAATATTGATAATAATAATATTGATAAATGTTTCTTCAGCACCAAATCAGCATATCAGAATGATTTCTGAAGGATCATGTGACACTGAAGACCGGAGTAATGATGCTGAAAATTCAACTTTGCATCACAGGAATAAATTACATTTTAAAATATATTAAAAAAGAGAGCAGTTATTTTAAATAGTAAAAAAAAACCTTTTTATTATTTTATTTTATAACTTTTTTATTAAATAAATGCATGCTTGGTGAGCAGAAGAGAATTCCTTGAAAAACATTAATAATCTTACTGTTAAAAAACTTTGACTGCTAGCATATCAACTATATTTTTTACAGTGAGTAGCCATTTCCCTCTAAATAAAACTCACCTGATCTGCTTGTCAGCCATTTAAAGCAAAGCTAATCCAATCAGTGACAAAAAGCAGATATAGTGGAATCACATTTGCACATATTTTGAGTGTCAAAAACTTGACTGAAATTAATTTGTGCAGCTGATGTTGAAGTTGAACACATTTTTATTACTGCTCCAGTTTGTAGTCATCAGGAATGTCCAACATGCCCAGAGAGAACATGGAGATGATCAGCACTTGAACACCTAGAAAAATCATAATAAAACTCACAAACACTACCATACCAATTAGAATTCAATAAATTTAAAAAAAAAAAATATATATATATAATGCTTTAATGCAAATTTGCTTCCTGAGTAAACTAATCTTATTTAAGGCATGTTTGTACAAATATTTGTACAGGACCACATTGAGAAAATAATATTTTTGTAGTGCTGCATGAAAACTCTGCTCAAGGATATAGAGTGAGTTTCTGTAACCATGGCAACTGCTGACTACACTACAAACATCACAATGTTTTCTGGACTTCAAAACCATGTGCAGTGAATTCAGGGAATCGACACTTCAGAGTGGCAGGATGCGGGATCAAAGACGGACTGTGACAGCAGTGCAGACGCCATCAAAGCCGCTCACGTTCACTCTGGCCTGCACTAGTCTCCATTAGTGAAAACACAGCACAGTAAGAATCAAAATAATACCAGAGACAATGGCAGGATCCGGTCGGCTCTCTATTCTGTATTCAGAGAGGATCTCTCTAGAGGCGCTGTGGTGTGTGAAAGCTTGATAAAAGCAGATTTTTGTGTGTGTGATGGGAAAATGACTTGTGACACTCTTGCTTTTGTTCATCCTTCTTAATTCTGCTCATTGAAATGATACTCATCTGACCCAGCCTTAATCTTTGTGCTTTTTATGAATAATACAACCATTTCACTGTTTCTGTGTGTGCAAGAGAGAAAGAGGGGCGTTACATAACTTAATGAGTTATGAATCTAAAATCCACATGAATTATTGCTACTTTCCACAAGCAGTGTGAAAAATACACCTTGAAACTCTTGAAAAATTCAGTAAAACTTGGTTTCTTATTCAACACAGTGTGAAAGATGAAAAGAGGTGAAGTAGTAAAGTCCCAGCTAAACCTTCAGAAAATGTTGTTTTTTCACCTTAAGAGGTCAAACTAAATATTGCACGTTGTTTTTTCCCAAGTCTTTCCTAAATATCTAAATTACAGTTTAAAACCCTGATTGTGTTTCGTTATTCACTAACATTAAATGACATAAAACTTAAACGTATTAAATGAATATTTCTTAAAGTGTGGATAAGTTTGTCTTCATAGGAACAGATTTGAAGAAATTTACACTGTAAAAAGTTTTTACCAGTTTCAACTTAAAAGCTGAAGCCTTCAAAGTGAAATCAACCCATTCACTGCATTAGCGAGCAAGTCATGTATGCTAAATTTCTCCTACTCTGTTCTGATAAAGAAATAAACTCATTTACATTTTGCCTGAGGGTGAGTAAATTACATCAAATATTAAGATATAATATCAGCCTACATATAAGGCTAAATTTTACTCAGTTTGGTTAGTTATTGTATGTATTAAGTTACAGTTTTTGCCATATATTACAGAAAAAATTATTGGTGCATTACATTTGTGCATTTAACAAATATTTATATCCAAGGAGACTTAAAGTGCATTCAAGCAATAGATTTAATCTAAGCATTGTTTTAGAATCAAAGCCAAGATCTTTGCATAGAGCACAATGTTCTAACAGCTGAGTTAGAGTTTAACAGTTCTCTCTCTAATGAACAGAATTTGTACTTTCAGTGCTTCCAAAATAATGGGAAAGTGCCAGTTAAGATATGCAAAAGCAGAAAAAAGTCATCAAATACAGGTGCAACGTTTTGTGTATCAGTTTTCAATTTCCTTTTAATAATAGCCTAAAAATGTCTCCAGTATACAAGCTAACAAAAACATGGCAACAGCAACACTGGCGGCTGATAAAGTGTTTTGTGGCTGAAGCTCCAGCACAGCATTTCATTTAAAAGTCATGATTGACAAGTGAGGATTTGTGGCAGTTCTATTAAGATGGCTCCTTAAAAAGTAAAAATGAAAAACTTTCCATAAAGTAGCTTTTTTAGAGGAACTTGTACATTAAAACTGTTTCTTAAAAAGAGAGAAATAACAAAAAAAGAACACCCTCTTAATATCAAACAACAGCAATTCAGAATCAAATGAAAACCAGCTTTCTCTTCTGAGCAAGATAAAGTCTGTAATCCTCAAAATGAACTCATTATTTCTCATCATATTTGTCCAAAATCTGATCCATCTGATTTGAGCTGCTGTTTGCAATCATATAAACATTCACAGCTCTAAACAATCATCTCATTTGTATCTGTTCTTATTAATTCTAAAAACTAGGAGAAACATTTGAGGCCAAGTTGATACTTACCTGAAACCCAGCTGAGAGCTTCATTAAGTCTTCTGAGCTATGAACGAGCAACACTGAGCGACAGATTTTTCTTCTAGGTAAAGGCTTTGAGGTTTTTTATTCTGTGCACTACAGCTGAAACAAGACTGTTGAATGATGTGACAAATAAAACTCTGGCAAAGCCAGCAGACTCACATTTATCCTGAATCCACAGGCAGCCTCCACAATGCATCCCATTGAGAGATTATGTTCAGAAACCCAAAACCAGCCATTGATAAGCTTACAGGAACAGAGGCTGCTAGTGTACAAGGCAGGTCAGAGAGGAAGTAAATATAAAGGTGTTCAGAGGGGACAGAGAGAGAAAAGACATGGGAGGGAAGATGAGAAGATGAGAGCAGAGCCCTGAATATGTCTCACAGACATTAGCCTTCAATATTCTATCTGCTTTTCTTTTCTTTCCACAAGTTTCCCCAAAAGAACAAAATGTATTGCAGTCTTTCTATATCTTATTTACCTTTGCAGTCTGATTCAATATACAGGTGGACAATAAAAAAAATATTTGGACAAAATACCTCCAAAAAAAAATACTGCAGGAACTTTCCTTAGAAGTAACCTCACTTTTTCTTATCATTCTTATCAAGTCGTTTCTCCTCAAGTCTTACCTCAAATGAACTATGGACATGCACCAAAACATTTTTACATTTGATAAACATCATGTGAGATACCCATAATAGTCACTTGTTCTGTTCCTGAATGAATCAGTGTGTTTAAATAAACAGGTTAAGTGAATGATTCAGTGACTCACTCATATGGTGCGTTCCAAATGGGATACATCGCCATTCGAAGGGCACTTCGGAGTAAAAACAATCATGGCTGCCATATTGAAGGGTCGTTCCAAACCGAAGTGCTTAAAACTGGCCACTTCAAAGGGCCCTTTGGAATGAAGGATTTCGAAGGGTACAACTGATGGACACTTCGGGCCCTCATGATCCTTTGCGCTGATTCTTTCCACGTGGTCACGGGATGATGACGCAGAAGGGCACTTCAAGAAACGGTTGTTTGGTCCCCTACACTCTTCAACCCTTCGAAGCTCTCACTCCGGAGGGTAAACCTTTAAAGGGATTAGGGCATAGGGATGAGCCCTTCCGAATGGAATGCAGGGACAGTAGTCGCTTGTTCTGTTCCTGAATGAATCATTGTGTTTGAATAAATTGGTTAAGTGAATGATTCGGTGATTCACAAATAACAGCCACTTGATTTGTTATTGAATGATTTTGTTTGTTTGAACGAATAGATGAATTAGTGACTCACTTATAATAGTCACTTGTTCTGTTCCTTAATAAATCAGTGTGTTTGAATGAATCTGTTGGGTGAATGATTCAGTGACTCACTCATAATAGTCACATGTTTTTTCCTGTATAAATCAGTGTGTTTGTATAAATCTGTTGAGTGAACAATTCAGTGACTTACTCATAATAGTTACTTGTTTTTTCCTGAATGAATCGGTGTGTTTAAATAAATCGATTGAGTGAACGATTCAGTGACTCACTCATAACAGTCACTTGTTCTGTTCTTGAATGAATCATTGTGTTTGAATAAATTAGTTGAGTGAATTATTCAGTGATTTACTCAGTCACTTGATCACTTGAATTAATTGGTTGAGTGATTGATTCAGTGAATCATTCATAATAGTCACTTGTTTCTTCCTGAATGGATCAGTGTGTTTGAATAAATCGTTGAGAGAATTATTCAGTGATTCGCTCATAACAGTCAGTTGTTTTACTATTGAATCATTTTGCTTGTTTGAATGAATCGGCGTAGATGATTCAGTGACTCACTCATACTTGTTTTCTTTCTGAATTCATTCAGCCTTATTGAACATTATTTTATTTACTCTTAAAAACAGTGGATTGTTTGTTCCTGAACAAATCAGCGTTTTTAATAAACTGGTTGAAATAACAAGCAAAATACTCACTCATAAAGACCTGTCACCACCTACTGGTGTAACATGCAGAAACAATCACTGTATTATTATAGCTTAATTATTTTAGTATTATTCACTATTATTATTATTATTATTTTCTCCATACAATGGAAGTGAATTCATACACAGTATTTGTACAACACTCAGGGCATTCAAACAACACCTTTGCATTTCAAAGAAAGAAAGTCATCTAGGTTTGAACAACATGAAGGCAAATAAATGATCACTGAATTTTCATTTTTGGTTGAACTATTCTTTTACTGCTTTATCATTCAGCCGTCACATATTTGTCTTTTTGTCATCTTTAAATCCCACTCTGACACTAACATCATTATGTGCTTTTTACATTCTCATATTCTCACCAATTTCTCTGTCTGTCAGAGACCTTTTCATTGTGATTTTATCGGTGACACACTTGGATAGTTCACCCAGAATATGAAAAATCTGTCATTATTTACTCACCCTCATGTCTTTTGAAATGAAATTGCTTATTCTGAGAAGCAAAAAGAGATGTTATAGGCAGAATGTGTGAACTGCACTTTTGCAGTGAAGCTGGATGATAATTTATACTGTCAAACTCTAAAAAGGACAAAATAATATCATACAACTCCTTAAACAGCTTTGTGTGCTGAACATATTAAAATACATTTACAGACAGCTGTGTAATCTAACAAAGACAAAGACCAGCTTGTCTGTTCTAGTAGAATGTCTGCTATTTTTAAGGCTGTTTAAAAATGGTAAGAAAACAATGTTCTCATAAAGGTAAAATCCCCCTGAAACTCATTTCCTGGGGCCAATTTTTTGCTTTTTAATATAAAAGTTATTTTCTGACTCTCTTGTCTTTGGATGTGATTTTTTATAGGATGCTTGTACTATGGCAAGAATACCCTTCAAATATTAAATTACTTTCAAGTTTAATCAAAAAACAGTGTTTTGAAAGCACTGTTCATTAACTTCTAAAAAGCATGACTCGAGTGTAAATCTGTATTAAATAAATATAATATATTTCATAAATATGATATAAATCCACTGGTCCATGTGAGCTATATCTCAGTCACTTTATATGTTTGGTTTATATGCTCATGATAAACAATGACCTCTGCTGGCATGTTTTGGTGCTTTCGATGGTTTAAATTATGAAATAATAAATTTATCAAAAGAATGGCCAATTTTGTTCCTGGGGACTTTTATAAAAAAAACAACAACAACAACAACAACAACAACATACTTTTCACACCCTCACCTTATTAATTTATTCGGCCACTAACAATGACCA
Source organism: Labeo catla (assembly GCA_012976165.1). Lineage (NCBI taxonomy): Eukaryota > Metazoa > Chordata > Actinopteri > Cypriniformes > Cyprinidae > Labeo > Labeo catla. The sequence continues at coordinate 244,090 of VONZ01000464.1, forward strand.
ACAGTAGACGTGCATGCGTGACAGAACAATTTTTTGCCATTTCTCTAAAAGTTTTTTTAATGATTTTTGTGTTCTCTTTTTAAATATTATTGTCGTAATATGTTGTATAAAACTGTGCGGAATTTATTATTAAATATATATCGCATCTAAATCCGGAGGGAAAATAAGTGAAGAAACTCCACCCTCACCATCGTGATTGACGCGCTTTTCAGCCTTTCGATTTGCTCCTCGCAGGTGACGTCACCGCCCGTGTCGTTTTTCCGGTTTTCGCCACCTTTCCGCTTCCTTTCTGCCTGCACGAGCCCGCTAGTGAACACGCGAGACTCCTTCTCTCCGCCAAGTGAGTGAATAAAAACACTAATTTAACAAGCGCATATAAACGTCAAATGAGCAAATAATGAACGTATTTGAAACAATAAAGCCCTCAATCCTTCAGTTTGCGAGACTGATGTAGTACAGACGCTCAGATTGATGTATTGATACACAGTCCGCTAACAGTAGTACACTCAGCCATGTGGCATATCTCTGAATTACTAGTAAAAGATGCCATTGTTGAGCCATTGTTTAAGCTTAAGTACACTAAACAATACTAAATTCTCTCTTGCTCTTTAAATAGAAAGTACTTTAGTTGGAGAAGAGCTCAGTTAGTGGTTAAGTTATGTAAACGTTTTTGTGTGCTCATTTATGATGCATTTTCTTTATTTCACAAACATGGTGAACTGAAAAGGTACCACGTGAGGTTAACGTTGTTTTAAACATAGCAGTATTGTTTGCTTGTATTACTGGGACTTTCAGCTGTAAATAGCTGTAAACTGTTAATGTCTCCTACGTGTTAATGCATACACTTATTTTTATTAATTATAGGATGCGTTACGTCGCTGCTTACCTGCTCGCTGCCCTTGGAGGCAAAGAGAGCCCCAGCACAGGTGACATCAAGAAGATCCTGGATAGCGTTGGCATTGAGGTTGATGACACCCGTATGAGCAAGGTAATGGCAAATGGTGTGCTTGTAAGGGACTCTGACCATATACCTGTAGCTTAAGTGCTTTTCTTTAATGTTGACTTCTGTGTTTGTAGGTTGTGTCTGAGCTCAATGGCAAAAATTTGGAGGAAGTGATTGCCCAAGGTAAGTTGGTCGTTGTTTTAAACTGGTAGCATAATGTCACAGATGTAAGGAGATCTTTAATTTGAAAATATAAACCCAATTCAGTTAAGGCATGGGTTCTTTAGGGAATGGAAAACTTGGAAAATGTCAGGGGATTTTAACACTTGAAAAAAGTATTGGTTATGGCATGAACCTGCTGGGTACAGCTGGTGTAGGAACTATTTTCACTCAGAAATTGCTAATAAATTGCCCACAAAAATTGCAAGTAATATATTGATTTAAATGTGAAATTGAGAAACTAAAATTGTTTTATTGTAAAATGTACTCCAATCTTCATTTTATTCACAGGTGTATATTGATTTTAAAGACATTTTTAAGACTTATTTGCATTTAAATAACTTTGGATACACTGGACTAAATTTGGTGTAGGATTTACTTTAAAATACACTACCAGTCAAATGTTTTTGAACAGTAAGAACAGTTTTGAACTCTTTATTATGTATATGTATGCATGTGTATGTGTGTATGTATGTGTGTGTGTGTGTGTATATATATATATATATATATATATATATATATATATATATATATATATAATAAATAAAAGTTGGCTTTTCTGCTCACCAAGCCTGCATTTAATTCAAAGTACAGCAAAAACAGTAAAATTTTGAAAAATTTTTACTATTTAAAATAGCTGCTTTCTATTTGAATATATTTTAAAATGTAGTTTATTCTTGTTTTCAAAGTTGCATTTTAGCATCATTACTCCAGTCATATGATCCTTTAGAATGATTTGCTCCTCGAAAACATTTGTTGAAAACAACAGAGTAGAATTTTTTTCAGGTGTCTTTAATGAATAGAAAGGTAAGAAGAACAGCATTTATCTGAAATGGACATTTTTTTTGTAGCATTATAAATGTCTTTATAATCACTTCCATCACAATTTAAAGCATCCTTGGTACATAAAAGTACTAATTTCTTAAAAAAAAAAAAAAAATCATACTGACTCCAAGCTTTTCAATAGTATAGTGTATAATGTTACAAAAGCTTTTTTATTTCAGGTAAATGCTGATCTTTGGATCTATTCAAAGATTCCTGAAAAAATGTACTCAACTGTTTTAAATATTGGTGATAATAATAAACGTTTCTTGAACAGCAAATCGGCATGTTAAAATGATTTCTAAAGGATCATGTGACACTGAAGACTGGAGTAATGATGCTGAATTTAAAATATATTCAAATATAAAAGTTATTTTGAATAGTAAAAATATTTCACTATTACTGCTTTTGCTGTATTTTGGATCAAATAAATGCAGGCTTGGTGAGCAGAAGAGAATTCTTTAAAAAAGCTATAGAAAACTTTTGACTGGTGTGATTTATTATTATTTTGTATTTTCACTCAGAAATTGCTAATAGTTTTCACAAATAATTACAGAGAAACGACAGTGTAGCACATTGAATTAAAATGAGATTTCAAAGTAGAAAAATTAAGAGTTTTCTGTAAAATGTACTTCAGTAGTCTTTCTTTTTTAAAGTAAATTTTTCGTGTAGTGTTTTAAGTTTCATTTCTCTGTAGAGAATTTTGCGTACCTTGGTGGTTTTGAAAGCACTTTATAAATAAAAGTTGAGTTGAGGATATTAAGTATGGAAATTCCAGATCTAGAAGTTATTAGAAGATAATTATTTGTGAGTGTGATCTTCGTAAAATAATTGCTAAAAATCTTTATCCAGTAATCCCTTCCAAATCGGCGGAAAGAGTGCATGGGAACCCTGTAGGTCCTTTGAACCTCAGGTTGCTCCGATAAAGATGTTTCTGCAATTACTTATAATTTTCGGACACACAAAAAATGTGACAAAGCAAGCATGATTTCTGGTGTATCAGCATATAAGCATCATGGATAAGAAATGAGGGCATTAAGAGGGTAAACAGTTTCGGTGACCTGACCTTTATCTACATGAGCATGTCTCAGAGTCTGTGTTTGTGGCTGTCTGACAGGTTTCAGCAAGCTGGCCAGCGTGCCGTCCGGTGGTGCTGTAGCTGCTTCCAGTGCTGCCGCCCCATCCGCTGGAGGATCTGCTGCTGCCCCTGCAGGTCGGTGCCTTCTCTTTTTCTTAAGCCTCTCACTGGCTCTCTAATAGAGTTTACAATACAGCTCGGTGTTTTTCAATCTAGATCTACTTGCTCTTAAAAGGCCATCATTTCAACCAAATAGCCATTACGGGCAAGAAGATAAACCTCAGTGCAATGTAATTTGTCTTGTGCTTTTGTTATGGACAAATAACTGTAAATTGTTGATTGGTTTTCAGTAGGTCCTGTAATGTTAATGTCTATTCCGTTTCTTTTTCCTGCAGCGGAGGAGAAGAAAGAAGAGAAGAAAGAGGAGTCTGAAGAATCCGAAGATGACATGGGATTCGGACTCTTTGACTAATCTGTCTCCTCGGGACCAAAATAAAGTTTATTACAAAATGATTTCTGCTGCTTTGGTCATTTCACAATGTTCGAATGAGGGTTATAATAAGGAATGGGATGATTGATGGGAACATTCCCTTTTCTCTATGTAATTTGAAAATGGCCAAACTTTAATTACCAGGCTTACCTGGAGACACGCTTATGAGTGTTTTCAATCACGTTCATACCTTTGTTCAGGGAATAAAAATGTAGGCCTTTTCATAACGATCATTTATTATTGGTAGGATACAGATAAATTTCCATACCACTTAGTAAGACAATTTGACATTGTGGGTTAAATTTTTACTGCTGTGTTGACACCACTCAATTTTTTGCCTTAATTTATGAAAGTATTGCTTGAAGGCCTAAAATCATTGTCTAAATGCACATTTTGCTAAATCTTGGTGACCATGTGTTTGTAAAAAAAAATGTCCATATTTCTTTTTCAAGTGAAAAATCTTGAATCGGAAGGGAAATATGCACATAAAGCACTGTTTACAAGACAGAACAGTTTAAAACAAATATGTGGGTTAGAGCAACCTGGAGGATGCGATACGGATTATGGACTTGAATTTTGGACACAAGCAACAGTTTATTAAAATGTCTTAATGGTGGATTTGTTTCTCACAAACTCGCATCTTTTCACTTCACAATACATTAACTGATGGACTGTAGCCTTATGGATTGCTTGTGGATTATTGTGATGTTTTTATCAGCTGTTTGGACTCAATCTGACGGCACCCATTCACTGCAGAGGATCCGTTGGTGAGCAAGAGATGTAATGATACATTTTTCCAAATCTGTTCTGATAAACAACCTCAGCTATGTATTGAATGGCTTAGGGTGAGCAAAGTTTCAGCAAAAATTCATTTTTGGGTGAACTATTTACATATTCCCCTTAACATTTTTTAAAAACACATTCCATATAGATATAATAGGATTTTTGCATGTAAAAAGTGTAAACTAAAACCTGAAGCACAGCATTCTTAAATTGGGATGTTGAGACATTATCTTGTATCTTTTGGCTGAATCAGGTTTTTCCAAAGTGGGATTAGCCGTTTGGACATGGGCTGGGCACGGAGTTTCCAGTTGTGCTGTGCCATAAATATTTTGGTTCTTTGAGGTGATTCCTCTATTGCACAACTCTTTCTGGAAAGTCAGAGAGGCAGCTGTGATTATTTACTTTCTTGTCTAATTCAGATCAAAATCATTATTTACCTGAATAGTTTATATCTGAAACTATTACTAATTCATTTTTATTGCATTAGGCAGACACTTTTACCAAAGCGACAGTAATTTGTGAGTTAAAATGTAGGAATATGCTTAAAAAAAAAACTCCTTTTGAATTTAAAGCAAAGTGTTTTTTTAAGGCTTGAAAGTTAGACTTTATGCACACATGAAATGTTTCATACTTTAAAATGTTTTTATGGTTTATTTTGAATATATTCCCACCTTGCAGCCTTCCTGTGTTGTTTGATGCTTTTGTGTCTGATGCAGTTGTGCATTCAACCTTATGTCAGTAAAAGTTTTAAAGTAAAAATGCTTTTACCTAAGTGTGAAAGTGAAAGTAAGAGTAAACTATCGTTCACTGTTTGCAAGTGTTGGCTACGTGTGCAGGCAACTGGAGTTTCCATGTTCTGGGATGATTCACACCTCACACTAAAAGAACAAGCAGTTTTAACATCTGGGAATGCAAACAGCAGCAAAAACACTGCGATTATATTCTCACTTATTGTAGCCAACACAGTAAACAACTTAAGTCAGTCAATGATGTAATTTCATTTCACAAGATAAAAATACCACTTATTTTGGATGTACATTGTGTGTGTGTGTGCGTGTGCACCTGGTATTTATCACGTTATGGGGACCAAATGTCCCCACAAGGATAGTAATACCAGTAAATTTTGACCTTGTGGGGACATTTGTGAGGTCCCCATGAGGAAACAGGCTTATAAATCATGCAGAATGAGTTTTTGTGAGAAAGTAAAAGTGTGCACAGTCTCCTGTGAGGGCTAGGTTTAGGTGTAGGGTAGGTGTAGGGCGATAGAAAATACGGTTTGTACAGTATAAAAACCATTACGCCTATGGAATGTCCCCATAAAACATGTAAACCCAACATGTGTGTGTGTGTGTGTGTGTGTGTGTGTATGTGTGTGTGCACCTGGTATTCATCACGTTATGGGGACCAAATGTCCCCACAAGGATAGTAATACCAGTAAATTTTGACCTTGTGGGGACATTTGTGAGGTCCCCATGAGGAAACAGGCTTATAAATCATGCACAATGAGTTTTTTTGAGAAAGTAAAAGTGTGCACAGTCTCCTGTGAGGGCTAGGTTTAGGTGTAGGGTAGGTGTAGGGCGATAGAAAATACGGTTTGTACAGTATAAAAACCATTACGCCTATGGAATGTCCCCATAAAACATGTAAACCCAACATGTGTGTGTGTGTGTGTGTGTGTGTATGAAGAGTTAAAATAAGCATTTTCTATCAGGCTCCTGTGTATAGGTTTCTACCTAAGTACCGGTACTTCCGATTGGACTGAGGCTGGGATTTATTGAGTTTTAAGTAAAAGTATGTGTCGAGACTGGAGAGCATTCAGTCAGTATCATTATCTTATTTTTGACTTAAGTGTTCTTAATGTGCTCTAATGACCAACTGGAGGCGCTCCAACATAAACAATGAGCGACATGAATAAACATGAAAGCTGTTTTCTGGTAATGTGTGAGACTTCCGGTTCATAAGCCGCCGACGCCGTAGGGAAACAGCAAGAAGTATAATGAAGTGCAGTAAACGGTAAAACTGTTTACACTTCAAACCACTGTGTTTATAATTAAGACAATACATTAAAATAATATGGTAAGACACTCCAGTTTGCAGAATCAAGCAGCAAAACGAGCTGTTTTGTACAGTTAAAAATACGAAATCAGACACATTAAATTGTACGCAAAAATTGGCCGCACCTACTCTTATGGGAAAATGGGGTGGACAGAAGCATTGTTTACTCAAATTCTAAAAACATATCGGATAGACATTTATCTCACGATTTCTCGTTATTATGTAATCCTATCAACCCATCTACAACTACAGTAAAACAGAAGAAACAGACGGAGATGTAGTGTTTGGAGGGATACATTGTGACTGTAGTGAGGTAAGCATTGGTTTATATACCCCTCCATTATAAGGATCAGATAGATAAAGATACTCACAAAATGTAGTATATATGTACTACATTTATATAAATTAATCTATTTGTTTATTTTTGCACAGAAATGCAGTGCAAGCAATCAGTGTTTTTGATAAAAAGAAATTAGGCTCACCCTTTTATTTTAGTGTAAATCAAATCAATGTAACTAAAAGATGTAGTGTTTGGAGGGATACATTGTGACTTTAGTAAGCTAAACATTGATTTATATACCTCTCTGTTAAAAGGACCAGATAGATAAAGATACTAGATAAATATGCTACATTTATATAAATTAATCTATTTATTTATTTTTATTTATTTAGAAATGCAGTGCAAGCAATCAGTATTCTAGATAAAAAGAAATTATGCTCACCCTTTTATTTTATTGTAAATCAAATCAATGTAACACAAAATATAGCATTTTGATGTAATAAATGCAGATTTAATTGGCTAATCAATACACACAAGACAAAGATAGTGGTAGATAAAAAAAATGTGCTTTAATGACCAGCTGGAGGCGCTCCAACATAAACAATGAGTGATGCAATGAAAACAGTCACACAAATGACGAATAAAGTTACTCTCTTTATTCAGACTCTAGAGTGTGTTACATAAATGATGCTAAAACTTTAGCATTTTTCATGTCATAAATGCAGATTTATTTAAAATAATTGCTAACATGAAATCAAAACAAAAAAAGAGAGAGTAACGTGGTTTTGTACAAAATTGAATCAAGCGGTTTTACAGTAAAAATGATTTCATTCAATTTCTGTCGCATCGATGGTGGTCTTCTTTTCAGTACTTTTTGGGTAGGCCTTTCGGTCTGTAGCGGTTGGGGTTACCACCGTTACGCCCCCAACGATTAGCAGCCTGGTCAGCTGCAGAATCCGCACGACCACGGCCCGAATTACCGAATCCCTGCACAGCCTCTCTCGCGTCACTGCACATATCAGAACAGTGATTTAATGCAATTTCCATGCACTTTAAATGTAATCATTAACATTAGATAATAATATTACAATTCAAAATCCCACCCAATAATGTAAACATCCATAATAAGACATTGAGCTGCTGTTCTGAGGAATAAAATAATGTCAAATCTTCCACAGATGACATACCTGATTACTTTAGCTGCCCATTTGCCTCCAGGGCCCCTTTTTGCAGCATCATAGTTCCCACGTGCATGGAAATACTTGTCTGAGTTTTTCCAGTTGGCCTGCCTCATGTCCCGGTAAGCACGCCACATGTCTTTTGCACCTACAAAACACAGTGAAAGTGGTAAAAATCTGCTTATGAACTGACTTCAGTGCATGACGTCAGAATAAATGCAGATAAAAAGAAAAAAAATAGTGACCTCCAGCGGCTTGTCCTGGAAAGCGGTACCATTGCGCCTGGGTCTCAACCAGCAAAACCAGCACCAGCACAGCAAGAATAAGCTTCATGATTGCAGAGCTGAACATATAAAAATATACAAGTTAGCAAAGGCAATATTAACCATGCCACAAATAATGAAAGTTTAAGCTTTCTCCATATGACCTCTTCATAGACAGGCTGCAACTAGATGATTGCATTAAGAGGTTGGTCGTTGTCTTACCTCTCAGATTCGCTCAGTGCAGACACATCAGGTCTTCACCCAGCTAGAGACATTTTATAAGGCTTGGGGTGGGCTGGACGTGGATTTTCACAGATTGCAGAAGAAAATTTGAGACTAACTTGGTCCTGAATCAACTAGTACTGTGTTGCATAACGGTTTCTGGGAACGCCAAGATTTGTTAAACATGACCGATCATATTTTATATATAACATTGTGTCAAACTAAAACCATTAAAAATCTTGAAATAAAATAAAGTAAGCATTAAATTAATAAAACTTCCCTAGAAAAAAAAATTAAAATGCATTTATTTTATACTTAGCATAGTTCAAGTATGTAAACATATTTACTGACATATCGCTTAAGACTGACTGATATAAAATCATGTAAATAAACTTTATTTGGAGTACTACTTGTCCACAATGCACATTTCTTAATATTAAGCCTAAAATATGTTTTAATGTCACTATTGATGAGGATTGTATGGTCTTTAAATAATACTGGTCTTTAAATGCAAAATATTTCAAGTATAGCTAAACTATACTTGCAATAGTTTCACTTATGTGCAATGAAATAGACTTGAGTATATCTTTAGTTGGACTTCAGCACTACTTCTGCACAATTAAGTACAAAATTAGTTGTTTCAAATTAGCAATGCCAGTTTAGTATACTAAAAGTACAATTGCAGGGTATTTTTTATTAAGTACATAATTTGTAAATGTATTTGTAGTATACTTAGCATTAAATAGATGTATTTACAATTTAGTGTATTTATTTTTCATTAGTGTTTAACTAAAATTAAAGTGAAAAGTGAAAATATTAAAATAAAACTGAATTTAAAATATTAACAGACACTATAATTGCATATCAATGATATACTGATACAAAATGAAACTGTTATGAATAATAATTATACACACTTAAATGCAGTATGGCAAAAATGAATCAGTTGGTGGTATAAAATCTTTTATTTATAAAAGCCTTTGTATCTTATAAAAAGTACATATTTTATGCATTTGGTACATCACTAATATATGACATGGTAAGTCAACTAAGTATATGTATTATTATATTTTCTGACATAAGCTGATATTTCAAAAGCATGCAAGTAACTTCAGTTTCACTTCTTATACTGTTGTCATTTCCAGCTCTAATGGGCGCTGAATCATCATAATAAAGGTCATTCCAGGAGAAGGAAATTCCAGCTGCACATGTGGACACCGGTCTGTGTGTGTAAAGAATTTTGTCAAATTCTAGCATATTTTGTTTAAAGAAGACACAACATACAGTGATTAGAAAAAAGCACTGACATCTGCATTATACCTGACTGATAATGTCACACCTGGAGAAGTAGGTTATGACCCACACAGCAAGTGTTTAGTTTCCAGTTACAAAAACAGGAAATAAAATGGGAATATTGCACTAAAGAGGTCTTCCCAAACAAGAACTGTCATACGAAAAAATAGATTTTTGAATGAATAGAAAGTATAAAGAACAGATCGAATAAAAAGAACGGCATTTGTGTGAAATAAAAATCTTTTCGCATCTTTACAGTCACTTTTTTATCATTTTAATGCATCCTTGCTGAATAAAAATATAAATTTCTTTTAAACAAACAAACAAACAAAAAACTCTGAGTGGTAATCTGTGTATAAAATGGATTAATCCCATTACAAGACTCAAAACATAATTTGTTAATATAATCTGCCATTCCCTGCTGCTATGGTTTTAAAATAGTATATGAAGAGTTCAGATGCAAAACACCTAAAAGCCATCTCGGTCAAAAATTAGATAATGATACTGAGTGAATGCTCTCGACACATATTATATGTCCATCAAATACTTTTTCTTCAAACTCGCTAAAATACCAGCCTCAGCCCAATCAGAAGTACCGGTACTTACATAGAAACCTATATATCTGAGCCTGATAAAAATGCATTTTTTAAAGAAAGACGTCAGATGGATTTAGCTGGTTTTGCATCTGAACTCTTCATATATACTCTGTTTTTAACAATTTTCTAAAATCATGTTTTTCATTGTGCATTCCAATTAATCTCAATTTAACTGCAGTTGGGTTATTTTAAAGTAAAAATAACTAAAAACTACAGCTAACTAACACAATAAAACCATGATGACAATAAAAAACATGATTTTTGAAAAACTGTAAAAACTGAGTTATCTGTTTTTGCAAATAAACTCTCTCTGTGTATATAACTATATCCATCTTGACAAGCACAAAGAAACATTAAATGTGTTTAAAGTCTTTCCTGTTTCACAACACAGTAATGCTGGCTTCCTTATATCTGTTTTGTTGATGGTCTAATAAGATTATATAGTCGTAATTCAGTCATGTTTGCTCTCCCAAATGGTAAAACTGTTTGTTCTTGCAGTGTGAACAGTAAATCATGCCAGAACATGGAAATTCCAGATGCCTGTACGTATCCAACACTTGCAAAACAGTGTGTGTGTGTGTGTGTGTGTGATAGTCTTACCACTCTCACTCTCACTTTCACTTAGATACTTAGGTAAAAGCCTTTTTACTTTAAGACTTTTACTGACATACATTTGAGTGCAACTACATCACACATAAAAGCATCAAACACCACAGGATGGCTGCAATGTGGGAATAGAAAATAAAACAATAAGCATTATATGTGTTCATAAAGACAAACTTTTAAGGCTTTAAGAACCAAACCGTTTGTGGATTAGTGTAAAGACAGTGTTCTTGATGTGCTTGAATGACGTAATGAAAACAGACACACAAATGAAGCTGATTTCTATATTCAGACACTAGAGCAGGTTACATAGACTAAATGATGCCTGTTAATGGGCCAGTTGGTCTGTAGCGGTTGGGGTCACCACCGTTACGCCCCCAACGATTGGCTTCCTGGTCAGCAGCAGAATCCAAATTACTGCGGCCCGAATTACCAAACCCCTGCACAGCCACTCTTGCATCACTGCACTAGATGGCAGATAAACGTGGCATGGCACTTTCCCAAACATCCGCTTTTCAACACACATTCAATTTCACAGCAATTCTTGTACATGCTCTAGTTACCTCACATATTGATTATTGTAACTCTCTTCTGTTTGGCCTACCTCACAAACTCCTTCATAAACTCCAGTTGGTCCAGAATTCAGCTGCCTGTATAATTACTAGAACCTCCTCCATCAAACACATCTCTCCCGTTCTCTATCATATACACTGGCTTCCTGTTAAATACTGAGTAGAGTACAAGATTCTGCTTCTCAATTTTAAAGCTCTTTATAATCTTGCACCCTCATATCTCTGTGATTTGCATCATATTTACACCCCTTACATCTTAGATCTTCTTAATACTTATACTTAAATCTTCTTCAACCGTTTCCCTTGTACTTTCCGTTCATTTAGTCACTATGGGGTCCAGGGCATTTAATTTTGGAAAAGATTGTTGCATCTGAGGTTCATCCTCATCTTTTAAAAAATAGCCTGTTTGAAAAATTTCAGTCTGGTTTCCACCCATTGCATAGCACAGAACAACGGTAAAAGTTGTTAATCATCTGCTGATGGCAGCAAATTCTCGACACTTAAAGGAGAAGTCCACTTCCAAAAAAAAGATTCACATATAATGTACTCACCCCCTTGTCATCCAAGATGTTCATGTCTTACTTTCTTCAGTCGTAAAGAAATTATGTTTTTTGAGAAAAGCATTTCAGCATTTTTCTCCATATAATGGACTTCATTGGTGCCCCAATTTTGAATTTCCAAAATGCAGTTTAAATGCGGCTTCAAACGATCCCAAATGTGGTTGTAAACGATCCCAGCCGAGGAAGGTCTTATCTAGCATAATGATTGGTTATTTTAATAAAAATAATACAATTTATATACTTTTTAATGTCAAACGCTTGTCTTGTCTTACTCTGCCTAAACTGTTTTTGTTCCTGTTCATGACAGTTAGGGTATGTCGAAAAACTCCCATCTCATGTTCTCCCTCAACTTCAAAATCGTCCTATGTCGCTGTTTTACCTTTTTTGTTAAAGGGGTCATCGGATGCTAAGTTCACTTTTACATGTTGTTTGAACATTAATGTGTTGGCAATGTATGTACAAATCTACCCTATAATGATAAAAATCCATGCAGTGGTTTTTAATTAATCTGTAAAAATAATATCCCCTTTTTCAAATCGAGCCATTCTCAGATGCCTGTCGTTGTTGCGTCACACCCACAGAGGCCGCTCCCGCGACATGAGCCTCTTACCTGAGATCAGTTGTAACAGTCCAACCTCCATGTTTTGATGCCGGAGCAGAGATGTAAGTTAGACAAGATTTGAGCGATTGAGGTGTTGTGTTGCTGGATGTAATAATGAACATAGTGGTCGTCATTTACTCCTGACATCTGAGCCTCTGAAGATGCAGTGGATTACGTTTGTTTGTGAAGGGAATGCGCCTCCCGATCTACATATATCTGTCTATGTTCGTGCGAATCATTCATGATCCAGCTTCACTTACAGCAGAAGTGAGTATAAGGGGTTTTAATGAATCTTTGCAATCACCTTTCCTAATAATGTGCTAGTTAGCAAGTTTAGGGGCTAAACGCGGCTAAAGTAAACAGACTGGTCAATCCACAGAGAGAAGAGGGGGCGGGGCGAGCAGAGCTCATTTGCATTTAAAGCAGCCTCGACCAAAATAGGATGATTTGTGCAGAGCTGATTTGGCAAGGTAAAAAGGATGTTGTTTTACACTACCATTGAGAATTTTTAACCAAAGTATATTTTAGACTTACCCTAAAGAATCATATCATATCAACTTGTGGAAAATGGGCATCTGATGACCCCTTTAAGGGTATTTGATCTTCTTTGCATGTGTACTTTGCAAAAACTGGGTTGGTACTTCTGCAGCGATGTAGGATGATTTTGAAATGATTTTTGAAGTTGGGGGAGAAAACAAAAAAAAATTGACGAATAAAGTTACTCTCTTTATTCAGACTCTAGAGTGTGTTACATAAATGATGCTAAAACTTTAGCATTTTTCATGTCATAAATGCAGATTTATTTAAAATAATTGCTAACATGAAATCAAAACAAAAAAAGAGAGTAACGTGGTTTTATACAAAATTGAATCAAGCGGTTTTACAGTAAAAATGATTTCATTCAATTTCTGTCGCACTGATGGTGGTCTTTTCAGTACTTTTTGGGTAGCCCTTTCGGTCTGTAGCGGTTGGGGTTACCACCGTTACGCCCCCAACGATTAGCAGCCTGGTCAGCTGCAGAATCCGCACGACCACGGCCCGAATTACCGAATCCCTGCACAGCCTCTCTCGCGTCACTGCACATATCAGAACAGTGATTTAATGCAATTTCCATGCACTTTAAATGTAAACATTACCATTAGATAATGATATTACAATTCAAAATCCCACCCAAAAATGTAAACATCCATAATAAGACACTGAGCTGCTGTTCTGAGGAATAAAATAATGTCAAATCTTCCACAGATGACATACCTGATTACTTTAGCTGCCCATTTGCCTCCAGGGCCCCTTTTTGCAGCATCATAGTTCCCACGTGCATGGAAATACTTGTCTGATTTTTTCCAGTTGGCCTGCCTCATGTCCCGGTAAGCACGCCACATGTCTTTTGCACCTACAAAACACAGTGAAAGTGGTAAAAATCTGCTTATGAACTGACTTCAGTGCATGACGTCAGAATAAATGCAGATAAAAAGAAAAAAAATAGTGACCTCCAGCGGCTTGTCCTGGAAAGCGGTACCATTGCGCCTGGGTCTCAACCAGCAAAACCAGCACCAGCACAGCAAGAATAAGCTTCATGATTGCAGAGCTGAACATATAAAAATATACAAGTTAGCAAATGGCAATATTAACCATGCCACAAATAATGAAAGTTTAAGCTTTCTCCATATGACCTCTGCATAGACAGATAAGGCTGCAACTAGATTCTAGAACTAGATGCATTAAGAGGTTGGTCATTAGCCTTTTTCACAAAAATCGGAAGTGACGTCAGCGCAGGGTAAAGTCAGTTCCCCTACAGGTCTGTGCCTATTATATTAATATGCTCTTGTCTCAAATAATGCCTTTTACCTTTTCTTTTTTGTCTGCTTTCCAAGTTGTTATATAATCAACAAAGAAACAACATTTTACTTGTTTGTAATTTATATGGGCACTCAGACCGGTACTCGTCAATATAATATATGCACAACATAGCGCCAGCTATAGTTTCTGTTCTCCATCTCCGGTATATTTAAGCGTATGTTCTCAATTTACTCAGTCATTTCCCTCGAATCACTACATCATGGTAAATTATGACAGCGTTTATATCCAAATGCACATTTCCCCAAGAATAAATGAAAGAATTCTGAGTCCGGATGATGCATAAACTCAATACAACAACGTAATTCCTTTTAAGTGAACTTTAAATCATACTTCAAATATACTACTATGTCCCTTTTTAGATATTAAAATGTATATATTTTGTTCTATGAATATCTGAACATACAAAACATTGCAAATAATTTAGTTTAATATGTAAACAACTTTGTCTTCGTTTGTAAAACATTTTACAAGATTAAAATGTCCAGGCAATGGATATAAGTAATTGAAAATATCTAGGCCTCAAAACTAGATACACAACCCTCAAGAACGGTGACAATCAGCAAATATTAAAAAGAGGAGATTTTTATGCCACAGTACAACAAATAACTAACAATAATGACTAAACAACAACAAAAAAGTTTAAATGAAGTCAGCAAACAGCAAAACAATAATCTTATAACAGTAACTGGATAATTTATTCATGTTGCAATGCATGCTGGGAACTTACAAAGCCTTAAAATTTCAACAATATGAAATTCTTTGCTCAGACAACTGTGTTTGACTAGTTGGGACAACATTTGCAGTAATTTGGTCTGACAAGGGTTTTATATAGAAAAAACAAGAAAATAGCATTTTTTAGTATTTGA
This sequence comes from Labeo catla, assembly GCA_012976165.1. Taxonomy (NCBI): domain Eukaryota; kingdom Metazoa; phylum Chordata; class Actinopteri; order Cypriniformes; family Cyprinidae; genus Labeo; species Labeo catla. Next base: position 259,374 of record VONZ01000464.1, read on the forward strand.
GTCTCAAAATGTTTCGTAAATTGGAAAATATGTATTTGCATTTTTTAAAGTGTGGAAGCATCTGTTTTGATTTCTTCTCTTGTGTTTTGGAAATTCTGTACAGAAGATCTTTAATAGCATCTCTCATGTATAACAGTGAAAACAGATTCTCAGAGCACAAGTATAGCTCAAATATATTTAGACTTTTTCTAAGTATAAGTCAAGTATACTTAAATGTTATTTTAAGGATATTTCTGATAAGTATATAAAGCACATTTCTGGGAAGTACATAAAAAGTAGACTGAAAGTATACTTTCATATTTTTAGTTTAAAAGAAGTATACTAATAGCATACTTGAATTATCTTCTTTTTCGTAAGGGACATCAGGTCTTCACCCAGCTAGAGACATTTTATAAGGCTCGGGGTGGGCTGGACATGGATTTTCACAGATTGCAGAGGAAAAATTTCAAAATAATTCACGTGTAGCTAAAGTATACTTGCAATAGTTCCGCTTATGTGCAATGAAATAGACTTGAGTATATCTTTAGTTGGATTTCAGCACTACTTCTGCAGAATTAAGGTGCATTAAGTACAAAAATAGTTCTTTCAAATTAGCATAACCAGTTTAGTATACTAAAAGTACAATTGCAGGGTATTTTTTATTAACTACATAATTTGTAAATGTATCTGTAGTATACTTAGCATTAAATAGATGTATTTACAATTTAGTGTATTTATTTTTCATCAGGGTTTAACTAAAATTAAAGTGAAAACAGAAAATATTAAAATAAACTGAACTGAATTTAAAATATTAACAGACACTATAATAGCATATCAATAATATACTGATACAAAATGAAACTGTTATGAATAATAATTATACACACTTAAATGTAGTATGGCAAAATGAATCAGTTGGTGGTATAAAATCTTAGCCTGTATCTTATAAAAAGTTCATATTTTATGCATTTGGTGCATCACTTATATATATGACATGGTAAGTCTAAATACATGTATTATAAATATAATATTTTCTGACATAAGCTGATATTTCAAATGCATGCAAATAATTTCAGTTCACTTCCTATACTGTTGTCATTTCCAGCTCTAATGGGCACTGAATCATCATAATAAAGGTCATTCCAGGAGAAGGAAATTCCAGCTGCACATGTCGACACCAGTCTGTGTGTGTAAAGAATTTTGTCAAATTCTAGCATATTTTTTTCAAAGACACAACATACAGTGATTAGAAAAAAGCATTGACATCTGCATTATACCTGACTGATAATGTCACACCTGGAGAAGTAGGTTATGACCCACACAGCAACTCAAGTGTTTAGTTTCCAGTTACAAAAACAGGAAATAAAATGGGAATATTGCACAAAAGAGATCTTCCAAAACCAGAACTATCATATGAAAAAAAGAGAAATTTTTGATTTTCAAACAGCATTTTTGTGAAATAAAAATAAATAAAATGTGAAATAACATTTTTTTGTCTTATTACAGTCACTTTTTTTAATCATTTTAATGCATCCTTGCTGAATAAAAATATTAATTTCTTTCAAACAAACAAACAAAAAAAAAAAAAGTCTGAACTTCTGAGTGGTAATCTGTGTATAAAATGGATAAATCCCATTATAGGACTCAAAACAGAATTTGTTAATATAATCTAACATTCCCTGCTGCTATGGTTTTAAAATAGTATATATGAAGAGTTCAGATGCAAAACCAGCTAAAAGCCATCTTGGTCAAAAATGAGATAATGATACTGAGTGAATGCTCCTGACACATAGGTCCATGAAGTACTTTTACTTCAAACTTGCTAAATTCCAGCCTCAGAATACCTTATATAATATTTCAGCCTCGAAAAACTCCCATCTCATGTTACCACAGATACCAAAAAAGGTATCTGTTTTACCTTTTTTGTTAAGGGTGTTTGATCTTCTTTGCATGTTCACTTTGCAAAGACTGGGTCGGTACTTCTGCAGTGATGTAGATCTTATCTCTTTGGGTGTGTTTGGTTGTCCAACTTAAAGAGGTCATCGGATGCCCATTTTCCACAAGTTGATATGATTCTTTAGTGTCTTAATGAAAAGTCTATAATATACTTTGGTTAAATATTCTTAATGGTAGTGTAAAACAACACCATTTGTACCTTTTCAAAATCAGCTCTGCAAAAAATCATCTCATTCTGGTCGAGGCTGCTTTAAATGCAAATGAGCTCTGCTCGCCCCGCCCCTCTCTTCTCTCTGTGATGTGACGAGCCTGTTTACTTTAGCCGCGTTTAACCGCTAAACTTGCTAACTAGCACATTATTAGGAAAGACGATCGCAAAGATTCATAATAAACCCCTTACAACACAACACCTCAATCTCTCAATTCTTGTCTAACTTACATCCCTGCTCCGGCATCAAAACATTGGAGGTCGGACTGTTACAGCTGATCTGAGGTAAGACGCTCATGTCAATCAACTATCGTGGGAGCGGCCTCTGTTGGTGTGACGCCACAACGACAGGCATCTGAGAATGGCTCGATTTGAAAAAAGGGGATATTATTTTTACAGATTAATTAAAAATCACTGGAAGGATTTTTATCATTATAGTGTTGATTTGTACATACACTGCCAACACACATTAATGTTCAAACAACATGTAAAAGTGAACTTAGCATCCGATGACCCCTTTAAAAATTTCAGATCATACTCTATCTGTTAGCACTGGTGTTCCTCAAGGCTCTGTTTTATTTATCATTTAAATTACTATGCGTAACACTATGAGGTCCAGGGAATTTAGCTGTACTGCTCCTAATCGCTGGAATTCTCTTCCACAATCTATACAAGAAAGTGATTATTTATCTATTTATTTATTTATTTTTTAAGTTATATTTATGGGCTTCTTGCCTTTATTTGATGAGAATAGACAGGAAAGCATTGGGTGAAGAGAGGGGAGTGGGGGGTGGGAAACGAACTTGGGTTGCCGGCAGCACAGTTGCGCTATATGTTGGCACACTAACCACTGGGTTATTGGTGCCGACAAAAAAGTGATTGTTTGACTACTTTTAAATCATGTCGTAAAACCCTGTTAATTGCATTTTACACTTGCACTCTCAAGCACACAACAACTCAAGTGTTTAGTTTCCAGTTACAAAAACAGGAAATAAAATGGGAATTTTGCACAAAAAAGGTCTTTCCAAATAAGAAATATAACACAAAGTAACAAGATTTTTGGATGAATAGAAAGTTCAACAGAACAGCATTTGTGTGAAATAAAAATTTGTAACATTATAAATGTCTGTCACTTGCTGAATAAAAATATTAATTTCTTTCTTTCAAACAAACAAACCAAAAGATCTCCTATCCTAAAAACTTGAGAATGGTTTGTGTATAAAATTGATAAATCCCATTGCAGGACTCAAAACATAATTTGTTAGTTGAAGTTACTATTCTCTGCTATGTCTTTAAATTTCTGTAAGAATGAGAGAAAAATAGATTTGAGGTAATAATGAAATATTCAAATATAAATAGTTATTTCATACAAATTAATTAGGATTATGTATGAGGCTTATCTTTTTGTGTATAGCCTATAATACATAATCCTTATGTAATGTATAAATTATTGTATAAAATAACTATATTTTGATGTTTCTTATATATATTATAGCAGTACTCATGATGATGACATGCATTTTCAGCATACCAAAACATGTAGGTTTATTTAAAAAACACTACTGTATGTTCAGTCACGAAGTAACATTACAGGTGTTTTGGATTAAAATCTTGCCTGTTTCGCCACATAGTAACGCTAACTTCCTCATATTTGTTTTGTTGACGGTCTAATAAAATTGTATAGTCGTTATTCAGTCATGCTTGCTCTCCCAAATAAAACTGCTTGTTCTTGCAATGTGAAGGGTGAATCATCCTAGGCATGGAAATTCCTGATGCCTGCACACATACCCAACACTTGCAAAACAATGTGTGTGTGTGTGTGTGTGTACGGTAGTCTTACCACTCTAACTTTCACTTAGATACTTAGGTAAGCATTTTTATTTTAAGACTTTTACTGACATAAGTTTGAGTGCACAACTAGGGGAGAGCGGGGCACAACCTAACACTTTTTTAATTTCTCAGTTTGTGTAAATCCAATATTAAATACAAATATAATACAAATATGTGGCTTTGTTTCATAATTACAGTGTGTACGTTTTTCGTTATTTATCTCAAAAGAAAGGAAGTGAAAAGTGACAACATGCCCCGTATGTGGGGTACATTGTAACATGACCATATAAAAGCTTAAAATGTTATCTGATCAAATTTAAAAAATGTACACATCTAAAATATTTTGTCAATAAAATAAAATGATTAACTTTTTCAAATAAAATAAGGGCGTTTTTTTAAGAATTAAAAAATATCTAATTTTTGAGGTTCACAATGAACACATCGCAACCATGCGTGGGACGGCCCTGATCGCAAAACACAGATATACCCTTTAGTTTAAAACAACGTGCACATTCAGACATTCAAAAAAAACCACTCCCCTCCCTTCAAACACAGCTCTCATAGAACACGAGACGCATAAACGAACCAAAATGCTTTACATTTCTTGAATTAATAATTTCTCAACATTAAACATTGATTGGCAGTCTTTATTCACCCGTTTCTTGTGGTTTCTTTTTAAAATCCATAAAAGTAAATAGTGAAAATCGCATGGCTAATGTCATAGAATAGCATAGTTTAATACAGCGGGGCAGACTGTAACGCAGTGTTACAACGTTCACCATCAGCGCGACTGGAATATAAAAGTGGTTCGTGTCTTCTGCTGACTTGCCAAGCATTAATAAACTACCTAAACTGATAAGTAACATATTGACAATAAAAATAATAGCAGATTTGTCTCGTTTTAAATGAGTACTAAAAACTGAGAAGAAAAATTTACTTCAGCCAGAAATTTACTATATTTTACTATAATAAAATATATATTCAGCGTGTAATAACCTGAGAGGGACAGGAGATCTGTTCAAGATTGCATTTACTCCATTACAAATAGCATCACAGTTCACAATTTCACAGGTCAAAATAGCATCACAACTTACTTTTTTTTTTTTTTACACTTCATAATCCTTCAAATGAGTAGGCAATTTTCTGGTTCTTTGTGACCATCTCATAATTACAACAGGGCTAGCAGGTTTGTACATTTCTGTGGCTATCTCAGTATGTTGAGAATAATCCCCAGGGCCCAGTTTTTCAAAAGTAATCCAGTGGGATTTTGGATCACGGATTGGATCAAATCTTGGAAATGGGTTTTTCAAAAGTAAAAGAGGGATTCTGAATTAAGATCAGACCACGTAATACATTTGATTTGGATCAAACCTGCCCTTTGGGTTATTCAAAACTTTGAACTCAGATTGGGATCTATTTGATCCAAAAAAACAGGATTATCCTGATCCCATCAGAAGGGTGGATTCAGTTGTGATTTTTTGACCCAAATAAACCAAATAAAATGTATATATATATATTTTTTTAAGTGAATGATCACAAACTTAATGGTTACTGATGATATATAAATTCCTTCATATTTGAAGCCTATATGAAGCATGTCACATATAATGACATTGAAATATGGTAAACAACAACAACAACAACAACAACAAAATAATATCAAAGCTATCAGATGTCAAATAAATGTCACTGTTGCTCATAGCTCTATAATTCCACAGTATATTAATGACAATGACCACAACAGATATACTCATTTAGTCATTTAATAGCAAAAGTAATTTCTCACAATTGCATCTCTAATTGCATGTCCAGTGTGTCCTTCATTATGTAAGAACATTGGTGGCTGTTCTGGTTCTACATCAGGCTCAGGTTCATCAAAATTGTCATCAAGAGGGACATGACGCCTGCTTGCAATGTTATGCAAAACAACGCATGCAAGGATTATGTTGCATGCCACCTTGGGTTGCACTCGCAAGTAGTTAAGACATGCAAACCTTCTTTTCAGGACTCCATTTAAGCGTTCAATGGCACATCTTGTTTTGCAATGTGAAGAGTTGAAGCGAGACTCCTCAGGTGTGTTTGCAACTGGAAAAGGGGTCATTAGCCATGGTAGGAGGGGATACGAACTGTCTCCCAATATTATGCCATTTGGTCGGTGGGATTGTAGTGCTCTGTATAGTGCACTTTCTCTTAGAATACGTGCATCATGAACAGACCCTGGCCATTTCACAACACAGTTTGTTATTATGAGGTCGGCGTTGCCCACAAGTTGGATGTTGATGCTGTGCCTCCCCTTTCGATTGACATACTCCCATTCCCTTTCATAAGGTGCTTGGATATGCACATGAGTACAATCAATAGCACCAATAGTGCTAGGCATGTTCCCCATTTGAAAAAACTTGTGCTTAGTCTGAGCTGTCTGGTCATCCTTGGGAAAGTAAACAAATTGATTGATCAGACTGCCCAGTGCTACTGACATAGCCTTCACCACATTACTCACGGTTGTTTTTCTTACTCCCATGTTGTCACCAATTACTTGGTAGAAAGTCCCACATGCGTAAAAGCGCAGAGCGATTAAGCACTGTTCCTCCACGGATAAAGCATGACTCCTTTGGGTTTTGTGTTGGAGTGTTGGCCTGACAAGATCTGCAATGTACTTGATGTCATGTCTCCCAAAACGAAAACGTGCATACAGTTCTTCTGATATGTATTGCTCGAGTGGTTTTGCACACTCAGCATCCACCCTTTGACGGTATCTTTTCCTACGGTAACGATGAACAATACGCGCCATGTGGATGCATCTGTAGGCAAGAGAAATGAGTGCAAAGACATGATGTCTTTAAATGGTGTCACCCATTAACAAGCAATGAGCTGATTAGTGTAAGCCTAATTGAGCACAAGCCAAAGCAATCATGCTCAAGGCTTTTAAGATCAGTGTTGCTACACCAAAGAGTTGGAACCATGGACTCAAAAGGGCCTAATTTCACTGTGGCAGAAACCTGTGCACTGCTGGAGGGTGTTTGAGCCAATTTTGCCTCAATAGAAGGAGGTTTCAGTTCTGCAAAAGGTGGAGAAGTGACTAAAAAAGTAAAACACAATATTTGGGAGGACATAACCATTCATGTCAATTCCATGGGGTCTGGCCAAAGGAGGACCATAAAACAAGTTATGTTGCGATGGAAGAACCTTAGGGCCAAGGCGACAAAAGACCTTACTGAAGCCAAGAACCCCCAAACAGGTAACAAGCCATATAAAAGGGGTGATTTCACTGATATGGTACTTGATATCATCGGAGGAGAAAAATCAGAGGCTCTGCATGGCATTGAAGGCATAGAAGCAGATGGAGAGGCCACAATTACAGAGACTAGGACTTCAGAAGAATGCGAGCAAAATTCTCCTGCAGAGGAAATGTTTGTCCTAGACTTAACTACAGTGACTGAGGAGGAAGATAGATCCCCAGTGGATGTAGTGAAGACAGTCCAAGATGTTCCTAGAAAACGCAAACGTACCTCAGCTACAAACAAGGATGGTGACAGCTATGAGTTACTACTTAAGCGGGAAACCGAGAGAGCAGAAGTAAAAATTGAACTGGGTAAAGAACAAATCTTGCTTGCCCAACTGCAGTGGAAAAAAGTGCAGATGGAGATACATCTCCTAAAGGCAAAGATGGAAAGTGCTGGTGTCTGTCCTGTAAATGATTTTTGACTTTTTGACAGTATTGTTTTTGTTTTCTAATTTAACATTAGAACAAACTAAAAAAAAATGTAAAATGTTGTTGTTGTTTTTTTGCAGTGTTTCTGTTTCTTACAATTAAAACAAACAATGGCTATTTGTGGCCACTGGTATTTTGCCTACCTGTTGTTTTTTGCTAAGCCAGTAGGCTACACTGTTGGTTCCATTTAAGGCTATGGTAAACAGGATTTAGTAATCCTGAAATTTGATATTTGGATCACAGTGATCCAACCCAATGTTCCTTTAAAAAACTGTCATAAAAGTAAGATAGATCAGTTAATCCTGGATAGCAAAACATGGGATTTCCAAATCCGGACCAATTTGATCCAGATTAAATTTTTTGAAAAACTGGGCCCAGATACTTCAGAGCAGGGGTGCTTAACCCTGGTCCTGGAGATCGACTTTGCTGCAGAGCTCAGCTCCAACCCTAATCAAACACACCTGTCTGTAATTATCAAGTGCTCCTTCAGATCCTAATTAGCTGGTTCAGGTGTGTCTGGTCAGGGTTGGAGCTGAACTCTGCAGGAAAGTCAATCTCCAGGACCAGGGTTGAGCACCCCTGCTTCGGAGGGACTAGTTTTACTGTCCCTCCTTTAATGTCCTCAGTTCCTGTTTCCCCAGTCTCTTTAGCAACTACTGATGTCAAGTTTTCAGAAATGTCGAAATCAGGGAGTTTACAGTCCATTGCCTCATTTGAAGTGTTTTCAAGCAATTTCTGTGGGGCATGAATTTGATCCACATACCTTCAGACCACTCGCCCATCGCCCAGCATTAATTTATAAGAAAGTGGTCCTGTCACAGTCGCGATATTCCCTGGAATCCATTTTGGTCCATAAGTAAAATTCCAAGTAAATACTGGATCTCCAACACAAAAACTCTGTACATAGGCTTTTTGATCATGATGCACTTTTTGCTTCTGTTGTTGTTCCTGAATCTTCCTTGTCAAATCAGGATGTATGAAGTCCAAAGAACATCGTAATTTCCTTCCATACAATATTTCTGCTGGAGAGAGCCCTGTGGTGGTCTGAGGAGTAATCCTGTAACTGAATAAAACTCGAGACAATTTAGACAATTCGTTCCTTGAGCACTTTTTTTTAGCATGGTTTTAATCACTTGGACAGCCCGTTCTACTAAACCATTACTAGAAGCATGCTAAGGTGTAAAAAAGTAACATGTCGCACTCCATTTTTATTCAGGAACTCTTTGAATTCGGCACTAACAAAGCAAGTACCATTATCTGATACAATCAGTTCAGGTAATCCATGATTACTGAAACTATGCCACAAACATTCACTGGTGGAAGCAGATGTAGTGGAATTCACTGGATACACGTCCATCCATTTTGAATGTGCATCAATCAAGACCAAGAACATTTTCCTCATAAACGGTCCTGCATAATCCACATGCAATCGCTGCCATGGTTTTTCTGGCCAATTCCAGCCGTCACCTTTTCTGGTACAGGATGGAGGCCCGTCTCATCCACTTTATGACCTAGGAACATTGCTTCTTTTTTCATAAGGGACTGGTCGGGCTTTGAAAAACCTTGGGACTGCTTCCTTGTTCACATAAATCTTCGCTGGTGGACCCTTAAATTCCCCCAACTCCTCTTTAAACAATTCTGCATGTGAACTGAGGACTTCAGGCAAAGTTAATTTTTCCACCGCTTGAATCCTATGTAGAGCCTCCTATTCCATGCCCAATTCCTTAATCCATCCTCTGCCCAATAAGTTGGGACCCATTCCAGGTACTACCACGACCGGTAACTCTTTCACTGTGCTCCTGTATCTGACTTCTACTTGTGCAGAACCCAACACGGTTAGAACTTGGCCAGTATAGGTCTTTAAATTTAAGGAACAGGTCTTTAACTCAGGAATTTGATCTTTTTCACGTAATTTGGAAAAGTTGGACCTATTCATTATTGTCACACCACAGCCCCTATCCACTTCAAACTGTGCTTTTGACTCATTTACAGCTAGTGTGATGGTCAGTGGAGCTACCTTCGGAATTTCTGTGTCTTGCAAACTGTACACTGTATAAATACCTTCTTCATCAGATGCAGATGCACTTTTCTCATCTCTACTCACATAATGCATTCTCTGTCCTCCTCTCTTGCATCCTCCTCCCCATACTTTCATTATATGTCTTTGTTTCCCACATTTATGACATTTCTCAGAAGCAAATCTACATTCATTAGCCAAATGTTGCAAACTTCCACATCTGTAACATGCTCTACTTTGACCTTCATCTTGCTTCAATGACGTTTTATGCACTCTCATAGAAATGGGTGTTTCTGGGCATTGAGCTTGCAAATCTCACATCTTTATTGGCTGTTTCCATTGCTTGGGCTATTTTCAGTGCCCTCTCAAATGTTAAATCCAGCTCTGCCAATAGTCTACGTCAGGGGTCACCAGACCCGGTCCTGGAGTGCCGGTGTCGCTGCAGAGTTTAAGTCCAACCCTAATCAAACACACCTGAACCAGCTAATCACTAGGTATACTTGAAACTTCCAGGCAGGTGTGTTGAGGAAAGTTGGAGGTAAACTCTGCAGGACACCGGCCCTCAAGGAACAAGTTTTGTGACCCCTGGTCTACACTGAATACGGTCATCGTTTATGCCACAGTCTAGCCCAAAGCATTTCTGATAATGTTTCTCCATAATTACAATCATGAGCCAATTTCCTCAATACTGCCACATACTCAAGCACAGTTTCCCCATCTTCTCTTGATCTTGAATTGAATTTAAATCGTTGTACAATTTCACTGGGCTTTGGATTGAAATCCTCTTTAAGTAATTCCACTAATTCACCAAATGTCTTCGTTCCTGGTTTAACTGGACTTAATACATTTCTCAGTAGACTAAATGTTTGACTTCCCACAGAGATCAACAATATAGCTTCCTGCTTCTGTAATCTCATTTGTCTCAAAGAAATGTTGCAAAATTTCACAATATTCCTCCCAAGACTGAGACTGACTACCAAATGGTGTGACTGTGTGACCATATTGGCCATCTTCTTTTCAAAAGCTCCAGTTCATAGAGATCCAGTTCCTTTGCTTTTCCTCGTCGCCAATAAATGTAATAACTTGAGAGGGACAGGAGCTCTGTTCAAGATTGCATTTACTCTGAGAAGTTCATCAACAAACTACACTCAATCACATCACATTTGGACTCCATATGCACACATCATGCGTTCTTCTATGCTGCTTTTTAAGCAAATACAAACAGCATTAGCTTGCCCTCTACAGGTCATCACAAAAAATCTCATCCTTGTTGCTGACTCTACAACACAGCGATATCATCAAAAAGCTATTGAATTTTGGCGCACTTTTTTCTCTGTATAGTGTTGCTGTGGCAACTAGTAAATGCCGCACATTTGGTTATGCTAGTGTGTGTGGAAATATTTAAACCACGTGTGTTACTATTAACCCCGCGTTATTTTTTGCCCCGCGCACCCTACAACAGAAACAACAGCATCAAACTGCATAGGACGGCTGCAAGGTGGGAATATATTAAAAAACAGACAATAAAAACATTTTAAAATACGAAACATTTTATGTGCTTATAAAGTCTAACTTTTAAGAATTTAAGAACTTATAAACCCATTTTGCTTTTAATTCATTAGTGAGTTAAAACTTATGTTACCAAATTAAAATTAGCCTTTTAATTAGCTTACTAATTACGGTATATATGTGCTTTCATTTTTATGTTTTCTTTTTTTTTATTATTCTTATTTTATTCTTCTAATGTAAATCAAGTGAACGTAATATTAAAGATTGTATTTTGATGTAATAAATGCAGATTTAATTCATGGCCAGTCAAGACAAAATTTTCTGACAAAGGTGTTGGCAAATAAATACAGTGTGCTTGAGTGACCAGCTGGAGGCGCTTTAACATAAATAATGAGTGACCTAAGGAAAAGACACACAATGACAAATGTATTTATTTTCTTTATTCAGACACTAGAGCGTGAACTAAATGATGCTAAAACTTATAGATTCATTTTTTTAATCTCATAAATGCAGCTTTTATAAAGACAACCGTTAAGATGTAAAAAAAAAAATGAATTAAGCAGTTTAACTGTAAAAATTATTGAAGTCATTTTCTGTTGCACTGACGGTGGTCTTTTTTTCAGTACTTATTGGGAAGCCCTTTCGGTCTGTAACGGTTGGGGTCACCACCATTACGTCCCCAGTGATTGGCTTCCTGGTCAGCAGCAGCATCAGAATTACCGTGGCGAGTGAGTCCCTGCACAAACTCTCTTCCATCACTGCACACATCAGAACAGTGAATTAATGCAATTTGCATGCACTAAAAATGTAAACATTAACATTAGATAATAATATTACAATTCAATTCCTCTTCAAAATTCAAACATCCGTAATAAGACATTGAGCTGGTGTTGGCTGCATTATATAGTGCGAGTGAGTAATCATTCTTGCTCAGTTTTGGTGCTCAAATGAACTTCTGAGGAATAAAATCATGTCAAATCTGCCACAGATGACATACCTGATCACTTTGGCTGCCCATCTGCCACCTGGGCCCCTTTTTGCAGCATCATAGTTCCCACGTGCATGGAAATACTTGTCTGAGTCTTTCCAGTTGGCCTCCCTCATATCCTGGTAAGCACGCCACATGTCTTTTGCACCTACAAAACACAGTGAAAGACTTCACTGTGTGAAGTTCACTGTATGACTTAAGAGTAAATGCAGATAAAAAGAAAAAATGAGTGACCTCCAGCGGCTTGTCCTGGAAAGCGGTACCATTGCGCCTGGGTCTCAACCAGAAAAACCAGCACCAACACAGCAAGAATAAGCTTCATGATTGCAGAGCTGAACATATAAAAATATACAAGTTAGCAAATGGCAATATTAACCATGCCACAAATAATGAAAGTTTAAGCTTTCTCCATATGACCTCTGCATAGACAGATAAGGCTGCAACTACATGAGCCATCTATAACTTAACATGTTTGCATTAAGAGGTTGGTTTAGTCATTCTCTTACCTCTCAGATTCGCTCAGTGCAGACACATCAGGTCTTCACCAGGTAGAGACATTTTATAAGGCTCAGATTGGGCTGGACGTGGATTTTCCCAGATTGCAGAGGAAAATCTGAGACTAATTTGGTCCTGAAGCAACTTGTCCTGCATTACATAACCAATTCTTGTAACACCAACTTTTGTGAAACATTATTAATTATATTTTTATTACATTGTGTCAAACTAAAACTATACTAAAATCATCAAAATCATCATTTTTTTTTTGTTACTTGAAATAAAATAAATATTAAATTAAACAAAATAAACATTCAATTACAAAAACTTGAACTAAAATGAAAGTGAAAACAGAAAATAGTAAAATCAAACTGTATTCAAAATATTAACAGACACTATAATAGCATATCAATGATCCTAAAATACCACTATTACAAAATTATCAATAATAATTATACACACTTAAAAGTAGTATGGCAAAAAGTAATCAGTTTGTGGTAAAATCCTAGCCTTTGTATCTTATAAAAAGTTAATATTTTATGCATTTGGTGCATCACTAATATATATGACATTGTAAGTCAACTAAATATATGTATCATAGATATTATATTTTCTGACTTGAGCTGATATTTTAAATGCATGCAAATAATTTCAGTTTCACTTGTGCTGTTGTCACTTCCAGCTCTAATGGGTGCTGAATCATCATAATAAAGGTTGTAACAGGAGAAGGAAATTCCAGCTTTTTTTTTTTAAAGTTGACAGAACATACAGTGATTGCAAAAGCACTGACATCTGCATTATACCTGACTGATAATGTCACACCTGGAGAAGTGGGTTATGACCGGAGAAGATTGTTTTATCAGACAGACTTGCACTCTCAAGCACACAGCAAGGAAAGTATTTAGTTTCCAGTTACAAAAACAGGAACTAAAATGGGAATATTGCACAAAAGTTTTATGCACAAAATATTGCACAGTTGTCCTCCCAAACAAGAACTGTCATACAATTGTTTTTTAGATAAATAGAAAGTTCAAAAGAACAGAATTTGTGTGAAATAAAAATCTTTTTGTAATATTGTAAATGTCTTTACTGTCACTTTTTATCATTTTAATGCATTAATGCAAGAATAAAAATATTAATTTCTTTCAAACAAACAAACAAAAAACTCTGAGTGATAATCTGTGTATAAAATGGATAAATCCCATTACAGGACTCAAAACATTATTTGTTAATATAATCTACCACTCCCTGCTGCTATGGTTTTAAAATAGTATATATATATACTCTGTTTTTAACAGTCTTCAAAAATCATGTTTTTTCATTGTGCATTCCAATTAATCTCAATCAAACTGCATGGGTTATTTTGATGTAAAATAAAAATAACTAAAAACTACAGCTAACTAACACAATAAAACCATGATGACATAATAAAAAAAATTGTAATAACTGAGTTATCTGTTTTTGCAAATAAACTCTCTCTCTCAACATAACTATATTCATCTTGACAAGCACAAAGAAACATTACAGGTATTTTGGATTAAAGTCTTCACTGTTTCAGCATAGTAATGCTGGCTTCCTCATACAGCCAGCAAAAGCTAAAACTGCTTGTTCTTCCAGTGTGAATACTGAATCATCCCAGAACATGGAAATTCCAGACGCCTGCACACGTATCCAACACTTGCAAAACAGTGTCTGTGTATATGACAATCTCACTCTCACTTTCACTCTTACTTAGATACTTAGGTAAAAGCATTTTTACTTTAAGACTTTTACTGACATACATTTGAGTGCAGCTACATCAGAGAGAAAAATATCAAACAACACAGGATGGCTGCAAGGTGGGAATATATTAAAATAGACAATAAAAGCATTGTAAAATAAGCATTTCATGTGTTCATAAAGTCAAACTTTTAAGGCTTTCAGAACCAAAATCTTGGTTGATCAGTGTACCCTGTTGAAAAAAACAGCATATGCTGGTAGGTAGGTTTTGATGCTGGTTTAAGCTGGCCCTTTGCTGTTGGCGCCGATAGCCTTGTGGGCAGCGCGCTGACATAAAACATTGTTGTGCTCCGGGTGTCCCGTGTTTGAATCCCAACTTGAGGACCTTTCCCGATCCCACCTCTCTCCTGCTTCACTTCCTGTCCTTTCTGATATATCCTGTCCGTAATAAAGGCAAAATGCCAAAAAATAAATCTTTAAAAAAAAAAACAAAACCTGGTCCTTTGCTGGTTTATGCTGGTCCTTGACCAGCTAAGGACCAGCATAAACCAGCATCAAAACCTACCTAACCAGCATCCCAACATCAAAGCATACCTACCAGCATATGCTGTTTTTTTTCACCAGGGTAAAGACAGTGTTCTTGATGTGCTTGAATGACGTAGTGAAAACAGACACACAAATGACAAATGAAGCTGATTTCTTTATTCAGACTCTAGAGAATGTTGCATAGACTAAATCATGCTAAAATTTAAAGATTGTATTTTTTATTGTCATAAATGCAGATTTAATTAAAGATAAATGTCAAGATGAAAAAAAGAGTGAAATGGTTTCATGCAAAGTTTAAATCAAAATTTAATCAAGCAGTGTATGAGTGAAAATGATTTCATTCAGTTTCTGTTGCACTGATGGTGGTCTTCTTATCAGTACTTTTTGGGAAGGCCTTTCGGTCTGTAGCGGTTGGGGTCACCACAATTACGCCCCCAGCGACTGGCTTCCTGGTCAGCAGTAGAATCGGACTTACCACATCCCGAATTACCAAATCCCTGCACAGCTTGTCTTGCATCACTGCACATATCAGAACACTGATTTAATGCAATTTTCATGCACTTAAATGTAAACATTAATATTAGGATTAAAAAAACCTCCAAAAAAATTAAACATCCATAATAGCACACTGAGCTGCTGTTAGCTGCATATTGTAGTGCGAGGGATCAATCATTCTTGCTCAGTTTAGGTGCTCCAATGAACTCAAATGGAATAAAATCATGTCAAATCTGCAATCATAATGCACTCTGGTGATAAGCATGGCTCATGTCCAATTTTGTGAACTTCTGTCCACCTGACAAAGTTGCAAACAAATCCTCTAACCGAGGAATAGAATACTGTTTCAATACTGAAACTCTGTTCACCGTTAACTTGTAGTCACAATAGTTGATTGACATGATCGTTTTACCTCAGATCAGCTGTAACAGTCTGCCCTCTTTGTTTCGATGCTAGAGCAGAGATGTAAGTTAGACAAGAATATCTTAAACTGAGCGATTGAGGTGTTGTGTTGCTGGATGTAATAATGAACATAGTGGTTGTTATTTACTCCCGACATCTGAGTCGCTGAAGATGCAGTAGATTACATTTGTTTGTGAAGGGAATGCGCCTCCCGATCTACATATATCTGTCTATGTTCACACAAATCATTCGTGATCCAGCTTCACTTACAGCAGAAGTGAGTATAAGGGATTGTTCATGAATCTCTGCAATTGCCTTTCCTAATAATGTGCTAGTTAACAAAGTTTAGCGGCTAAACGCTGTGGCTTAAGTAAACAGGCTTGTCAATCCACAGAGAGAAGAGAGGGGCGGGGCGAGCAGAGCTCATTTGCATTTAAAGCAGACCAGAATGAGATGATTTTTGCAGAGCTGATTTTGGCAAGGTAAAAAGGGTGTTGTTTTACACAACCATTGAGAATTTTTAACCAAAGTATATTATAGACTTTTCATTAAGACCCTAAAGATTCATATCAACTTGTGGAAAATGGGCTTCCGATGACCCCTTTAAACAATTCTGCCTGAAAATGAGGACTTCGGGCAACGTTAATTTTTCCACCCCTTGAATCCTATGTAGAGCCTCCTATTCCATGCCTAATTCCTTAATCCATCCTCTGCCCAATAAGTTGGGTCCCGTTCCAGGTGCTACCACGACCGGTAACTCCTGTATCTGACTTCTACTTGTGCAGAACCCAACACAGTTAAAACTTGGCCAGTATAGGTCCTTAAATGTAAGAAACAGGTCAGGAATTTGATCTTTTTCCCATAATTTGGAAAAGTTGGACCTATTCATTAATGTCACACCACAGCCCCTATCCACTTCAAACTGTGCTTTTGACTCATTTACAGCTAGTGTGATATTCAGTGGAGCTACTTTCGGAATTTCTGTCTGCGAACTGTACACTGTATAAATACCTTCTTCATCAGATGCAGATGCACTTTTCTCATCTCTACTCACATAATGCATGCGTCTTCCTCCCCCTTGAAAGTTTGATTCCCCGAGGGAAGTTTTTGATCTACATGTGTGTGGAAATATTTAAACCACGTGTTTTACAATTAACCCCGCCTTAGTTTGTGCCCCGCGCACCCTAGGAATAGGTGAGAATATATTTAAAAACAGACAATAAAAACATTTTAAAATACAAAACATTTCATGTGCTCATAAAGTCTAACTTCTAAGAATTTAAGAACTTATAAAACCATTTTGCTTTGAATTCATTAGTGAGTTAAAACTTATGTTACCAAATTAAAATTAGCCTTTTAATTAGCTTACTAATTACGGTATATATGTGCTTTCATTTTTATGGTTTCTTTTTTTTATTCTTATTTTATTCTTCTAATGTAAATCAAATGAACGTAATATTAAAGATTGTATTTTGATGTAATAAATGCAGATTTAATTCATGGCCAGTCAAGACAAAATTTTCTAACAAAGATGTTGGCAAATAAATACAGTGTGCTTGAGTGACCAGCTGGAGGCGCTTTAACATAAATAATGAGTGACCTAAGGAAAACAGACACACAATGACAAATGTATTTATTTTCTTTATTCAGACACTAGAGCGTGAACTAAATGATGCTAAAACTTATAGATTCATTTTTTTAATCTCATAAATGCAGCTTTTATAAAGACAACCGTTAAGATGTAAAAAAAAAAAAAAATGAATTAAGCAGTTTAACTGTAAAAATTATTGAAGTCATTTTCTGTTGCACTGACGGTGGTCTTTTTTTCAGTACTTATTGGGAAGCCCTTTCGGTCTGTAACGGTTGGGGTCACCACCATTACGTCCCCAGTGATTGGCTTCCTGGTCAGCAGCAGCATCAGAATTACCGTGGCGAGTGAGTCCCTGCACAAACTCTCTTCCATCACTGCACACATCAGAACAGTGAATTAATGCAATTTGCATGCACTAAAAATGTAAACATTAACATTAGATAATAATATTACAATTCAATTCCTCTTCAAAATTCAAACATCCGTAATAAGACATTGAGCTGGTGTTGGCTGCATTATATAGTGCGAGTGAGTAATCATTCTTGCTCAGTTTTGGTGCTCAAATGAACTTCTGAGGAATAAAATCATGTCAAATCTGCCACAGATGACATACCTCATCACTTTGGCTGCCCATCTGCCACCTGGGCCCCGTTTTGCAGCATCATAGTTCCCACGTGCATGGAAATACTTGTCTGAGTCTTTCCAGTTGGCCTCCCTCATATCCCGGTAAGCACGCCAAATGTCTTTTGCACCTACAAAACACAGTGAAAGACTTCACTGTGTGAAGTTCACTGTATGACTTAAGAGTAAATGCAGATAAAAAGAAAAAATGAGTGACCTCCAGCGGCTTGTCCTGGAAAGCGGTACCATTGCGCCTGGGTCTCAACCAGAAAAACCAGCACCAGCACAGCAAGAATAAGCTTCATGATTGCAGAGCTGAACATATAAAAATATACAAGTTAGCAAATGGCAATATTAACCATGCCACAAATAATGAAAGTTTAAGCTTTCTCCATATGACCTCTGCATAGACAGATAAGGCTGCAACTACATGAGCCATCTATAACTTAACATGTTTGCATTAAGAGGTTGGTTTAGTCATTCTCTTACCTCTCAGATTCGCTCAGTGCAGACACATCAGGTCTTCACCAGGTAGAGACATTTTATAAGGCTCAGATTGGGCTGGACGTGGATTTTCCCAGATTGCAGAGGAAAATTTGAGACTAATTTGGTCCTGAAGCAACTTGTCCTGCATTACATAACCAATTCTTGTAACACCAACTTTTGTGAAACATTATTAATTATATTTTTATTACATTGTGTTAAACTAAAACTATACTAAAATCATCAAAAAACGTTTTATTTTTTTGTTACTTGAAATAAAATAAATATTAAATTAAACAAAATAAACATTAAATTACAAAAACTTGAACTAAAATGAAAGTGAAAACAGAAAATATTAAAATCAAACTGAATTCAAAATATTAACAGACACTATAATAGCATATCAGTGATCCTAAAATAGCACTGATACAAAATGATCAATAATAATTATACACACTTAAATGTAGTATGGCAAAAAGTAATCAGTTGGTGGTAAAATCCTAGCCTTTGTATCTTATAAAAAGTTCATATTTTATGCATTTGGTGCATCACTAATGTATATGACATTGTAAGTCAACTAAATATATGTATCATAGATATTATATTTTCTGACTTGAGCTGATATTTTAAATGCATGCAAATAATTTCAGTTTCACTTGTGCTGTTGTCACTTCCAGCTCTAATGGGTGCTGAATCATCATAATAAAGGTTGTAACAGGAGAAGGAAATTCCAGCTTTTTTTTTTTTAAAGTTGACAGAACATACAGTGATTGCAAAAGCACTGACATCTGCATTATACCTGACTGATAATGTCACACCTGGAGAAGTGGGTTATGACCGGAGAAGATTGTTTTATCAGACAGACTTGCACTCTCAAGCACACAGCAAGGAAAGTATTTAGTTTCCAGTTACAAAAACAGGAAATAAAATAGGAATATTGCACAAAAGTTTTATGCACAAAATACTGCACACTTG
This sequence comes from Labeo catla, assembly GCA_012976165.1. Lineage (NCBI taxonomy): Eukaryota > Metazoa > Chordata > Actinopteri > Cypriniformes > Cyprinidae > Labeo > Labeo catla. The sequence goes on from VONZ01000464.1 coordinate 278,900, forward strand.
TCTTCCCAAACAAGAACTGTCATACAAATTTTTTTAGATAAATAGAGAGTTCAAAAGAACAGAATTTGTGTGAAATAAAAATCTTTTTGTAATATTGTAAGTGTCTTTACAGTCACTTTTTATTATTTTAATGCATCCTTGCTGAATAAAAATATTAATTTCTTTCAAACAAACAAACAAACAAAAAACTCTGAACCTCTAAGTGATAATCTGTGTATAAAATGGATAAATCCCATTACAAGACTCAAAACATCATTTGTTAATATAATCTACCACTCCCTGCTGCTATGGTTTTAAAATAGTATATATATATACTCTGTTTTTAACAGTCTTCAAAAATCATGTTTTTTCATTGTGCATTCCAATTAATCTCAATCAAACTGCAGTTGGGTTATTTGATATAAAGTAAAAATAACTAAAAACTACAGCTAACTAACACAATAAAACCATGATAAAATAATGAAATGATAAAATTTGATAAAATTTTGATAAAATGATAAAAATGATCAAATTTTTGAAAAATTGTAAAAACTCAGTTATCTGTTTTTGCAAATAAACTCTCTCTGTATATATAACTATATCCATCTTGACAAGCACAAAGAAACATTACAGGTGTTTTGGATTAAAGTCTTTATTGTTTCAGCACAGTAATGCTGGCTTCCTCATATAGCCAGCAAAAGGTAAAACTGCTTGTTCTTGCAGTTAAACACTGAATCATCCCAGAACATGGAAATTCCAGACGCCTGCACACGTATCCAACACTTGCAAAACAGTGTCTGTGTATATGACAGTCTCACTCTCACTTTCACTCTTACTTAGATACTTAGGTAAAAGAATTTTTACATTAAGACTTTTACTGACATACATTTGAGTGCAGCTACATCAGAGAGAAAAATATCAAACAACACAACAACACTGGTACAAGACAGTTAGGGTATGTTGAAAAACTCCAATCGTATTTTCTCCCTCAACTTCAAAAATCATTTCAAAATCATCCTACATCGCTGCAGAAGTTCCAACCCAGTCTTTGCAAAGTGAACATGCAAAGAAGATCAAACACCCTTGACAAAAAAGGTAAAACAGTGATATAGGACAATTTAGAAGTTGAGGGAGAAAATACGAGTCAGAGTTTTTCGACATACCCTAACTGTCATGAGCCGGAATACACAGAGTTCAGGGAGAGCAAGACAAGATGAGCATTTGTGTCACGGAGGCAAGACAGGAAATGAAAGATCGAGGAAGGGTCCCTGTGTAGCGTGGCGGAGAGCTCGAACGCGGATGTGCACGAACGAGCAGGTTAACCACGCAGTTTATCTGAGAACGCTCCAACAAAGGAGTTGAGATTCCCACCAGGAGAATTCCCACCTGGATCCAAGATGAACCCCCCGGGGATCCAAGACCGCTCCTCCGGACCGTAGCCCTCCCAGTCCACCAGATACTGGGTGCCACGGCCCCGGGGTCGCGAGTCGAGGATTCTCCGGACGGTGTAAGCAGGACCACCGTCAATGATCCAGGGTGGGGGGGGAGCAGGGACCTGGGGAGATAGTGGAGAAAAAAAAACAGGTTTTAGTTGTAATTGGTGGAATACGGGATGGATCCTGCCAGGGAAGCAGGCAGCTGGAGCCGGAAGGTGACAGGGTTCAGACGGTGGGTGATCTTGAAGGGGCCAATGTAACGAGGGGTGAGTTTTCTGGAGTCCGTTCGAAGGTTAATGTTCCGGGTGGAAAGGTAAACCCTGTCACCTACGTGGGACAATCGTCCCGGAGGGTGTCGGCGGTGGTGCTGCGTGATGTAGCGTCGATTGGTCTTAAGAATGGCAGCCCGAGCGTGGTTCCAGAGCCGCCGACACCGGCGGACCAACTGTTGGGCCGACGGGACTTCAACCTCCGGCTCCTGATGTTTGAATATGGGAGGTTGAAACCCGTAGCATACCTCGAATGGGCTTAGGCCGGTGGAGGTGGAGGTGTGGAGGTTGTTTGATAGTTCGGCCCAGACGAGGTAGCTGGCCCAGGAGCGCTGGTGTTCACTGGCAAAACATCGGAGGAAGCGCTCCAGTTGTTGGTTGGCCGCTCCGTCTGGCCGTTAGTCTGAGGGTGGAAACCGGACGAGAGACTGGAGGTGGTACCGACCAGACGGCAGAAGGCCTGCCAGAACTTGGCCGTGAACTGGGGCCCTCTGTCCGAGACGATGTCCTTGGGGAACCCATGCAGGCGGACTACATGTTCGAGAATTAATTCTGCGATGGTTTTAGCAGAGGGGAGTCTGGCGAGAGCCACCAGGTGCACAGCCTTGGAGAAACGATCCACGATGGTGAGGATGGTGTTCTTTCCCTGGGAGTCGGGGAGTCCAGAGACGAAATCGAGGGAGATGTGGGTCCAGGGGCGTTTGGGTACGGGGAGGGGCTGCAACTCCCCGGTGGAGGGCGCGTTGGGGTTCTTAGAGCGGGCACAGGTGTTGCAGGCCTGGACGTACTCCTGTACGTCCTTCCTTAGCGTCCTCCACCAGAAGGCCCGGCCGATGAAGTTGATGGTTCTCTGGACTCCCTGGTGCCCGGCCAACGTGGAGTCGTGTCCCCACTGGAGCACCTCCTGTCGAAGGATGTTGGGGACGAAGAGGCGTCCAGCGGGCGTGTCCGGAGGTGGTGGTTCTTGGCCGTGCGCCTGGCGTACTCTCTCTTCTAACCCCCACCGGATAGGAGCCATGATGATCTGGGTAAGACAGGCGCGGGTTCGGAAGTGATGGTGTCACGTTGGTGTTGTCGGGAGAGAGCATCGGCTTTAGAGTTCTTGGATCCGGGGCGGTATGATAGGTGGAAGTTGAAGTGTTCAAAGAAAAGAGCCCACCGCGCCTGTCTCGGGTTCAACTGCTTCGTCTGACGAATGACTGTGAGGTTCTGGTGATCGGTCCAGACGGTGAATGGGTCACCGCCGCCCTGGAGCCAGTGACGCCATTCCTCCAGAGCCCACTTGATGGCCAACAGCTCACGATCCCCTACCCCGTAACGCTGCTGTGTGGGATTACATTTTCTGGAGAAGAAGTTACAGGGGTGTAGCTTCTCGTCTGGACCTCGTTGTGAGAGAACAGCTCCTACGCCCACATCGGAAGCGTCCACCTCAACAACGAAGTGTTTGGCCGGGTCAGGATGGATGAGGACAGGTGCAGTAGTAAACTGATGGCAGAGTGTCTTGAATGCCTGGGTGGCTTCCGGGGTGAGGTGAAAGTCTCCGCGAGATGGTTTAGTGAGAGCAGTGAGAGGCGCTGCAGTGGAACTGAAGCCCCGGATAAATCGCCTATAGAAATTGGCGAACCCCAGAAACCGCTGTAACTGTTTAAGCGACGTGGGTAGGGGCCACGCACGCACAGCCTCCAGCTTCTGGGGATCCATGGCCACACCCTGGGCAGAGATGACAAAACCAAGGAATGTGGTGGTGTGCTGGTGGAAAGCACATTTCTCCAACTTACAGAACAACTGGTGGGCCAGCAACCTCTGTAGCACTGCTCGGACATGCTGGGTATGCTCCTCTTGGGTCTTCGAATAGATTAAGATGTCATCAAGATAGGCGTAACACCATCTACCCAGCATGTCCCGGAGAACGTCGTTGATGAAGTGTTGGAAAGCAGCTGGACTATTGCAGAGGCCGAAGGGCATAACGAGGGTCTCGTAGTGACCGGTGGGGGTTATGAATGCCGTCTTCCACTCATCACCCTCCCTGATGCGTACCAGGTTGTAAGCGCTCCGTAAATCCAACTTCGTGAAGAAGTGGGCACCAGAGAGGGCGTCCAGGGCGGTGTTGGTAAGAGGGAGTGGATGACGGTTTTTCACAGTGATCTGGTTGAGCCCCCGATAGTCAACGCACGGTCGGAGACCCCCGTCCTTCTTTTTGACGAAGAAGAACCCCGTGGCCGCGGGTGAGCTGGAGGGTCGGATGGTACCTGAGCGAAGACCCTCCGCCACGTACTCCTCCATCGCCAGTTGTTCTTGGGCCGACAAGGAGTACAGGTGGCCGCGGGGCGGTACCGCGCCCGGCACGAGATCGATAGCAAGATCGTAGGGGCGATGAGGAGGCAGCCGAGCCGCGCTACGCTTGCTAAAAACCTCGGCCAGGTCGCGGTACTGGACGGGGATAGCTTCGAGGTCGGCATCGGAGGCCTCGGACTCCCCCGAACACGTCCCAACCTTGGCCCGGAGACAGAGCTCCTGACAGGTCGCACCCCAGTGAATGATACGGTTGGAGGTCCAGGAAATGAGAGGGTCGTGAGTGATGAGCCAGGGATGTCCAAGGATGATGGGTGGTGCAGGAAGCTTGGTGACATAGAGGTGGATGTTCTCGGAGTGTGAGCCGATGATCAGAGTTAACTCTTGAGTGCGATGAGTGATGGGGCTAAAGCTGAGGGGGTGACCGTCGAGGGCGGTAACATTCAAAGGTTGGGATAACGCCTCGGTTACAATCCCCAACTGGGCAGCGTAAGCCTGATCGATGAAGTTCCCAGCCGCACCCGAATCAACGAATGCGGTGGTCTCGATCCGTTGGTGGCCCATGAGGATTGATACCTGCAGCAGTAGCCGGGAAATGAAGGACTTAGGGTAGGTTTTCGCAGCGGTGGGACCAGATGAAGACCTCCCCCTCTTCACCTGGTCTGTCCGTTTCCCGGCCGAAGAGGGCAGATAGCTCGGTGATGGTCCGGGGAGGCGCAATAGGCACACAGGCCCTCGCGGTAGCATCTGGCCCTCTCTGCCGCTGACAGGGAGGTGCGCCCTATTTGCATGGGTTCCCCGGCTCCGGTCGAGTGGGCCTCTGAGGCGACTGGTGGAGGTGGTGGAGACGCAGCGACAGCATGGGAGGCAGATGGTTCTGGAGTCCTCTGATAACCGGTGGATCCTGTGAAGAAACGGAAAACAGATTTAGTGGAATGACTCATCCGCTGATCCACCGGGAGGGCCAGCTGGATCATGCCCTCCAGGGTGTCAGGGAGCTCCCACACAGCCAATTCGTCTTTGAGACGGGTGGAGAGTCCTTCATAATAGGCTGTGCGGAGAGCTGCGTCTGACCAGGTTGTCTGTACGGCAAGGGTGCGAAATTTAGTAGTGTATCTGCTGACGCTGCGACTCCCTTGCTTGAGGTGGTAGAGACGTGAGTCGACCTCCACCTCGCTCTCAGGATGCTGGAAGACGGTTCTGAGTTTGGTGGTAAATGCCGGATACGAGTGTGCGATGTCCCCATCGGCCTTCAGAACCGACATAGCCCACTCGGCTGCCTGCCCCGTGAGGAGGGACGTGAGGAGAGCGATCCTGCTGCGGTCAGTGGGGTAACGTGATGGCTGAAACTCAAAAACCAGACTGAGATTAGTGAGGAAAACATCACATTTGGTCCCGGACCCATCCCATTTGTCCGGGAGCGAAATCTTAGGATGACTGGCAGGGGGAGGTTGGCGGACTGGTTCGGCAGGAGGAGCCTGAGCAGCGGCCAGGTCATCATGGTCCGCCTGCAGGGCGGTGAGATCCGAACGGAGGCCCTCGCACTCCGCCCGAAGATCTGCGGTCTCGGTGCGCAGTGCGGTAATCTCCGTCCGGAAATGCACAAGCTCCTGCCGCAGACTCATAATTTCCACAGCCTGCTGCCGGATCACTCCCACCAGCTGTTCCAAATCCGCCGGGACCATCTCGGGACCAGACATTCTGTCACGGAGGCAAGACAGGAAATGAAAGATCGAGGAAGGGTCCCTGTGTAGCGTGGTGGAGAGCTCGAACGCGGATGTGCACGAACGAGCAGGTTAACCACACAGTTTATCTGAGAACGCTCCAACAAAGGAGTTGAGATTCCCACCAGGAAATCCGCGTTCTCACACGCACACAGACAAATACACAAAAGCTCCGAAGAGCGGTACTCACGTGAGTTGAGACGATGTAAGATGAGACGACCTTCAAAAGAGTCCCGCATGAACTCAATGTCTGGTGCCAACCAACCTTTACTTCCTGTTTATATACTCACGGAGATTACTTCCGGGACCTCGTGACCTCACGTGATCCGGTGCGTGTGACAATTTGACATTATAAAGTATATAAATTGTATTATTTTTATGAAAATAACCGATCATTTCGCTAGATAAGACCTTTCTTCCTCGGCTGGGATCGTTTACAACCGCATTTGGGATCGTTTGAAGCCGCATTTAAACTGCGTTTTGAAAGTTCAAACTCGGGGCACCATATCAGTCCATTATATGGAGAAATGTTTGACATGTTTTCCTCAAAAAACATAATTTTTTTACAACTAAAGAAAGACATGAACATCTTGGATGACAAGGGGGTGAGTGCATTATCTTTAAATTGTTGTTCTGGAAGTGGACTTCTCTTTTAAGCGGTATAATTTGTATTATTGTTACGGAGTGAAGCCGAGAGACGAGTGGATCCATCTGCATAGCTTTATTGAAAGACATGATCATGCACAGGCAGGGTCGAACATTGGCAAACAGGTATTTAGAGAGCTAGACAAAAGAGTTATCCTGAGACAGGCATGGGTAAAACAACGGCGAACTTAATCCAGGGGGGCAAGGAAAACGGGTATCCAGATCAGGAGCAAACGACAAGATGAGAGCCATATCCAAACCAGGCAGGTGATCAGAACACGGGTAAACTGACTAAGAACAAAATACAACTAAACTCAGGAAACTAGGAGTGGCGCCGTAAAGTAGCTATCGCTGTGAGAGTGATAAATGCTAAACAATATTGGGTGATTTGAAAGAGGCAGTCCATGGCTTATAAAGTGTGTTTGACTGGTTGCAGCTGTGTGTGTAATCAGTGAAATGGGTGATGGGAAATGTAGTCCAGGGTGACATGTGAAAGTCTATCTATAAGACATCTGGTGGTGAGCGGACGGAAGGCCATGGACAAGATTTGTGACAATAATTTTCCATGATTATGTAGTTTAACATACAGTTTTTCATTTAAAAATATAATTTAGGTTTTAAAAAATTAAGTTTGATATATTTGCGGTAGGAAATTTACAAAATATCATAATGGAACATGATCTTTACTTAATAATAATTTTAAAACGTTCACATCACATACAACCGTATCAGCTGTCCAATTTTGTAAAGTTGCTCATTCTACTCTGCATTTAAGCATGAAAATGACCTCAAATACAAATTAATTTCATAGTTGTGCCTTCAGTTAGATTAGGTTATCAAGACATTTGGGTGTGTGCTTGTGTTTATTGTGATATAACTTGTTTTATTGGTGTCTGAAAAACCATTGTCAACTAAGTTACCCACTAGAAAACCCCACCTCAAAAATGAATGGTTTGTCCCATTCTCATATAATTTGCACAGTATGATGATATTTCATCTAGAAGCACACTGATAAAATACTAGAAGTTATGTTTTCTCTTTTCCCCCTAATATTGGTTAAACTAGCAAACCTGTGTCAATAGTGGATTAACTGACTGTCAACAGTGTTACACAAGTATTATTTCTGCAAATTTTAACAAGACAATTTAACAAAAACTTATGTTTTAGTTAACATACCATATGCTTAATAGTTCTAGGCTTCCATGTTGAGAATAGGCCCAAAACACTAAAAAATGTCAACTAAATTACCTGCCAACTGTTACCCAGTAAAGGTAAGATGTTGGACAGTAGCAAATAGATATAATTTATGCACATATTCCCACTGATAATCTTTATTTATATAGCACTTTATACAATATAGATTGTTTCAAAGCAGGTATGTAAGGTTGTGTTTGGGTTTTTGGGAAAAAGGAAAACGCTTTTTTTCACATTGTCAAATTCTAAATATACCCCTAATTATATGGAAAAGTTCATTTATTTCAGTAATTCAACTCAAACTGTGAAACTCGTGTATTAAATAAATTCAGTGCACACAGACTGAAGTAGTTTGGTTCTTTTAATTGTGATGATTTTAGCTCACATTTAACAAAAACCCACCAATTCACTATCTCAACAAATTAGAATACTTCATAAGACCAATAAAAATTTTTTTAGTGAATTGTTCACCTTCTGGAAGGTATGTTCATTTACTGTATATGTACTCAATACTTGGTAGTGGCTCCTTTTGCTTTAATTACTGCCTCAATTCGGCGTGGCATGGAGGTGATCAGTCTGTGGCACTGCTGAGGTGCTATGGAAGCCCAGGTTTCTTTGACAGTGGCCTTCAGCTCATCTGCATTTTTTGGTCTCTTGTTTCTCATTTTCCTCTTGACAATACCCCATAGATTCTCTATGGGGTTCAGGTCTGGTGAGTTTGCTGGCCAGTCAAGCACACCAACACCATGGTCATTTAACCAACTTTTGGTGCTTTTGACAGTGTGGGCAGGTGCCAAATCCTGCTAGAAAACGAACTCAGCATCTGGTCAGCAGAAGGAAGCATGAAGTGCTCTAAAATTTCTTGGTGAACGGGTGCAGTGACTTTGGTTTTCAAAAAACACAGTGGACCAACACCAGCAGATGACTTTGCACCCCAAATCATCACAGACTGTGGAAACTTAACACTGGACTTCAAGCAACTTGGGCTATGAGCTTCTCCACCCTTCCTCCAGACTCTAGGACCTTGGTTTCCAAATGAAATACAAAACTTGCTCTTATCTGAAAAGAGGACTTTGGACCACTGGACAACAGTCCATTTCTTCTGCTTAGCCCAGGCAAGAGGCCTCTGATGTTGTTTGTGATTCAGGAGTGGCTTAACAAGAGGAATACGACAACTGTAGCCAAATTCCTTGACACGTCTGTGTGTGGTGGCTCTTGATGCCTTGACCCCAGCCTCAGGTCATTCCTTGTGAAGTTCACCCAAATTCTTGAATCGATTTTGTTTGACAAGCCTCTTAAGGCTGCGGTTCTCTCAGTTGGTTGTGCATCTTTTTCTTCCAAACTTCTTCCTTCCACTTAACTTTCTGTTAACATGCTTGGATACAGCACTCTGTGAACAGCCAGCTTCTTTGGCAATAAATGTTTGTGGCTTATCCTCCTTATGAAGAGTGTCAATGATTGTCTTCTGGACAGCTGTCAGATCAGCAGTCTTCCCCATGATTGTGTAGCCTAGTGAACCAAACTGAGAGACCATTTTGAAGGCTCAGCAAACCTTTGCAGGTGTTTTGAGTTGATTAGCTGATTGGCATGTCACCATATTCTAATTTGTTGAGATTGGTGGGTTTTTGTTAAATGTGAGCCAAAATCATCACAATTAAAAGAACCAAAGACTTAAACACACAACTTGAGTTTCACAATTTGAGTTGAATTACTGAAATAAATGAACTTTTCCATGACATTCTAATTTATTGAGATGCACCTATATATATATATATATATGTAACCATGTCCATCTTGACAAGCACAAAGAAAGTCTTTAAAGGTCTTTAAAGTTACAGTTCCTGTTTCACAACACAGTGATGTTGGCTTCTTCATGTCTGTTTTATTGACGGTCTAAAATAAGAAAAGTCAATAAGTCATTATTCAGTCATGTTTGCTCTCCCAAATGTTAGAACTGTTTGTTCTTGTAGTGTGAAGGCTGAATCATCCCAGGCATGGAAATTCCAGATGCCTGCACACATAGCCAACTCCTGCAACCAGTGTGTGTGTACCATAGTCTTACCACTTTCACTTTCACTTTCACTAAGTTTGAGTGCACAATTACATCAGACACAACAGCATCAATGGCCACAGCCATTTCACCCTGCAGCCCAAGACTGGCTACCCAATGAAGCTGGCTGAGCCTGGTCAGTACCTGAATGGGAGACCACCTGGGAAAACTAGGTTGCTGTTGGAAGAGGTGTTAGTGAGGCCAGCAGGGGGTGCTCACCCTGTGGTCTATATGGGTCCTAATGCCCCAGTGTAGTGATGGGGACACTATACTGTAAAAAAGCACTGTCATTCGGATGAGATGTTAAACCGAGGTCCTGACTCTTTGTGGTCATTAAAAATCCCATGGCACTTCTCCTAAAGAGTAGGGGAGTATCCCCGGTGTCCTGGCCAAATTCCCTCCTCTGGCCTTTGTCAGTCATGGCCTCCTAATAATCCCCATTCACTGAATTGGCTTTATCACTCTCTCTCCTCTCCGCCTGTAGCTGGTGTGTGGTGAGCGCACTGGCGCCGTTGTCCTGTGGCTGCCGTCGCATCATCCAAGTGGATGCTGCACACTGGTGGTGGTTGAGGAGAGATCCCCCCATATGATTGTAAAGCGCTTTGGGTGTATAGCAATACACAGTGAAAGCGCTATATAAATGCATTCATTCATTCATTCATTCATTCATCAAACAAAAGGATGGCTGCAAGCTTGAAATATATATATAGAGAGAGAGACAATAAAAACATTTGAAAATATAAAACATTTCATGTGTTCATAATGTCTAACTTTTAAGAATTTAAGAACTAATGAAACCATTTTTGCTTTGAATTCTAAAGGAGTCATTAGTGAGTAATTAAAATGTTGCCAAATTAAATAAAATTTGCCTTTTTATTTTAGGAGTTTACTAATTACTGTATATATAGGATTTTATTTTTATGTTTTTTATGTTTTTCTTATGAAAATCAATTAAGGACCTGCGGAGATGCAAATTAACCTGTGCTGTAATCGCAATATACAATTAACCATTTTTAAGTTTCTGCTGAAATCGTTTTTTTTTGTACTTCCTCTGTTCAAGTGGATATAGTCAAAGTCAAAACCACATATATACATAATTTTAATTAATGTCAAAACTGTTTGTCGATCAGTGTAAAGACAGTGTTCTTGATGTGCTTGAATGACCAGCTGGAGGCGCTCCAACATAAACAATGAGTGACGTGAAGAAACATACATTGCTATATACAACTACAATGTCATTGTTTACTTAGATTCTAAAAACATATTGGATAGACTTTTATCTCACGATTTCAGGTTATCGTGTAATCCTACCAACCCATCTACAACCTACAACTACGGTAAAACAGAAGAAAGCGAGATGAAGATGTAGTGTTTGGAGGGATACATTGTCACTGCAGTGAAGTAAGCATCGATTTATACAAACTTCTATCATGACTGAGTCTGAGAGGATCAGATAAAGATCCTCTAAAAATTTGGTTTAGAAATTTAGTTGATATTTTCTGAGCAGAAATGCATTTCAAGCAATATTCTCGATAAAGACTGAGGCTTATAACTTTTATTTTATTCCTCTAATGTAAATCAAATTAATGTAACATTAAAGATTGTATTTTGATATAATAAATGACGCTTTAATTCATGGCCAGTCGAAACAAAATTTTCTAACAAAGGCAAATAAATACAATGTGCTTGCGTGACCAGCTGGAGGCGCTCCAACATAAACAGTGAGTGACGTAGACGAAAAAACAGACGAAATTATGCTAAACGCATATCATAAATGCAGATTTAATAAAGATAATTGCTTAGATGTAAAAGAAAAAAAGACAGAGACAAATGGTTTTCTGCTAAATTGAATCAAGCAGTTTTACAGTAAAAATGATTTCATTCAGTTTCTGTTGGTCTTCTTTTCAGTACTTTTTGGGAAGGCCTTTGGGTCTGTAGTGGTTGGGGTCACCACCATTACGCCCAAAGCGATTGGCTTCCTGGTCAGCAGCAGCATCAGAATTACCCTGGCGAGAGAGTCCCTGCACAAACTCTCTTCCATCACTGTACACATCAGAACAAGATATACTGGTGATTTCTTGTAATTTTAATGCACTTAAAAAATATATAACAATCCCAATATCATTTAAACATCCATTTCAATAGCACATTGAGCTGCTGTTGCATTATAAAGTGTGTGGGAGTAATCATTCTTGCTCAGTTTAGATGAGAAATAAAATCATGTTCAATCTCCCACAGGTGACATACCTTATTACTTCGGCTGCCCATTTGCCCCCGGGGCCCCTTTTTGCAGCATCTTAGTTCCCACGTGCATGGAAATACTTGTCTGTGTCTTTCCAGTTGGCCTTCCTCATATCCAAGTAAGCACGCCTCATGTCATTTGCACCTACAAAACACAGTGAAAGTGGTTCAAATCTGCATATAAATTGATTTCAGTGCATGACTTCAAAGTAAATGCACATAAAAAGAAAATATTAGTGACCTCTAATGGCTTGTCCTGGAAAGCGGTACCATTGCGCCTGGGTCTCAACCAGCAAAACCAGCACCAGCACAGCAGGAATAAGCTTTATGATTACAGAGCTGAACATATACAAATATACAAGTTAGCAAATGGCAATATTAACCATGCAACAAATAGTAAAAGTTTAAAATCTCAATAAGTAAAGTTTGACCTCTCTGCAGATGAGAGTGTAGCTAGATTAAACAACTATAACCTAGCATGAAGATAGAGGTTATTTTACTCAGTGTCTTACCTCTCAGATACACTCAGTTCAGATACATCAGGTCTTCATCTAGCTAGAGATATTTTATAAGCCCTGGATTGGACTGGACATGGATTTTCCCAACCGTGATGTGACTGAATGCTTTAGGAAAAGAGCTAGTCCTGTGTTGCATAACCGGTTCTGGGAAACCAACATCTGTGAAGCATGACTGTTTATATTTTTTTTTATAACAGTGTGTCAAACTAAACTAAAACCATAAAAAAAAAAACTTAAATTAAAATAAACATTAACTAAAATAAAATGTGTTTTATTTTAGCTAGTTTAACTGTAGTACTAACATAACTAAATCTAAATAAACAAATAAATTAATTAATAAATAATATTAATACAATTTTAACTAAAATTAAAGCAAAAAGAAAAAAAGAAAATCTAAAAATAAAATCCTAAAAAAGTATAATAGCATATCAGTGATACTAACAAAATGAAAAAAACTAAATGAAGCTTTAACCAATAATAATTAGACACACTCAAATAAAAATGTAGTATGGCAGCCAAGATGTTCATGTCTTTCTTTCTTCAGTCGTAAAGAAATTATGTTTTTTGAGGAAAACATTTCAGCTTTTTTCTTCATGGACTGATATAGTCCCCTGATTTTGAACTTCCAAAACGCAGTTTAATTGCGGCTTCAAATGCGGTTGTAAACGATCCCAGCCGAGAAAGAAGGGTCTTATCTAGCGTAAGGATTGGTTATTTTCTTAAAAATAATACAATTTATATACTTTTTAATGTCAAACGCTCATCTTGTCTTACTCTGCCTAAACTGTTTTTGTTCCGGTTCATGACAGTTAGTGTATGTCGAAAAACTCCCATCTCATGTTCTCCCTCAACTTCAAAATCATCCCATATCACTGTTTTACCTTTTTTGTTAAGGGTGTTTGATCTTCTTTGCGTGTTCACTTTACAAAGACTGGGTCGGTACTTCTGCAGTGATGTAGGATGATTTTGAAATGATTTTTTGAAGTTGAGGGAGAAAATACGACCCTCGATTTTTTCGACCCTAACTGTCTTGAGTCAGAATACACAGAGTTCAATGAGAGCAAGACAAGATGAGCGTTTGAGAATATAAAGAATTTAAATTGTATTTTTTTCATGAAAATAACCAATCGTTTTGCTAGATGAGACCCTTTTTCCTTGGCTGGGATCATTTACAACTGCATTGGGATCATTTGAAGCCGCATTTAAACTGCATTTTGGCACCATATCAGCCCATTATATGAAGAAAAATGCTGAAATGTTTTCCTCAAAAAACATCATTTCTTTACGACTGAAGAAAGAAAGACATGAACATCTTGGATGACAATGGGGTGAGTACATTATATGTGAATCTTTGTTTTGGAAGTGGACTTCTCCTTTAATTACAAAATTGGTGCATTTTATAAATTAGTGCATCACTAATATATATTTATATATCCACATTTTTCTTCTATTATAGGGAAATAACGAGAAGAATTACACCGTGCAGTAATGGTAAAACTGTTTGCACTACAAACCAGTGTGTTCATAATTAAGATAATACATTAAAATAACATGGTAAGACACATCTATTTGCAATATTAAGCAGCAAAATAAGCTGTTTTGTACAGCTAAAAATAGCTGAAGGCTGATGACACCGGAACCCAGGCCCATTAAAATTCACAAATGACCACGCCCACTTTTACAGGGGAAAAAAGGAGATAAAACATTAGTTCAAGTCCTCGATTCTGATTGGTCGACTGCTGTGTTTTATTCACTATATGACCGCTTCACCCAACAGTTCTGTGTATCACTGCACAACACCCTTATATACACATACATAAAATAAACAAACAATAGCTTCAAAAGTGTACCGTTTATTATGTATTTAGGCAAAATTAACTGTTTGTTATTTATTTCATGAAGTATAAGTGACCCCTGCTGGCGTTATGTTGCATCTTCCATCTTTAATTTTGAGACCACGCCCTTCCCCCCGTCAGTCAGAGAAACTCTTTTCACGCAGAGATAATATTGATGTGTGCGCGCCTCCGTGTGGTAGCCCACAGTTTCCGAAGTGAGGAGGGAATATTACTGTATTTATTAGTTTTCTGTTTTAGGTATGATTCTACGTTTTAAACGGGAAACAGATGTTTTCTCATGCTGAGACATAATCAGAAAATATCATATGGTGTTAAAAAAAATGACACCACTGATGAGAAGAGTTCCTATTTTCTGTCTTTATTTGAGCTCCAAAAAAGGATGAGGCATGTTACATCCGTTTACTGTTGCTGTCAGGGATTTTTTTTAGCGGAATGACAGCATTTTTAGTATAGGCCTATCTCGTGTCAGAAAAGGAGATGGACTAAAAATGAACTCCCAAAATTACTGACACTTTGGAAGATAAATTCTTCAAACAATGGTACAAGAGGATGTGATGCTGGTCCTTCAAGAGTCACTCAACTTATCTGTCCATAAAGCTTCATCAGTTAAGCATTGGTATGCAGTGCCTTGCAAAAGTATTCATACCCCTTCATTTTTTCTTGTTAAACTGCTTTAAATTACTTTTTTCCTGCATCAATTTACACTCCATACACCATAATGACAAAGCAAAAAACAGATTTGTGACAACTTTATTAAAAGTAAAACACTGAAACAAGTACATTGCAAAAGTATTCATACCCTTAACTCAATACTTCGTTGAAGAACCTACAGCCTCAAGTCTTTTTGGGTATGCATTATATGGCATTCTTCTCCTCACCTCTTCATCGCTCAAGCTTTGTCAGCTTGGATGAGGGCTGGCAGACATTTTCAGGTTTCTCCGGAAATGTTTGATTGTGTTCAAGCACAGGCTGTGGCTGGGCCACTCAAGGACGTTCACAGAGTTGTCTATAAGCCACTCTTTCCGTGTGCTTAGGGTCATTGTCCTCTTCTGCCCAGTCTGAGGTTTTGAATGCTCTGGACTGGGTTTTCATTGAGGCTATCTCAATATTTTGGTGCACTGACCATCAGCTTCTTGGTCACCAGTATAACCAAGGCCATTCTCCATCAATTGCTCAGTTTGGCCAGGAGACCAGCTCTAGGAAGAGTCCTAGTTGTTCCAAGCATCTTCCATTATGGATAATGGAGGCTACTTGCTCCTGTAAACCTTCAATGCAGCAGAATTCTTTTCTGAACTCTTCCCCTGATCTGTGCCTTGACGCAAGCCTGTTTCTGAGCTCTACGGGCAGTTTTGCTCTGATATGCATTTTCAGCTGTTTTCACCTTTTCTGAGAGTTGTGTGCCTTTCCAAATCCTATTCATTCAAATGAATTTGCCACAGTTTAACTCCACTCTAGAAACATGTACAAGCGATATGAGTGCTCCTGAGCTAAATTTTAAGTGTCAAACCAGTTTTGTGCTTAGTCATTTGTGGTGTAAGGAGTGTAGATTAATGTGGAAAAAAAGAAATTTAAAGCAGTTCATCATAAGGCTACAACAGAACAAAACATAAAAAAAATTAAGGGGTGTGAATACTTTTGCAAGGCACTGTATGTGTATTTACAGTGTTTTTACATCGTAAATATATAAAATATTGTAAATCAACTAAATATTCACACATATTTCAAGTGTGTACAAATAATTTCAGTTTCACTTATACGGTTTTCACTTCGAGCTCTAGACACTAAATCATCATAATAAAGGTCATTCCAGGAGAAGGAAATTCCAGATGTCTGCACATATTGACACCAGAAGCACGTAAGCCAGTCTGTGTGTGCGTCAAGCATTTTGTAAAGCTCAAACTGGGTTATGACCGGAGAGGATTGTTTTATCAGACAGTAAATCAATAAATAGCTGTAAATTTAGACTTTTGCACTCTTAAGCACACAACAACTGTTTAGTTTCCAGTTACAAAAACAGGAAATAAAATGGGAATATTGCAAGGGTTCTTCCTAAACAAGAACTGTCATGTGAAAAAAAAAGAAAGATTGTTTGATAAAAGGTCAAAAGAACAGCATTTGTGTAAATTAAAACATCTTTTCTAACATTATCAATGTCTTTACTATCACTTTTGGTCATTTTATTGCATCCTTGCTGTATAAAAATATTAACTTCTTTTAGATAAACATTATACACACACATATATTTATGTATGTATATATATGAGCCTAATACATAATTCTTAATATTTCTTTTATGTATATTATATAGTCAGTGTAACAAAGCGGTACTCATGATGACAATACAATTTTTCAGCATAGGCTACCAAAACATGTAGGTTCATCTTGACAAGCACAAAGACAGGTATTTTGTATTAAATTCTTTCCTGTTTCACCACATAGTAACACTGACTTCCTCATATCTATTTAGTTGACAGTCTAAAAAGATTATATAGTCATTATTCAGTCATGTTTAGTCTTGCACTTAATGTTTCTAGGCTTCTTAGTCACTGTGGGATCATCATGTGATGAGCTTCTGGATGAATAAACACTGACAAGTTCAAATCAGAAATTAACAATTAGATCTATGGTAACGATCATTTGCAACAATTGATCTGTTAGATTAACATAGGAAGAATGCAATGAACGGAGACATTATAAACATTTTTTCCACACATGAGCTAGATGTTTGGTGCATCTGTGTTTGCGGTTAATCTCACAGGTGTGCGGATCCAACTGAAGGCAAGTTTGTGTCAGTTTCGGTCTGCAGAAACCACTCAGTGTGTGTCTACATGCTATAAATGCATTGTGTATTTTCACAATTTAAACATTTAATACTTAATACTTCCCGTACTCTATTGTTGTATACAAGGATAATCTATTATTCTCATCTTTGATATAAATGACAGTTAATAAAAAAAGGAAGTGTGAATACTGATATGGTTGGAATATACAACACCTGCTTCTTGGGAAAAGAGATGTGGGCTGATTTCATTTCCTTCTCAGCCAGTTTTGTTGTTTTGACGTGATAATTAAAGATACTAAACACCTGATCTGGCTGAAATATTAACTCTTTCACCACCGGTTGTTGTTACAGCAAGACATTTAAATAGGAGTACATCAACAGGCTGATGATACATTTCTACTATACTATAATACAGCTGGTTCAGTAGTTGTATTAGGTATATACTGAACACGGAAGTCACGTCTGACTCTTAACCGGAAGGATGCTTTGTATTTCTGGTCTCCAGTGTTTCTAGTCAAATTAGCGTATATTCCGGTCTGATAATCTAACGTTAAACCTATTAAAATGTTTTTAAAAAGCACATGGCTCCATAGCACCATCACTTTGCAATGTCGGAATGACTGTCATTTGTCAGTGCCTCACTCCTCAAAGTTTAATGAGTGTGTAGATGACATGAAGCTGCCGCCGTTTGCCACATTAAAAATAGAAGGGCGCTATTTGAATGGGTTCCTATGGAGACCGGAACAGAAGAGCATCCAATCGGAAATTAGAATTCGTAATGGCGGCACTCATCGTTTACTCAGGAAAAAGGACTATAGCCTCCCAAAGGTACATTTGTTTTGATAATTATTGACCTAGAGAGTCCAGAGAATTGAACTGCAGTGCTTTTTTCCAGGTTGAGTGAAAAACCTAGGACTAGTTCGCAAAAGTAGTTTTTTTTTACATCTTCTCAATTATTTAACAAACGATTTGATTGACAGCAGTAGTTCTAGAGGCAAAGTTATCCAGAATGAGAAGTTCTATCATATGATATGAAATTGCATGTATGTGTGAGAAACCGTGCAATGTATAATCGTTTATGGATTTGAAAAATGCAATACCACCCCCAGTGTCCAATTTGTTTCAAATTTCACAAACAGGCTCGCTGAGTTTCGTTCTGATTGGCCTCCATTAACCTCATCTAATAGGTGCTCTAACTTCATCGGCCAATGGCGGCCATGTTTTTTTGAGATGCGCAACTGTCCTTATAGACACTTGTGGCACTTTTGACCAAGGCCGTGCACACACCGATTTTTATGTTGATAGGACAAATGGTTGCGTAGTTATAGCAATATTTCAGTTTTTTACCTAATACCTTTTAGCGCCACCAAGTGGCCAATATTTGCAATGTTTTTCCCTGTGACCTCAGACTGAATAAGTGTTCTGAGTTTGGTGAAGATATTGCATTCCTTTCAGGAGTTATAGGCATTTTACTAAAAGTGGCTCCGCCCCTTTCAAACGTTTTGGCATCCCTTCGTGACGGAGAGTAGAAAGTTCAATTTTTTTTTTTTGATAATTATTGATATTCATTCTCCAGAGAATCTTTCTGCCCTGTTTTGGTTCCGATTGTGCGAAAAACGTAGGACTAGTTCGCAAAAGTAGGTTTTTTGAAAATTCAAAATACCTGAAATATTTCAGCGTGAGCCAAGGATACCAACGACATGAGACACTTGAGCCTGCAGCTGGCATTTAGGAGTTATAGGCGTTTTTGTACGTTGGATCACTGTAGCACCCCCATCAGGCCGATTGGGGTGAGCCTTGGTGACGTTGTAGGCGGTGTGAGTACTATCGTCCCCCCAAGTTTCAAGTCTCTACGACTTACGGTTTGGTCTGCACAATCCTTTGTGTGCAGATTTTGTTCAAAAACATAAAAAAATCTTAGCTTTTGATGTTTTTTCTTTATTTACAGCCATAGTTTAGAAAATGTTCTGTACTTCTTAAACCTGCCCTCAGACTGTAACTCAAATTAATTCAAATATGCAAGAAAAACTTTATTTCTTAAGTTTAATATATTTTAAAAACATTGGTGCTCTCAAACTGCATCCAAAATAAGTTGTTTACAAAATGTGTATTGTGTATATTATCTATATATAATATATTGTGTATATTATCTATATATAAATACAAACATACAAACAACAATACAAACATGTGCATGTATACAGGTATACCATGGCCTAATGGTTAGGGAGTCCGGCTTGTAACCGAAAGGTTGCAGGTTTGAGTCCCAGGTCCGGCAGGGATTGAAGTTGGGGGGAGTGAATAACCAGCCCTCTCTCCACCATCAATACCATGACTGAGGTGAGTACCTTGAGCAAGGCACCGATCCCCCAACTGCTCCCCGGGTGCTGCAGCAATAGCAGTATGGCTGTCCACTGCTCTGGGTGTGTGTGGGTGTGTGTGTGTGGGTGTGTGTGTGGTGTGTGTGTGGGTGTGTGTGGGTGTGTGTGTGTGTGTGTGTGTGTGTGGGTGGGTGTGTGTGTGCACCTGGTATTCATCACGTTATGGGGACCAAATGTCCCCACAAGGATAGTAATACCAGTAAATTTTGACCTTGTGGGGACATTTGTGAGGTCCCCATGAGGAAACAGGCTTATAAATCATGCACAATGAGTTTTTTTGAGAAAGTAAAAGTGTGCACAGTCTCCTGTGAGGGCTAGGTTTAGGTGTAGGGTAGGTGTAGGGTGATAGAAAATATGGTTTGTACAGTATAAAAACCATTACGCCTATGGAATGTCCCCATAAAACATGTAAACCCAACGTGTGTGTGTGTGTGTGTGTGTGTGTGTGTGTGTGTGTGTTTGGATGGGTTAAAAGCAGAGCACAAATCCGAGGATGGGTCACCATACTTGGCCACATGTCACGTCCTTTCCTTTCCTTGTATTTATATATACATAGTATACATGCATTATGTAAACAAAAACTTATTTGGGATGCAATCAATTGTGACACCATTAAAAAAAAAAAAAAAAGTTACATACAATAAACCACACTTTCTTTGCCCAGTTCTATAAATAACCCCCTTTGAAATCTCAGATACATGTCTAGAAGCAATAAATGAGTCACGACTCAAGTTCAGATCCCAGAGGTTTCTATTTTATTGGTTTGGAGCATAACTTCATTGACAAATCACACATCACATGCAGGCAGGTCAAAATGTGAACAAGCTATAGATAAACAGTACAATGGCTTATGAGAAGTACGACTTTAAACAGCGAAGCATGGCAGAGTCAAACAAGCTAAGAGGTTTTTCCTGCTTAAATAACTGGATGCACAGCTTGACCAGCTAGTCAAACATAAAATAGAGTCTTGATGGCATATAGGTAAATAAACACTCATAGCAAAACTTATCAGCAAAGGAAAAGATGGGCGGAATATTTAGCTGCTCTCTTTGCCAAGTGTCAGCTTGTCGAACATGTACTCGGCCATGCCATTCTGGGGGGCGCCCATGCGGCGCAGATTGGTCACCCAGTCAGCCAGTTCTTTGATGGACTTCACCTGCTCGTCCAAGTAGTGTGTCTCAATGAAGTCGCACATCTATAAGAAACAAAAAGAGTGAGTTTGGAACCGGTTTTGTTTGTGAAGGAGATGGTCTACAAGTAGCTGCACACTTACATGAGGGTCGTTGTGCTGAGAAGCCAGCTTATGCAGCTCCAGGAGGGAGTGATTGACGCTCTTCTCCAGCTGCAGGGCACATTCGAGAGCTTCCAAACCGCTTCCCCACTCGTCCTTCTCTGGTTTCTGTCAAACATAAACACAAGTGTTAAAAACACTTCTTCCAGTCCACACCGTTGTCCTGCCACATCAAAATCCCCTGACATATTTGTTTAGAATGGTTCTGGACTGTTCCATGTAAATGGTGCATATTTCTCTCCTGATTCAGACAGATACTTTCACTGGATAAATATTATGGATTGAGCGCTCATATTTTAGATGGAAACTAAAACACAAAGCATGTTAACTGATGAACTGGAGTGGTGTGGATTGTGATTTTTTTTTTTTTTATTTTTTTTTTTTTTTAAATCAACTGTATGTACTCTCATTCTGATGGCACCCATTCACTATAGAGGATCCTTTGGTGAGAAAGTCATGTAATGCTAAATTTCTTCAAATAGGTTCCAATGATGAAAAACTCATCTACAGCTTGGATGATCTGGGTTTCATTTCTGGGTGAATTAGTCCTTTATATACACGTCATCTCAATTGATTATTTTCCATTTCTATTTGGATGTGCAAATAAAAGTATCCTTTAATAAATCCTAATATATTTTATGTCAAATTTAAGTGAATGTTCAAAGGACAGTAGGTAATGTAGGTCTTGATCAGCACAGTTCCTTATGAGACAATTTTAGAAACCACAAATATGTAGCTTTTCGTGTCATGCATGTTGACAGTTGCATTTATTGTTTAATGCATTTCAGATGCATTTCCTCAGCGCATAACTTGCATTGTACAGTTGTATCCATATCTGCAAATGTGAGAAAGTCACACAAGTGTTTCCATTTTGTATTAAGGAAACAAGCGGACATCTGTTAGCGCCGGAAAGTAATAATTTTGCATACAATATACTTTTTCCTGAAATGCTTGTAACAGGGTTTGTAAATATACTGTAAAATGAAATTCCAGGACTTTAAGTGCTACTTTTTTATTTTATTTTTTTATTTTCAAGGACTTCAAACAGGGCAATGTCTTCTATTTTGTAGAAATAGAAAAATAGATAAATCAAAATATACTACTTAAACAAAAAAAAAAAAAAAAAAAAACACCACATTTAATCGCTCCGAAATCCTGATCTGAAACAATTTGGGAACTCATACCAAAATCCTGATCCTGATGTTTTGCAATTCGCTCTTCCGAGTCCTGATCTGAAATTCTGAATTTCAGAGCAGGTTCACAAATCTTTTGCTTTAGACTGGAATTTCAGAGAGTGGGTCACAAATCTTTTTGCTTTAGATCGGAACTCGGATCATGAAACATTTGATTCAGATCAGGGCTTCGGTGTGGGTTTGCGAATCTTTTGTGTCAGATCAGGATAGAAAATAAAACTCTGCGCATCACAAGTCTTTTGCTTTAAACCGGGACTTCAAATCGCATATCTTGAATCATTTGATTTGAATCATTCAAGTTGCAAAATGATTCACGAACCCATTCCGATCCAAATCAAATGAATTGCGATAAGTGCTCCAAAATCCCAATCTGAATCAAATGATTTGTGATACACGATTTGAAGTCCCAGTCTGAAACAAACGATACGCGATACGTGACCTGACTGGAACGCTTCGAAACAGTGAATCATTTGCAACGCAGTGCTTTAACTGATTCAGAGTTTCAAAAAGCTGAAGTGAATGATCAAAGTCACGAGTTTGAATCAATCTGAGTGGTTCCAGCACTCAATTTATTTGGTTCATCTGTTCCTCTTTTCGGATCTTTAAAAAAAAGTGAATTTTGTGCTTATTGTGCTTGTTGTGCTTATTGACAAAATATTATTATAAAGTATTTGAGGGCATTAACAGGGAAGAGAATTGTAATAAAGTATATATGCAATGCGCTCGGAAAAGTACATGTTCCTCATACCCAATTTCGTCTGTGCTTTTGTTTTTTGTTTAATTTTTTCTTAGTGATTTTAACTTTTCAATTAGTAAGCTATCAGTTTAAAGCTGAAGTTTAACCCCTTTTTTGAACAACTGCCTTAAAATTTTACATCGCTTGGAGAACACTGGGTATGATGTGGAATTTTTAATACAGTGGATTCAAACTATTTTTTTTTTTTAGGTGGAGAAACAAAACCAGATTAAACCCTTACCAAAAGAATGGCATGTTTCTTTATTTTTAATGCTATGGCATCTGGCTAGTTGTCATCACATGCCAACTTCCCAAAATCATTTCACTTGAACCAACACTTTCTGCATTACCAAGGAAACTGGTACACCAGCTCTACCTTCTTAAATTGCAAATATGAAATGTCATTGCAAAATCTGTACCAGTCATGCACTATATAGCGTCACAGAGCTCAGTTCCGCGCTTTAATCTTTCACCATGACAAAAAGGCGCTTAATAAATGTGCTGACTGTTGAAGTTTATCATCAGTGTCGGTAAAAGATATGAGCCCCACCCTAACTCTGTCCTCTCTATCTCTGGATCCTTGCCTTGGCCTGCCAAACTGTAACGCTATCACGTGAACACACATTATAGATGTACCTTAACGTCCTGCAGAAAGATCCTCCCTCCCCTCTGGTTCTGAAACTTCATCAGTTTTTCAGCATGTTCGCGCTCTTCGTGGGACTGATGGTGGAAAAACTTTGCAAAGTTGTGCAGGGCCTGATCATCTCGGTCAAAGTAGTATGACTGCATGAGAGAAATGTAATAAATAAAGGTCACAAGAGACACAGCAAACAAAATGGATCATTAACTAAACTTTCAGGCAAAGTTCATTCATATACTGAACTCAATGCCCCTTCACCTTTTTCACCTCGAACACTACATTTTACTCTAAATGAGAACTGGGATTGGTCTAGTATGTTGTAATGGCCTTGGACTCTCACCATGGAAAGGTAAACGTAGGACGCATACAGCTCCATGTTGATCTGACGGTTGATGGCCGCCTCGCAGGCCTCCTCGAAGTTCTGTCGCACCTGAGAGCTCATGTTTCTGTAAAAAGAGGATATAAAATAAGCTCGCCACCCTTGCTGTACTGTAATTTATGCACCCTGTTATTAATGAGCGCACCGTATGCCGTCCAACTTCTGCATTTCCACGCACCACAAACCCACTAATAATAGCGTCTATTGTCTATTCCAGACATGCCAGCAGGTGTTTATGCTCTGTAAGATGTTGTATGAGGTTTACGACGTTCTCAGGACAGGTGTTCATGTATGACCCCATTTCAGTCACTCTAATCATTTGTTTGGTACAGAAAAAAGCACATGATTGCATGACAGACATTGCCTGGATCCATTAGCCTGTTGATTCAATCCCAGCTGCTCAAGAGTTGGCCAACTTACATAGTCTAACCTATATTTAACTAAGCTACAATTACAACACATTGTTGAGAAGATTATGAATAAATCTATCTGAAATTTGGCCTCTGGTTGCATCTTATAGACAATCTTGTAATCTGTATACTAAACAAACGATTATGAAAAATCTCTTGAGACCTGGGAACATTCAGCCAGACCCGTCCGCTGGCTTCAGGCGATTTTTTTTTTTTGTTTTTTTATAGGGCGACCGCATCAGTCCCCATACACTTTCATTGCATAAAAAAGGCTAAGAATGTACTAAGACTCCTGCCTTTGAAAAAAGTGACTTCACAAGAAGTAAAATATAACATTATCATAATGTAGAATAATTTTTCGTTGCTTTATCCCTTTTTGGAGCTCGATAGTGACAGTCCCCATTCACTTTCATTGGGAAAACGTCACTAAACATCACTCCGCAAAAAAAAATTGAAATACAAATAAATACATAAATAAATAAAACAAGTACATAAAAATAATATTAATAAATACTTTGGCGATTATGTTATGTTTTCGTGAAAAAAAAGATTGTGAGGTAACCGTCGAAAAGATCTGATAAGGACGCCAACAACTGCAAAATAACTGAAACATTATACGTCGCGGGCGCTTACAATGGAGATTATAGCCTCTTAAAACAGTTTTCGTTAAAACAACCCACAATCTTGGGGAAATGTAAATTAAGGATATCAAAATACTTAGGAAAATGTTAAATATTAAGTTTAAGTCGTGTACAATTGTTTTTTTGTGTCGCTTTTCATCCCTTTCGGACCTCGACAGCGCCAGTCCCCATCCACTTTCTTTAGGAAAGCAGCGTCACCACTCTTTAATAAAATATTTACGTATATTATAAATATTTAATCGATTATAACAAACTAACCGAAAACGTCTTTACATGGGCACAGTCAAGTAGAAAGGAAAAAAAAATAGCAGACTTAATAAAGTGGCGGGCATTTGAGGAGATTGGGGGGGTTTTTAAACATTATACCCATCCATATGCATAACAATATGACAAACAAAGTGAATTCGTAGTTTTATTTGATCCGATTCGTTCTCCTTGCAGAATTTAATCGATAAAAACAAACAAACAAAGATGGCGCCCTCGCATTTCGTTTGCAAGTGATGGACGCCGCTGTCTCTACGCAACCGAGTAATTCATCGATCTTAACAAAAACAAACAATTTCAATCGAATCTGTGAATATAAATGTGTTGATCCTGATGAAAAAAAACTTACCTTGAGATCGGTTTTACGGCTTTTCTGGTTCACAGATGGTCAACGACGCTGGTTCGCGTATAATTGTTTAAAGCAAGCGTCTTTAAATCTAATTTTCGATTTTGACCGAAAACAAAATGGCTGGAATCAAAGAATCTGATGGATGAAAAAGGCGAAAAGACAGAAGATCGGTTGCCGTTCAAGCACTGTTGAAGCAGGTAACCTTCAGTCTGTCCTCGTGGCTGCAACGATTATGAATGCGTGCTTGTGGCTCAGGAGTATTTGTATGACGTACAGCAGAGTATTTGTGCGCATGACGGGACACGCACAAATTACAGGATCCGCCCCAAGATTAAATAAGACAAACAAGTAAGCAAGTAAGTTAAATAAATAAATAAATAACTATTCTAAAATAATATCGCATAGTTATACATAATATAATAGTATTTAAAAATACAAAAGTCTCCAAAATAAAACTCAAAATTAAATTGCATAAAAATTCAATGCTCTACTTTGTTAAAATACATTTTTTAAAAATTCTAAAATCTCACTAAACACTATTAATCACTTAAAAAACTTAAATCTCTCATATTGTACCTCCTTAAAATAGTGCAAAGTTCCTCAATCCTTCCCAATTTGTCTTTAATACTCCAACTCAGATCAACATTTGGATTCAGATCTCCAATATCAGCAAAATGCATCGACAAAAGAAGTCCATAAGGGTTTTCTGCATTTACCATACAATAATTAGGGTTTTCCTTTAAGCTAGCATTGGTCCAGCCTATATTTGAGAAGCATTAATGACATGCTTTGGAATTGCTGGGCTTTGACATTACCAAAAATTGCAGTCCTTATAAAAATACAGGGGAAGGAAGAACGTCTAGACGCTTCAGCTTCGTCTTTGTGCGTTATCAGTGGGATATGTAATAGGAGGTTTGAATTCAATAGCTTGTTAGGTGCTACACCCAGGATGTCAGGAGTATCTGGAGCATCTCGGTGACTCAACAGACATGTTCATCGGATTAAAAGGTTTGGGTGTGGCTATGTCCAACATAAAACTCTGATTTCATAAAACTATGATCGCAGTGTGACAGTAACAGTATATTAAGGATCTTATCACTACTGCCTGCTGGAAACATGATATCAAAAAGTGCTGAAACAGTTAACCAAACTGTCACTTATTCACTCCTTACATTGGTCAATCCATTTCCGCAGTCAGTAGCACATGTAGTAGTGCATGACGTAACATGGTGAACACCAACATTTTCCAGAAGTTGTAAATGTTGTGGAACATCATGTTGAGTAACAGTAAATGTCTGAGTCAGAGACTGTTTTGCTTGCTCATTAGCAGTGTTTTCTACAGTTGGGAAAACTATTAGCGTACATTATTCTTCTTTTTAACTCCTTCAATCAAAAAACAAAATGTACTTTTTTTTTTACAGCATCTTTATATATTCTGTTGGGAAATATGTTCTAGTTTGGCTTGAGCAAAGTACATTTTACCAGTCTTTCACAATCCAAGAATTGTTTCAGAAGCGTTTATCACGCGTAATTTATGACTTAAGCAAAAGAACAGAATGTGAAATCATAGATCTTAAAGTCTTGTTGTAATATACAGTAGTCAACATTTAAAGTGGATCAACAAAAGTTAATCAAAGTTGTCCTAAGACAAGAATGGGTATTGTTTTGGTTTTAGGACAACTTTTATGAAAGGTTTTGATCCACTTCAAATGCTGACTACTGTATACTCGGTGTACAGCTGGAAGCATAAAATGATAAGTTGACAAAGCATTTTATATTGTCCAAAATCAGCGCATTAGCAAAAAAGTAACAGGAAAGATTTTGCTATTTCACACCAAATTGTTTATAAAAACTAAAGTGGATAAAATTGGAAGGTGTGATCTCTAAACAAACATATTTGATGTAACAGGTCTCCTTTAAATACGCTTTTGTTGTGTATCATCTCATATTGTTCTCATTAAATATTTAGGCCAACATCTTTCAGAATAATTACAGCATTTAGAACATGATTACATTTAATAAAACCACTTTGTGTTAATCATTGTCAGTTTTATATGAATCACCAATACATTTCACCAATGGATAATAGATCTTATTAAAGGTAATTAAATACTCATCGTGTATGACCTTTTTTGCAAAGGTAAGCAAAAATAGGCAGAAGCAAATACAATAATGCATCAGTCACTATATATTTTTCAGCAGCTTTGGTTCTGAATGTATTTGATCTATTCATTTTTTTCAATATGCATTTGAAAATACATGTATGTTCAAGTTAAGAGGGACTTAATTGATTAAAAACAATGCAAAATATAATTGCACACAGTGATTACCAGGGTTCAAGCACTTTAGGTATTTAAGCACATAAGGAAAAAGACATTACATAGTACTTAGCAAGCCTGTAACCACCTTAATAAATTATTAAAAAAGCATTTTTGTCAAATCCAGGTGATTTTCCATAGAAATATGATGTTTTAATAACATTTATGACAGTTATAGCACCAGCTCTGGTCTAATCTCCCTGAAATTTTGCATGCTTGTTTAGAATCACCTGTTGCATATGCTTGGGTTTCGTGAAGTTTTGAGTTTTCGTTTAGGCTTTATAGGCTTTTGGGTATATTAGAACAGGTCCCTTTTCATTATAGCTTTCCAAAGGGTAAAATGCAACATGTTTCTGATAATTATTGACCTAGAGAGTCCTGAGAATTGCACTGTGGTGGTTTTTAACAGACTGAGCGAAAAACCTAGGACTAGTTTGCAAAACCTAGTTTGCAAAAGTAGGTTTTTAGTTTTTTTTTTACATCTTTTCAATCATTTAAAAAATGGTTTGATTGGCAGCAGTGGCTCTAGATGCAAAGTTGTTGGGAACAAGGAGGTCTATCATACGATATGAATGTTGCGTGTATGTGCGGAAAACCATGCAATGTTCAATCGTTTATGCCCTCAGAAAATGCGACACCACCCCCCTGTGGACAATTTCTTTCTTAACCTTTTCAAATAGGTGCTTAAACTTCATCAGCCATGTTTATTTTTAGATATGCAAATGTCCCCATAGACACTTGTGGCACTTAGGACTAAGACCACAGCAATTTTCATGTTGATAGGACATAGTTATATATAGTTATAGCCATTTGTTCAATCATTTGCATAGTTATAGCCATTTTTATGTTTTTTCCCTCTTACTCTCTCAATCTTCGCATTTTTTCCCTGTAACCTCAGATTGAGCTCTTACAAAAAGTGTGCTAAGTTTGGCGAAGATGTCTCATTCCGTTCAGGAGTTATAGGCATTTTACTAAAAGTGGCCCTGCCCCCTTCGAACGTTTTGGCATCCCTTTGCCACGGTGAGTTGAAGGTTCAATTTATTTTTGATCATTATTGATATTCACTCTCCAGAGAATCTTTCCGCACTGGTTTGGTTCTGATCAGGCGAAAAACCTAGGACTAGTTTGCAAAAGTAGGTTTTGCAAAAAAGTGCGACATATTTCGCGAAACGATTTCGTACTTTCGATCGCTGTAGCGCCCCCGTCAGGCCGATTGGGGTGAGCCTTTGTCATGTTGTAGATAGTGTGAGCACTACCATTCCTCTAAGTTTAAATGCTCTACGACTTAGGGTGCGCGGGGCACAAACTAACGCGGGGTTGTAACACACCTGGTTTAAATATTTCCACACACAAATTTACGGTGTTTACTAGTTGCCATAGCAACAGCCTTTTGAAGATATCCCTGAATATTTGTTTTACTACAGTAAAAGTAAATTTTTAATCTCAGTTTTTAGTATTCATTTAAAATGAGACAAATCTGCTATTATTTTAATCTCCAATCTGTTATTTATTTTAATTTTAATTCTTAAAAAGCGCCATTATTTTATTTTAAAAAGTTAATCATTTTATTTCATTGACAAAATATTTTAGTTTGTCGTGTAAATTTTTAAATTCGATCAGATGACATTTTAAGCTATCAAACGTGCATCTCACGTTACAATTTACCCCACCTACGGGGCATGTTGTCACTTTTCACTTCCTTTCTTTTGAGGTATATAACGAAAAACGTACACACTGTAATTATGAATCATAGCATATTTGTACTAGACAAGTGTGAAATTAAAGTGGATAAAAAATTATACTCTGAACCCCACGTGGATTCACACAAACTGAGAGATTCAGAAAGTGTTAGGTTGTGCCCCACGCTCCCCTACGGTTTGGTCTGCACAATCAGTTTTACATGGAAATCGCTCATCCGTGACCGTTTCAACGGTCATCATCATAAATCCTTTAAAGTTTTTTATATTTTGATTTTTAAAAATATGTATGTACATTTTTAACACTATACTTTGTATTATATCACCTTTTCATCACGTTACAAAAAAAGTAGTTAACGCTTTGCGAGGGTGTTTCTAATGCCGCGTCTATGGGAGGGACGGTAAATTTTTCATTGTTCTCTCTTCTGACTGCCGATATCAGTCTCTCTCAATTTTTTTCCTTTGAGTGAAAGTCGTGAAAACACCATTGTGTAGTTTTTCTTTTGCTATTTGAGCAAATGGGAATGCCAAAAATATATTTGTGGTACTGTCCCATTCACTGCTCTCGGATTTTACCCAACTATGACGACTTCCGCTATGAGAAACCCGGAAATGTGAGAAAGGTCCACCATGAAACCATTAATTGTAAGTCATTGATTAGAAAAACTACTTAGTTTATTTCATAGTATTCAAAAATATATAAATATATACAGACAGTATAGATTAGACACACTTGATTACATTCACAGTGGTTTATGAGCTGTTTTGAAAGGTTTACTCATTTATGCTTATAGATCTTTACTGTTAGTGTTTTCTGCTGACTGACAACAAAAAAGCTACACAAAAGAAGTAGCGTGAGATAATAATAATTTCATCTGAGGGCCACTAAACTTTCCATGAGGTAATAGTTACTAAATATGTTGATTCTGAAGAAAATAGCAATGCTTTTATTATTAGGTTTAGTCATCTGGGAAATCCCAGGACAGCATGTAGACTTCGAATGTGTTTTAATTCACATTATTTAAAGGGATAGTTCGCCCAAAAATCTACATTTTGTCATTTACTCACCCTCATGTCATTCCAAATCTGTATGATTTTCTTTCTTCTGATGAACACAAAAGAATAATTATTTTAAGCATGTTAGTAATCAAACCATTCCAGTACTTATTCACCTCCAATGGATGGGCAAAAGCAATGCTGCGATAGAGATATTTTTCAAAATGTCTTCTTTTATGTTTAACAGAAGGAAGGATATTTTACAGGTTTGGACAACACATGGGTGAGTAAATGATGACAGAATTTTAATTTTTAGGTGAACTATCCCTCAGTCATCTCCTACATGTCATCCCCTTGGTTTATATATGTCACTATGTACTTTCTTCAAAAAAAAAATAAAATAAATAAATATATGCATTACAAGTAACGTGAGGTACGTAATTGGATTACTTTTTTCAAGTAACTAGTAAAGTAACACATTACTCTTTAATAAGTAAGTGCAGAGATGTTGTGTGCTTAGTGCTTTGTTTTGAAAGGTTTACTCATTTTTGCTTATAGATCTTTACTGTTAGTGTTTTCTGCTGACTGACAACAAAAAAGCTACACAAAAGAAGTAGCGTGAGACTATTAATGGCTGGACTTTCATCTATGGGCCACTAAACTTTCCATGAGGTAATAGTTATTAAAAATGTTGATTTTGAAGAAAATATGCTATTATTATTAGGTTTAGTCATCTTGGAAATCCCAGGACAGCACGTAGATTCCGAATGTGTTTTAATTCACATTATTTAAAGGTATAGTTCACCCAAAAATCTACATTTTGTCATTTACTCACCCTCATGTCATTCCAAATCTGTATGATAGTCTTTCTTCTGATGAACACAAAAGAATAATTATTTTAAGCATGTTAGTAATCAAACCATTCTGGTACCCATTCACCTCCATTGGATGGACAAAAACAATGCTGAGATATTTTTCAAAATGTCTTATTTAAGAAGGAAGGTTATGCAGGTTCTGCAGGTTTGAACAGCACATGGGCGAGTAAATGATGACAAAATTTTAATTTTTAGGTGAACTATCCCTCAAAGTCATCTCCTACATGTCATCCCCTTGGTTTATATATGTCACTATGTACTTTCCTCAAAGAAAAAAAAAAACGTAATTGGATTACTTTTTTTCAAGTAACGTAAAGTAACACGTTACTTTTTAATAAGTAAGTGCAGAGATGTTGTGTGCTTACTGCACAAAACCAGATTCATTATTCCTCAAAATGAATAAAAACAGTGAAATGGAAACCTACAAGAATTAAATGTTAAATACACAATACTCTTTATGTATTTAATTTCATTTTATTAACCAATGTCTTTACTGTTAACCTTCGATGATCCTAATAAGCGAAAATGACTTTAGATACATAACATTTGTGTTTGTAGTGTTGAACTTTCTTGTTTCAATCAAGAATGACAGCACAGATGAAAAGTTTGTTTAAGCTGCGCCCTCTGCTGTACAAATGTGAGTTTACATTTCCTCCAGCCTGAGGCTTATTCATTTCTCTTTGTGTAAGTTATGTAAGGGCTTTTACAACTTTTACAAAATATTTGATACGTTTTATATTAAAAACAAACAAGCAAGTCCAGACCAGATGAGGGAAAAGTAGCGCAAAAGTAACGTAAAGCATTACTTTCCACAGAAAGTAACTAACACCGTTACTTAGCGAGTAACAAACCCAACACTGAATGTGAAGCAGTGCAAATAAAACTGCTGAAGGATTCAACTGTTGCATTATATAGTAATGAATAAGCCGCTAAGAGTTTCTTGAAAACATGAAACACACAATTCTTTAAAGGGAATTGGGGAATATGGGAATAAGAGACAGACATAAAGGACAAACCGAAACCACAGAAAGCCATCAGAAATAAGCTATTAGAGAACAATATTAGTACTTGGTAGGACATCTAGTGGTGAACATATGAAGCTACCAGTGAAAAGTCACATTATCAAAACTAAATTTTACTTTAAACAAAATGAGACATATACAGTATAATAATGTTTACAACATCAGACCTACAGGATTTCCATACCTCATTTCATATAATTTTGTCCAAAATTTTTTTGCTTTTTTTTTGCTTTTTCACTGCCAAGACCTGGAAGAGCTGATCATTTTGGTCTTTCTTTGCCCTGTCTCTCTCTTACCAATTTTATTTTGATTTACATTTATTTTCATGAGGTTCAGTCTTTCTGTTCAGTCTTTCTATATATATATTCTCTAGGTCATGCGACTTATTGAACCTGTTGTGTTTGTTGATGAGAAGCTGTTTCATGGCTGGATCACTGACATATTTTTCAAACATAAACCTGCTTCTGGATACTGTCCTACTCTTTTCTCATCTTATTTTTTTGAAGTGACCTTTTTCTCTGCCAGTTTATTTTCCAGCTGACTAACAGAGTACAGCAGGCTGATGTTGTCGTTGCATTCAAGCTTCTATAAAACACTTTTTCTCTTGTCTTTTCCTTTTCCTTCTTTTATAGCATGTAATTTTCACTGCCTCTATCCAAACCAGCTTTTCTTTTGCATGTGATGGAGTTTCATATTCAGTCTTTTTATCCTTTTTCGTTCTCATTTCTTGTCTCAATTCCTCCACTACTATAATTTCTGCACTGTCTCTGTCTTGCTTTTTTAGGACTTTTATCTTCTATCTTTCTCTCTTTCTTTGTCTCTTCCACTGCCTTGGTATTTTCTGCATGGCTGACATCCATCCAAGCAAGTTTTAGGTGTTATTGTGTTGATATTTTGTCAGCATCAACATTTAGGCAACATCCAACAAAACACACAGCAGACAACTGTGCTTGGAATGAGAACGAGGCAAATAAAATACTATTCACTTTCAGGGAAGCAGCAAACTGATGTGTGAATTTTGTTGAATATGTAAGTGCAAATTTGAATGTAGGTATGTTTAGCTATGTAATGGAGGTTTGTTATGATTCATTTCACCCCAAAATATGTTTTATATTTTGTTTAAAATGTGCTGTTACAAAATTTTTCACTATTGTTCAAAAGTTTGGGTTTTTGAACGAAGTCTCATGTAAGGCTGCATTTATTTGATTAAAAATACCATAACAACAGTAACACCGTGAAATACTATACAATTTAAAATAATTATTTGTGACATTTAAACTTGATTTTTTTTTTTGATTCTTTGATTCAAAGTTAAAAAAGAACCGCACTTTTGATCAGTTTAATGTGTCCTATAAAATCAATTCTTTTCAAAACAAACAAAAAACAACCTATCTGTGTACAATATGTGTAGAGAACAAATAATGTGGAAAGGTTGAAAACAATTCACAGCAAACACCTAAATCTGCCTCAGTATTCAAATTGTATCCAAATGCAACACTGACATTGAGTTTGTTTGTTCAGAAACAAGGCAGAAACAAAACATAGTGAAACAAAATTCCAACATTAAAAAAGACAACCCAAAATTAATGATACAATGGCATAAAAGTCATTTGAGCACATTTTACACATGGCTAACTCAAAAATGCAACAACAGAAATCTGCTGTAAATGAAGAGTAAAGATTTATTAACAAGTCTTATTTAGACATTTCAAACTTAAATATGTAACAATACTGATTTTCACTACTGATCTCAGACTTTCGGATCCCACAGAGCACATTGTGTTCTAGTAGTACGGTTCATGAAGTGCCACAAGGGGGCAGCGGATGGCTGTTGTTGCCCTGCAGATACTCGAACACACAAATCACACAGTTTTACACACAGAGACATCCGGCTGACTCTTCTCAGCTCCTTACAAAATGACAAATATTTACATAGTAATCTGGGCGCTGAATCAGTGCCTTTAAAGAATGCTTTGGAGAGTTGCCACCTATTTCCCG
The DNA here is from genome assembly GCA_012976165.1 of Labeo catla. Classification (NCBI taxonomy): domain Eukaryota; kingdom Metazoa; phylum Chordata; class Actinopteri; order Cypriniformes; family Cyprinidae; genus Labeo; species Labeo catla. The sequence continues at coordinate 313,076 of VONZ01000464.1, forward strand.
GATGAATGTGCTTGCCCTCTTCTTCAGCTTAATGTTCCTCATATTTATGACAAACCCTGATATATAGTGTTTTTGTTCGTAAGGGGGTTCTCCGAGATGCTGGCGTGACGTATGCGGCTCTGCGCCAATCACAATCCTCAGATCAAACATAACCGACCAGCAGCACTTGTCAGTAAGAAAAAAAAAGACCCACCGCGAAATGCAGGTCCATTTCCCAGCGGCGGTGAATTAAACCGAAAGCGTTTCATATATAGCTTTTTGTGTTCCGTTAAAGGATTATATCACCATTTCTGCCTCCGGAACATTTTGTTTTCATCTCCCTTCGTGTTTTGTATTATTTCAAGGATGTCGGTGGCGGGGTTTAAGAAACAACTGCACAAAGCGAGTCAGGTAAGGAGACGCCCGCGTTGCACTCGTTATGTTATAATACACAAGTTCTGAGGGTCTTAACAGGTGGATGTGAAGAAAGCGCTTGGGGGTTGTTTAGCTGAAGCGGTTTGGTTGGATTCTGTTTCTAGAGGCCGGTCAGAGCGGCAGAAACGCTGCTGAACCGCTTAACCTGCCATCTGAATATTTGTATCAACTTTGTTACATTTGTATTAGCGATTTTGTTCATAAATCTTCGCTCAGTGTGACGTAACCATGCGTTTTCTTTTTTAATTGTTGCAAATTCTACCTCAGCTTACTGTTGTGAGGCCTGCTTAAATGAAATCAATTATGTTCATGAATTCACATTAAATGTATTGTTATTATAATTAGATATAGGGGATGCCCTGGAACTTAAATGTGGAGGTGTTATCACGACTCATGTTGCGTGATGATGTCATTTTTTTTTTTTGCTAAGATAGCGGTATTGTTATGGTGTCACGTGTGACCAGGCAGGCAGTATATGGCAAACGGTTTTGCCATTTATTGCTTAAAAATAGCAAATGTTTATATTCGTGTTACTAGCAGTGTTACTTATTCCAATTGATATGCTTGAATGCTTTTCATTTATGAAAACGTCATTTCTGAATTGCTCACTGGAACATTCCATTTTAGAATTTTGCAAACATTATGGGAATGTTACTTTTGAATGTTCTCTGAACATTCTGAAAATAATAACATTTCAGATATAAAATATTCTATTGATGATGTATAAATAGAGTGTTTTCAGGACGCGTCATCAATCGGCCATATTGGCGGCACTGAACGTAAACAATGCCACTGAACTGAACAAAACTTGCATGTTTTGCTTATTACTGCTGCTGAAAATGGTCAGCTATTGTCATGTTTTGGGCTATACTAATCGGTCGGACCGGGAGAAACATTTGGAGTACTATAGACTGCCAAAAGTTATAACAAATAAAGGCAAGTGAGTGCTAAAAGCAGTTTGTGGATTGGCCAAACTGAATCAGGATTTCCAGGGAAATTTTTTTGACAAGATTCAGGTTTGTTCTCATCATTTCTAGTCAGGTAGGTGAAATATTAGGCTAATGTCTTAATTAATTCTGCTCATATGTATCTTTACCACTTCCTGCTTACTAAGCCCTTTCGTATATGATTTAGCAACTTTCACACATTTTTTTCTGTGGTTTAGCCAGCAGAAATAAGCAGAACAACATATTCAGTAGTACATTAACCGTGTAATCCATGCTGTTGTTCACATCCACGTATCTCCAATGGCCACGCATCCTAGTAACTGACCAAATTGTGATGTAAGTGCAAACCCTCTAGAACATTTTTGTGCTAATGTTTTCAGAACATTATTAAGCACCTGATAACTAATATATAACTAATTTAGAATAAACATTCTATTAACATTACTGGAAGAATATTTGTTCGTAACTTTGAGAGAAGCTTGCCAGGACATTAGCTAGACAAGTTACTTTTATTATTGGGATAATATATTGTGATCGTGACGTGAAAATGAGCCAGAAAAACAGATTTGGTATGATGTGGCAGTACACAAAATCCAATCAACATCTGATGCATAGAACCAAGTTCCCACTCAAAATGTTTCTTTTTCAGTAATCAATTATCTTTATATGTACATCACAATACGGAATAAACTATGAGTCACTACTTCAGTTTCATTGCAACTTTAATTATTAGTTGTGCGAATGGTGTTTACTTTGTTAGTGGTATTTTCTGACAGCATAGGCTAAACACAATGTGTCATCACTTAATGCTGTAGAGTTAATGAATGATGCCCATCTGTTTTGCCAAAGAAATCACAGTTTAACACCTGAATAGCCTCCAACAATAGGCACATTCAGACTGTAATTGTTCTACACTTTCACTTCTCTGCATCATTTGCCCGTTCAGAGCTTTACATCCTCTTCTTTGAATAAAGACATTCAGTGGAAGTGGAGGATGTGTTTGTTTGAGAAAACTGTCAAATTGCTCTTTACCTGATTAATGTTTTGCCACATCTCAGGTAGTAGATGGTTCTACATCATTAAACTTTAATGATGTGGCTTCATATGTGCACCTCAAATTATAGTGGTCTGATACTTTACTGTAATTCCTGTAATTTACAACTGCAGTCCTCAGAAACTGTTAAATAAGATTTAATGCATAACTCTTCACAATCTGCATAACTACAAGCTAAAATTACATTCATAATTAGCCGTATTTGATCTGCATGTAATGTGACAAAAAGAAATTTTGAAAGAACAAGGAATCAGATTTGTCTTACATTTATAAACTAGATTGTTTTGCATCTTCTATAGATGCTTGTCTGTGTAAAACTCATTGGCATGATACTAAAGTGTTGAAATTGATAGGCAGAGTGTTGCTGCACAGTTTCAAAGGCGTTATATGGGATTTTAAAGTGTTACTATGGTGTGTCTGTGACTTTCTGGTCTGTAGATATGGCTCAGGTCACTCATTTTTGGTTAGGAGTTTTTTTTCAAGTCACCAGTTTTAGGTATTAGCAATAAAAAAGTGATATTGCCCCAAATAGATGTCGACCGATTATCGGTGCCAATATTAAGCATTTTTATGGTTATCGGTATCTGTCATTTTCAAAACCAGTTTGCCCGCTAAAATAATTTAAAAGCAATTGAAGAGAGTTTTTGTCAGAACCTTTGTTTTTCTTAATTTTGACATTAATTTTCATTTTTACACCAGACATATATATCGGTTATCGGTCTACTTGATCTGTATTAATTGGCATCAGTCCTGAAAAACACATATCAGTCAATATAAAAATCCTGCACAGTTTTTTTGTCTTGCTTTCTAATACAAATATAAAAATAAATTGAAATGCAAAATAAAGATAGTTAAAGGGCTGGTTTCACAGATAGGCTTAGACTAAGCCAGGATTTGACCATAGTTCAATTAGGACATTAAAGTATTTTTTTTTATTTTTAAGTCATGCCTTAGAAAAAACATTACTGGTGTGCATCTTGAGACAAAAAAGGGCACTGACGTATTTCAAGATCAATCAGTGCAAGTTTCTTTCAGATGAACTACATTTTAGTCTGGGACTAGGCTTAAGCCTTGTCTGTGAAACCAGAGGATAGTCTTGTTTTCTGAGAAATTAAACAAACATCAAGTTTATGATTAAAACAAGAACAAATATGTGCCAATGAGGTATGAAAAATGATTATTTTCATGACTTGCTCTTAAAATGGTCTTAAACTCTTAAATTGACCTTCACAAAACCTGCAGAAGTATAAAGTATGTTGTTGTATCCACAGTCTAGATAGTAGTCATTCCAATCGTATGAGCAAAACTGAAAATGCATTTTTTCCTTACATATGTAGCCTCACCAAAGCTTATCTCTTAGTTTGGGTGTTGTTTTTCATTTTATTGTTTTGGAGCCCCATGCTGTGCCCACTAGAAGGTCCACAGGTAATTTTTTTTAAAAAATATTATGATGGTACGTTGGTGTTTTGGTGAACTTACAGTGGATATTTTCCATTGTCTAAATGGCTCAACAATAATGTTTTTTGTTTAATGTTTTTTTTGAGCCCTGCTACGGTAGTTCAGAAGTTTACTTGCCCTAGTGATATTTCCATTGACCCTGCGGCAATATGATATTTTTTGCTCTTTTTACAACTTGTTTTCATTTGAAGTGACATAAATAAAGTATTTTGAATAAACATCAAAAGTAACACTAATCAGAGCTGTTTTATTTTACACAGAGTCAAGTCACATTGAGATCACATGACTGAGGTAAATACTCACTTTAAAACAGAAGCCTTCTATAATTGGACACTTTCACTAGTTAAATAAATCATGCCTGACCATGAATAGTGCATTTCTACAATGGCATCAGTAGCCTTTGCATTCACATTGCTATTGCTTATGTACACGTTTAAATTTAAATGGTGCATTTAGACAGACTTTTTTAATGCAGTGAAGCAGATTTACTGCATGCATGGATGGGTGCCATCAGAATGAGAGTCCAAACAGCTGATTAAAAACATCATGTAATCCAGCAGTCCGTGGAATGAAAAACTGCAGGTTTCATTTTTAGGAGAACTATTTCTTCAACACAGACTTTCGCAGTGTAAACAACTGTTGATACAGATATATAATCTTTTTTTTCTGGTTTATACCAGCACATAGTCATGTACAAGACCACTGTAATGAAGCCCTGTGTTACAGTAAGCCTACAGTCTTAGATGATCAGTGCAGTAATGCTGGTTGTGGACACATTATTGATTATGGATAGAAGCAGCACATGTCATCCACCTACAGGTTTATTGAGAGTGGAAATGCAATGCATGAAAATAAATTCAGAAATTCAGCATAGACGCTGCTCAGTGTCAACCTGTTGTTTTTGAGGCCTAAGCCAGCACTTAAATTATGAATATAAATGATGTTGAAAGTCATATTTTAATATAATATTTTGTTTAATATTACCCTGTTTGTGATCCTTGCATGCATAGGAATCCAAGCAGCCTTGATTGGCTCTTAAATGTCAATATTTCTAATACAAAGTTCACTGGTTGTCATTATATGACGTCACTGTTGAAACAGATTTGTATAGCTGATAAGAGCTGGGCAGGCAAGAGCTTGTTTATAATCTTGTCCCTTGTCCTAAGGCTCTATTCTCACAGTTTTCAACAAATCACTGTGTGAATTAAATGCGTCTGGTGTCTGTGGATCTTTTAAGACAGCGATTGTGCAGTAAAGCTCAACTAACGTATCAAGAATGAATACAGAAAGTTTTAGGTGGGATTTTCCCACATAAGCAGCACACCAGGATCAGAGTAACTTAGTAACCAGATGTCAACATGGATCAGGGATAGGCGTGTGTGATAGTATGAGTTATATGTCAACCTGGCAAAATGATTCATTGCTCTTGTACACACAAGTCACTGTAATTGTGAAGAGTTTTCTTTTTTTTATGGATTCAGGAAACCACCTTATTTACACATGCAGGTATTATACAGAAAAAAAAAGAAATTAAAAAGTTCTAATTGTGGTACAACATGTACAGTCATGACCAAAAATATTGGCACCCTTGCAATTCTGTCAGAAAATGCAACTCTTCTCTCAGAAAATTGTTGCAGTTGAAAAAGGTTTTGGTACTCACATTTATTTTTTTGTTTGCATTGGAACAACACAAAGAAGCAGAGAAGAAAAGTCAAATCTGATACAATTCCACACAGAACCCCAAAAATGCACTGGACAAAATTAATAAACAACTGAAATCCTTTGCTTCCTGTAACCATGAATAAGTTTCTTACACCTCTCTACTGGAATTTTGGACCACTCTTTTTTTTTTGCAAACTGCTTCAGGTTATTCAGATTTGAAAGATGCCTTCTCCAAACTGCTTTTTTGAGATCTCTCCACAGGGGTTTTGTGGGTTTCAGATCTGGACTCATTGCTGGCCATTTCAGTGTAATCATTTCTGAGTGCTTTTTGAAGTGTGTTTTGGGTCATTGTCCTGCTGGAAGACCCATGACCTCTGGTGGAGACGCAGCTTTCTGACACTGGCCACTACGTTGCGCCCCAAAATTCTTTGGTAATCATCAGATTTTATGATACCGTTCACACAGTCAAGGAATCCAGTGCCAGAAGCAGCAACGCAATCTTTGAACCTCCACAGTGTTTGACTGTAAGGACTGTGTTCTTTTCTTTGAAGGCCTCATTTCTTTTTCTGCAAACAGTGCCATGATGTCCTTTACCAAAAAGCTCTACTTTTGTCTCATCTGTCCACAGTACGTTCTCCCAGAAGGATTGTGGTTTTGTCACAAAGTTTTGTCTTGCTTTATGCCTTTGTGTCAGCAGTGGTGTCCTCCTGGGTCTCCTACCATAGTGTTCCTTTTGATTCAGATGGCGACGGATAGTGCGAATTGATGCTGTTGTACCCTGTGTCTGCAGATCAGCTTGAATTTGTTTGGAAGTTAATCAGGGTTCTTATCCACCATTCAAACAATCCTTCATTGTAATTTTTCATTCATTTTGCTCTTCCGTCCACATCCAGGGAGGATAGCTACAGTGTTATGGGCTGTAAACCTTGATGATATTTGACACAGTGGACACAGGAACATTAAGATCTCTGGAGATGGACTTGTAGCCTTGAGATTGTCCATGTTTTTCTACAATTTTTTCTCTTAAATCCACAGACAACTCTTTACACTTCTTTCTTTTCTCCATGCTCAGTGTGACACACAACTCAAAGGTTAAGTCAACTTTTCTCCATTTTAACTGGTTGCAAGTGTGATTACTATAATAGGTGCCAATCATTTTGTACAGTCCATTTTTAATTTCTGTGTGAAATTTGATCAAGTTTGACTTTTCTTCTATGTTTTTTTGTGTTGTTGCAGTACAAACAAAAACAATAAACACGTGAATACCAAAACATTTGCAATTAGAACAATTTGCTGAGAGAAGTGTTTAGAAGGGTTTAGACAAAATAATTATAGGAGTTAGTACAATTTGTGCAGGCTACAGTTAAAAAAAAAAAAAAACATGTTGTGATTCTTTTATTTATCTTTTCATTGTCTGTATTCTCTAGATTGTATATTAGTGTAATATAAGTTATGTTTAGCAGTGTTAAGTACAAGCCGGGAGTGAAATAGGTGACTTGTCAGCCTTCCAGTAAGGACAAATCATGCAAGCCTGGTTAGCAGGAGCATCTGTACCACTAACAGCTCAATTGTTTGGTGTTTTTATGGATACCAGTCTTTACGATTATGACTGCAGACGCAAAACATGGTAAGACTTTATCAGTGAAGAACAATAGTGGGTGAAAACTGATAATGAATGTCAAACACTAAATCCAAACAACAGAACTACTGCAGTAAAGTGTCAGCAAATCTCCATATTTACATTAAAGACCCTGTTTCCACAAAAGAAGCTCATAAAGCCAACATCGAAGAGCTGCAGTTGCTAAAGCTTTAATTACAGACACCAAAGCTAAAATGCAAAAAAGTTGGTGGCATAATCATAAAACCTGGACAGTTGGAAACCTCTATGGATATTTTTGGAGAGAAGTGTGAAAAGCAGATTTCCTCCTCCAACATCTCTGAAGCAACTCGGAGATGTTTTGATAGCCAACAGTCCATGGAGACTATTTAGATGTTGTATGAATCTATTTAAATAAGGTTAGAAACTGCCCAACCCTTCCGTATATAGTGAAAAATAAATATACTAAAATGTATTTGAAATGCATTTATTTTATGCTAAGTGTACTACAAATACATTTACATATTTATGTACTTAATAAAATACCTTGCAACCACTTTTAGCATACTAAACTGGTACACTTAAAGTGTGCTAAATTGGAACAACTAATTTTGTTTTAGGTACACTTTAAATATCTTGCATTTAAAGACTGATATTATTCATAGATCATACAATCCTCATCAATAGTGACATTAAAACACATTTTAGGCTTAATATTAAGAAATGTGCATTGTGCACAAGTAGTACTCCAAATAAAGTTTAATTATAATTTTTAAACCAGGAAGTCTCAAACAATATGTCAGTAAATATGTTAATAGATTTAAACTATACTAATAAATATATTACTTTATACTAGGGTTGTTTTGGCTCCTTACATTATGCGCAATACTTTCTATAACTGTTTTGTTTAAGCTTCATTTCTGAATTTGGAACAGAGACAGTTTTTACAGGCTTCAATCAATCACAAAATCTGGTGTTTGTCTTCTTTATGCTTTTATATTTGTATGTTTTGCAGATACTTCAGAGCAATTTCAAGGTAAATGTTTTATCTGTTCATGCATTTCCTTGAATTAAACCCATGGCAATGGCGTTCCTACTGCCTGAAGCCCTAAATATACTTTTTTTCCTCCAAAATACACTTCATTTGAAAGCGTGCATGAACACAGGTGCTTGTCAAATGATTCATCCTTGTCATCCTTGAAGTAAACTTAATGGCTTAATGGTGTGTAAAAGCCTTTTCATTATTTGACAGGCCTTTAAAAAAATGAATGTAAATATATTTGAAACATTTAAAAACAGTTTTTTAGATTCTATTAAAAATGTCTGTCTTTGGCATTGAAAACTGTTTGACCAGTAAGATTGTAGCTGTATGTGTCTGCAGTTATTTGTCTGCGAACTAAAAACGAACTAACAAAAATGGTTTTAATAACACCCTAGATATGCTTTGTTGTCTTGAATTTGGTCATTTTTCTCTTTATGTAGCTGCAGAGAGCTAAACTGCAAATTACAGAAAGTTAAAGTGTTAAAGCAAAATATATTTTCAGTGCAAATTAAAGTCAGAAACCAACTGTGAAATCAGGGCCTGATTGCAGGGAACACACAGTCCTCTGGCTGGCAGAGAATGTGCGATTTATGCAAAAACAGCAGTTCCTCTTCACAGAAATGAGACTAACTGGCAGATGTGTTTACACAAGACTTCAGCTCACTTACTGCCGCATTTATTATTGATTATATGCTATCGATCCAAGCACCCACTCCTGGAGAGGAACATCACTGTGACGAGGCTGATCTCTGTTTATTACTCACATTAGCGGGTGCTCCCACGGTCAGCTGGCACAGTAATGGTTTTACTGCAGATGGTTGAGAGCAGACGCTACTAGAGTTATTCTAGCTCACACTGGAATGTAAACCACTTATATGGGCCACAGTCTGTTTTCTGCTCTGTCCTCAGCTCTTCTGTCAGATATCATCGTGAGCATAAGACGTTTTTAAAACTCTGTAGATTGTATGGCTTGCATATTAGGATTAGTGCGTTTCAAATGTTTGAAGTGTTTTAAAAGTGATTGATGGGTTTTCTAAGTAAGTATTCTTACTTGGTTTTTCAGATGTTATCTTCCACAAACTGCTGCGGAACACTCATCTCCATAGACATTTTTTTATTTATTTTTATTTTTTTACCTTCATGTTGGTCCATGTCTGTTTCTTTATTATGACTTTTATTATGATACTGACTATGATAATGGCGATTTTTTTTTTTTCGAACAAAAAAGTGTCTTATGGCATCAGATGACTTGGAATATAGAACTCAACTACTTTTATGATATCTTATGGTGCTTTTCTACCAATTGTGAAGCTTAAAAATGTCAGTCAGGTTCTGTTTAGTAAAAGGGTCATCGGATGGCCATTGTTAACAAGTTGATATGATTCTTTAGGGTCTTTGTGAAAAGTCTATAACATACTTTGGTTAAAAATTCTCAGTGGTAGTGTAAAACAACACTCCTTTTACCATGTCAAAAACAGTTCTGTTCACAGCCAGCCATTTTGGTGCATGTCCCTTTAAATGCTAATGAGCTCTGCTCACCCCGCCCCTCTCTTCAGGTGAGAGAGTGTAAACTTTAGCCAAATTTAGCAGCAGAACTTGGTAACTAGTAGGGATGTCACAATTCACAATGTGTATGTCGATTAGCAATTTCTTATGAAAATACACAAGATGGCTTAAAGAACCCAGATAAACCATATATTATTGCAGATGAGTGTTTGTTGCCCTTACATTTCATCATTCAAAACATTTATCGTTATATCTTGTTTTTATTCAGTTACAGTTATAGCGATGCCTTTATTTATTTATTTATTTATTTATATATATATATTTTAGCGATGCCTTTATCCATATTAGAGAAGCTGGAACAGAACGTCATTAGCGATACTTCTTTGATGCATATGTGGATTTTCTGCACGAGGGCGCCCTCTGGGGTCCAGTGTGAATAAAACCAATTCTATTTTGGTTAAAAATCAAAAAAATAATATCTCTCTCAATAGAAAAATTAAGCAGACATATACTAAACCACACTTTTTCCAGTGTACAGAGGTTTATGGGAGTATTTTAATTTGTTGCAAAAAAAACCCACACTGAAGTGGCAAGATATCAGAACCGAACCGAACCAAAAACCGTGGTAAAAACCAAGATACGTATTGAATCGTGGACTAACTGTATTGTTGCATCCCTAGTAACTAGCACATTAATAGGAAAGGTGATTTGCAAAGATTCTATGGACTTCTATGTTCATTATTACATCCAACAACAAAACTCCTCAATTGCTTAGGAGACATTCTTGTCTTCCCCTGCTCTGGCATCAAAACAATGGCAGACTGTTTACAGCTCACTCAGGGTGGGTCTAAGGTAAAATGGGTGTGTCAATCAAGAATTGTGGGAGGGGCCTGTGCAGAACTTCAGAACAGCCTGAGCCTGAAATTTAAAAAAAAAAAAGCACTGGGTTGATTTTTATGATTATAGGGTGGATGTGTACACACATTTATCTTCAAACAACATGTAAAAGTGAATTTTGCATCTGATGACCCTTTTAAGTAATAATTCTTAGATTTTTGGCATATTTATTGAGGCTTCCACCATGCAAATGTTGTGACGGCAGTTGATATTTTGTGAAGTTATGTATATGCAACAGTTTTTCCAGAGTGTTTGATTGTGCTATTATTTTGTTTAAAACCTTGTTTTGGCACAAGGATTACGTGTTAGGATAGAAGTCTCCTCCCTGATCACAATCCAACACAGTCCCTGTGAAAATAAAGCAGGATGTTCCCAGCTGTGGGAGAGCATTTCTGCTCTTCCACTGCTTTCTCATTCAGGAAGTTCTGATTGGACAGAGCAGTAATATTAGTTCTTTATGCAAAACACATCTATCTATCTATCTATCTATCTATCTATCTATGTCTGTCTGTTTATCTGTCTGTCTAGATGGATACATATTAAACATCAAGCACCGACTGATTTGCAGTATACTATATTATTTCATAAATATACATTTTAAGATGTTACACTGTACATTGTGTCTTGGACACCATGGTGATGTGAAAAGAGAGTTTCACATCAAGCACCCTGATGTAACCAGTGTTACTTCACTCTCTCAAATGGCAGTTATATGAACTTTCCCACCACAGGAGAAGAGGCCCTCTCAGCGTTTCACTCTGCCAGGCTGTTTAAGTGACTTTTAACTGCGTTGATAAAAGCTTGTCCTTTCCTGAGGTGCTGCGCCTGATGGATGGGGTCATTTTAAGTTTTTGGCTTTCCTTGTAGGCCTGGAAGAAAGAAATGTCCTGGCATCAGATGCAAAGGCTAAGAGAGTAAAACAAAACAGGCTTTCCTCAAAGAGGGCAGTATTTTCTCATGTTCAGCAGAGGGCTGGGCAATTTTTCAGATTTTATTGATTAATTCAAATTGAATGTTTTGCCACAATTTTATTTTTCAAAAACTGAGGAATCGTGATTTGGAATAGAAATATTACCAAACGTTAGAATTAGAGATTTCCATTTTAAAGCAATTTCCTCAAATTATTTCTTAACATAAAGGACAAGTTTGTACAAGATGTCATTGTGGTTTGCATGCATCTTTTATGCAAAGATATTTAACAAGTGATTTGGTTAACATTTACATCATGTTGGCAACTGGTGGTACACTTGAAATAGAATTTCTTTAGCTAGAGGGTTAATAAAGAAAAAGTTACTCAAATCATGTTGTAGTTAGTTTCAAGTTGGCTATTTAAAATTCGTAAAAAGAAAAAAGAAATCAATCAAGAATTTAATTTCCTGCCATATTGCCTAGCCCTAGTTCAGTGGTTTTGTCTGGATTTTTGTTATTAGAGAGAGTGTTTTTTTTAAATCATAAATTTTTTCATATTTGGTCTGTTTCAGATGGAGGTCTTTTGTTTTTATTTAGTGCTAGTTACCACAGAAAATGATACTGTAATTAATTTAAAATTGAAAAAACAAGGCTTTTTTGGCACATTTGTGCATAGTTGTTACAACGGATGTACTAGAAATGAACTATTCGGCTAGTAGTGAGTATTTGTTTTTTTTAGCAATGGTGCATTTAAAACAACCTGATCTCATGATGAAAACGTACCTGTGGAAACGTTTTCGCAAGATGCAAAATATGTACTGCCATGTACGTTGTAGGGATGGGCAATCTTATCGTTTGCGATATACCGGTAAACATTTTCCCCACAATAAGAATTTGTCTTCCCGCGATAATAACGATAAAGTCTACAGTAGCACATGTGCGATTTCAGTTTTGCATGTGTATGAGCCTGTTTACAAACCTATTGTCCAACAAAGATATAATTTATTGACATGCATTTTCTCTAAATTAACTTCATAAAATAACATTTTGCAATCAGACGTGGCTTCATATCACAGAATGAGGCAGAAATAATACTATTTTATAGTATTATAAAGGCTATGTTGATTAGTATTGCATTATAAATAAACTTTATCCTTATAAAAATACCCAAGATTGTGAATTGAAATGTCCATTGAGTGGTGCTCAATAACTCTAATGCTCTGTGTCATTTTAAAATAACGTACCATCTGCACTACACCTAAACCTACTCGATAGTATGAACAAAAGTTTTTCGATCTCTCATCTTTCAGCTTTTTCATTGTGAGTCATGTTTTTCACAGGATTCGTACCAAGGATTCCACATCCTAAGTCCAATCCATGACGGCTGAGCTACCGAGCAAGCTTGGTATGTCTGGAAAGTGAAACATATGGAGCTGTAATCATAACTGTGTTTCAAAACGATTATAAGTGCTTGCTGTTTTGCCACCTCTAGAGTTCATTTCTGTTGGAAACTGCAGCGATATGTACTTATTGGTACGTATTTTGTGTCTTGCAAAAAAGTTCCCACAGGTTAGGGCTGCACGATTAATCGCACGATGTTGTGAGGCGCGTTTAGTCAATGAAGCCGGTACGTTGATTAGTAGTAAAGCTCCATCACGTGCGTTCAGCTGGAGCGGTAAAGCACTGACAAAGCACTGACAAGCTACGCCAAATCGCGCGCAAAATCTAATTCGATTTTTAGCGCGATTTTGGCGTAGCTTGTCAGTGATGTACGGCTCTGTGTATTACTTGCCGCTCCAGCTGAACGCACGTGATGGAGCTTTACTACTAATCAACGTACCGGCTTCATTGACTAAACGCACCTCACAACATCGTGCGATTAATCGTGCAGCCCTACCACAGGTATGTTTTTGTCATAAGATCAGGTAGATTTAAAAGGAGATGCAACTTTCTTGAGTGTTTTATTGTGCTGATAGCATGCAGTATTTAAGCATAACAATCAGCATGATTGCAAACCCCTCTCTGAAGTGTTTTGTCTCTGTAAAGCACTGCTTGTGTACAAATCCACCACTGCAATGTTCCTGTAATTATGTAAAATCCACAGGTTTATGTGTGAGGTGTTGTGGAGAGATTGAAAGACAGCGTTTTGCTTTGCGGTGTGTTATCCACTCCCAGGTGTCTGCCAGAACACTGCAGTAAATGTTGTGCTTAAGTACATAGTTACAGTAGGAAAAAAGGTCTGACAACTTTAATCCTGTGAACTCAATGTTTTACATTAGCAATATGTTTAATGTAACCACAAGTCTGTTAGTCTAAACACTTGGGTTACATTGAAGTGCATCATCCTGAATATGCCACTCAGCATTGCAGACATTCTCATGACAGCTTTAATAGTTTTGTGCAATAAAAGGTTACTACTTTCACAACATTGGTGCTAGTAAAAAAAAATTATTTTATTTTTTTTAATGAAATGAATACTTTTTTTGCAGCAAGGACACATTAAATTGATTTAAAGTGACAGTAAAGACATATGTAATGTAAATTAATCAAAGAATCCAGGAAAAAAATAGTTTCCACGAACATATTAAGCAGCACAAATGTTTTCAACAGCGATAATAATCAGAAATGTTTTTGAGCAGCAAATCAGCATATTAGAATAATTTCTGAAGGATCATGTGAGCAATGGTGCTGAAAATTCAGCTTTGCATCACAGTTTAAAATATATTCATATATAAAACAGCTATTTTAAATTGTAATAATATTTCACAATTTTACAGTTTTTGTGATATTTTTGATCAAAGAAATGCAGCCTTGGTGAGCATAAGAGATTTTTTTTTGCACATCCCTTTGTTTTCGCTGCATGTTGATTTCAGTGTGAAATGTTTTCAAGTATGAAATCCATTTTATTTTTTTCCAAATTCCGTTTTTTTCCATTAAAATTTTCTGGATTCCGTTTTTTTTCATTTAAATTTTTCTCAACTCCTTTTAAATGGTACATTAAATTTTATTAATCAAAGAGCATGTCTAATTAATTAAAATCATGAAACTTATACAATTTCACATCAATTTAATAAAGATTAAACAAAAATGACATGTTTAGGGCCCTAAGAAATGTTTTATCTTTTCTCACCATGTTTTATTCTTATCAAATTCTGGTTGTCAAATGAAGGCATAAAACATTAATTTCATTTATCTTTTTAATTATTGAAAATTAAGCAAAAAAAATTTTTTTTGACAGACAAAGGAGAATGTACTATTAAAATTAAAACATGGAAGAAATGTTGTGTGATTATACCATAAAAAATGATGTTTGTTTCATTTTAGTAGTAGTAATAGTAGTAATATTCAGTAATTCAGTGTGTGTAGTAAACAAAACCATTCGTCTGCTCCATTCATAAAAAAGACGCAGAACATGCAGGATTCACATTTAAATGGTATTTTTGCGGCATAATATTTACAGATACTAGTCCATATTGGGGTTTGATTTAAGTGTAATGACCTACTTTTGATTAATCCATTCAAACTTTGACAAATTCCATGACATTCCGCATTATTCAGTTAATTCCGTTTTTATGACTGAATTCCTCGATTCCGTCCGTGTTTTCTGCATCACGGAAATCGTAGGGCCCTACAAAATTCAAGTCACGCAAGTCTGTTTTTGTGATCAATCATCTCTGGTACTTGTCAGCGTCCCTGCTAGTTGGCATGTTATTGTGGACTGGGTGACATTTAGGAGCCTGTGTAAAGTGTTCCTGTTTTTGTGACCTTTTATTTGAAACAACATTGATGAATCAGTTCTTGAAAAGCTAGAATAGGAAACCAGTCCCACCCATGAAAAAAACACGCCATTGTTGTTGTTATTTTTTTATTGTTTTGTTTGTTTTTGCCTGTAAAGGAAAGGGACTCATCGGCCAGAGCTGTTCCACTGATCGTGCCGCATTGTCTTTGGGTTCTCTGGGGAGGAAGAAGGTCAGAGCACTCGTGCTGTGAAACTCTTTCACAAACCGCTGTATTTTTACTCCAGTACGCTGCAGGAAATTACACTTCTGAGAGAACATGGAGTCTGTGACTGTCTTTTCTCAGACTTTTGATGTACGAACCTGCACATCCATTGAAGTACGGTTTTCTTCATTCAGCTACAGTGCCTTGGATTTGTTTGTTTTTTTAATGATGACATGAAATGAAGAGGAAACTACTTAGTCTTTTTTTTTACTAAGCACAATTCTTCTGTGCATTTCAAATTATTGGTTTTATTCAAGTCAAAAATATTATATAACATCGCTGAAGCAATCTATGCACATCACTTTACACCAACATTAAATCATTTTATGGATTAGGTATGAACTGGGTAGAAATAGCTCTTTAAATGAATAATTTTCATTTCTTTTACAGTGTATTAAGAAAATATAATTTATTCTTGTATATGGTTTATTTTTGTCATTTCTTTAGTAATTTTTCTATTTAGCTTTAATTTGTTTTAATTTTAATCATTTTAGTACTTATTTAAAACTTATTTCACTTAGTTGTAAGTCACCAATTCTTTTTTTTAAGGTTTTAATCTAATATTTATGTTTTTTATTATTTCAGATCTATTTCAATTAACAAAAATGAACCAACCTATGCAAATCACTTTACACCAACATTTTATGGACTAAATTGGGTAGAAATAGCTCTTTAAAGTAATAATTGCAGGCTACCATTTTTTTTTTACAGTGTCTTTAGAAAATATTGTAGCATTTTCTTAGAATTAGCTATTTTTTATTTTAATTTTAATGTAATTTATTTTTGTATATGGTTTATTTTTGTCAGTCTCTTGTAGTTGTTCTATTTAGATTTACTTTTTAATTTTAGTCATTTTAGTACTTATTTACAACTTATTTCACTTAGTTGCATTTATATTTTATATTAATATTTATATTTTATTTTATTTCAGATTAATTTAAATTAGCAAAAATGATTTTTAATAGTTTTAGTTTAAGTTAATGAGAACAATAATGGACCAAGACTGTGTGTGCAGGAAAAAATTAATAATAAATACTGATTATTCACTCAGAAATGTGTTACATTGCAGAAATTCATATTTAGTAATTCAACATAAAATCTATTTACTTTTCTTAATACACATTCCTGGTCTTATTCTGAGCAATTCAAATTTTTGTTTGTCTTTCATCACTTAATAATGGATTACGAGTGTCATTTGACGTTCGTTCTAAGATGTGACTCCAGGCAGCGTGTAATTAGTAAATGAGTCAGAATGATGTTTTCCTCGAAAGGAGAGTCACACCACACCGACGTCAAGTTGATTTCACACTCTCTGCTCGTCTCTCATCATGTGCAGCAATAATAAAGCACTACTGGATCCATAATGGAGTTGCGGTTTCCTGCTGCCTTCAGTGACGGTTATTATCACAGACACAGCTGTGTTCAGTCATCATTATCACCGCTAGACTTCCACAACCCTGTTGTTTCTATTGTGTCTGTAATGGATTGTAGTGAAACTCAGCCTCAGGTTACAAAGCCCAATTCATTCCTTCACTGACAAACGTCAACATGGAATTAAAGGAATATTGCAGGTTATTTTCTGCTTTTGGTCTGCGGATCACATATTGCACACATTATTAGCGTAGTACTGTAAACACACCTGTTTTTTGTTTATACAAACCGATTCAAAATTCTAAATTATTGTCTGTGAGGTAATTATCAGAAGCAGTAAATAGACATTAAGTTGTAAGTAACCTTTCAGTACAACTGTATTAGATGACCAGAGAGTCATATTAGAAACATGGTACATTAGCAAATGGTGCGTTAGCAATGTAATTTTCTGTGTAACATTTCAGCTTATCAATCAAATTAACATTTCAACCATAATTTCTAGATACATTTCCGAATTCAGAAATCTAGAAATGGTATGGTACTGTTTTAAAAAAGAGCTAAACTGGACTGACAGGTTTAATCCATCTTGTGTTGACGGTTTCTGTTGGTATATTACAGAAGGAACAACTAATGAGAAAATAGAATGTGTGTAAAAGTACATTATATTTAATTATCATTTTAAAACATTGTTGTGGCTGTTAACATTTTGTCTGCTCTTAAAGGAGACCTATTATGCATCATTTTACAAGATGTAGTATGTGTAATTAAGTTTCAACTCAAAATACTCCACAGGTCATTTAATAAATAATTTTTAAAATGCTTATTTTAAATGGAGGCAGAAACACACTCATTTCGTGCATGTCTCTTTAAATGCAAATGAGCTGCTGCTCCCCGCTCCCTTTTCCAGAATAGAGCTGTGCCTTTTCTGCTCCTACATCAGATATTCTGCAAAAATTTGATTATCATGTCTATCATGCTGAAATCATGCGTTTTAAAGCCATATTAGTTTAAACTACTGAAATTCTGAGCGCACACATCTGAAACACGTGCACAGAAAGTAAATATTAAACTAAGTTCTCTTTCATGTCTTATTGCGCTTAAACTGTCAAATACACAGTTTATGTTAAAAACACACATTAGTTACAAAACAAGTCAGTTATGTCTGTGAAGATAAACAGCTGGGAAAGAAATCACATGACCCAATATAATGCTTAAAAATGCTAAAAACCCTCTCAGATTGACTGCTTGTTGCAGGCACACATAAGAATTTTCGGGCTGCAAAAGACGAGGGGAAAGCAAGGTTCGTTATTCTTCCACCACGCAAGTGGATTCTCTTCTCCGTCAATTACATCCTCCAAAAGATAGGCCATAAGCTCAGCCGCTGCCCAATCCGCCTCACTTGTGGGTTTTTTTGGGGGCTTTCCAAGGAGACCACTCAATGTGATATTTTTTTTTTCTTTTTCAAAGGCGTTTCTTGAGCGCTCGTGCTTGGTTGTTCTTCCTCTGTATTCTCGTGGTTTTTCTTTCGAAGGCAGTCATTAATCGCATCAAGCAGTTCATTCTTAGTTTGCTCCAATTCGTTCAAATGAAAGCCACCTCTGTAGCGGGGATCAAGCATAGTGCTGATTCGGAGTAGGTGTGGCAGGGCGGGATAGGGCGGGGTAGACGATATTATCGAATATCACAATATTTTTAAAGGCGATAATCGATAAATTATTTTTGCCATATCGCCCGGCCCTATTGTAAACGATCCCAGCCGAGGAAGAAGGGTCTTATCTAGTGAAAGGATCGGTTGTTTTCATAAAAAAAGTACAATTCAAATAATTTTTAATCTCAAACGCACATCTTGTCTTGCTCTTCCTGAACTGTGTATTCTGGCTCAAGCCAGAATCATTTTGAAATGACTAATCATTTCAAAATCATCCACCATCACTGCAGAAGTACCGACCCAGTCTTTGCAAAGTGAACATGCAAAGAAGTTCAAACATGATTGACAAAAAATGTAAAACAGCGATATAGGGCTATTTTGAAGTTGAGGGAGAAGATACGATCAGTTTTTTTCGACATACCCTAACTGTCTTGAACCAGAACACACAGAGTTCAGGCAGAGCAAGACGAGCATTTGACGTTAAAAAGTATATAAATTGTATTATTATTTTTGTATTAATATTTTATTAAAATATCCGATCGTTTTGCTAGATAAGACCCTTCTTCCTCGGCTGGGATCGTTTACAACCGCATTTGGGATCGTTTGAAGCCACATTTAAACTGCATTTTGAAAGTTCAAAATCGGAGCACCATTGAAGTCCACTATATGGAGAAAAATGCTGAAATGTTTTCCTCAAAAAGCATAATTTCTTTACGGCTGAAGAAAGAAAAAAAGACATGAACATCTTGGATGACAACGGGTGAGTACATTGTGTCATTTTTTTGTTCTGGAAGTGAACTTCTTTCAGCTTTAAGGTTTCTTATATATTGTCATTGAGCAGTGTAAGTCACAAGCAATACTACCATATGAGGCTAATTTCTTGTGTGTAATGGCTAAATTTAGCCTGACCTAGTTGGTTGCTAGTGAGTGGA
This sequence comes from Labeo catla, assembly GCA_012976165.1. Taxonomy (NCBI): domain Eukaryota; kingdom Metazoa; phylum Chordata; class Actinopteri; order Cypriniformes; family Cyprinidae; genus Labeo; species Labeo catla. Next base: position 332,515 of record VONZ01000464.1, read on the forward strand.
GTTCGAGGAAGCCACAGAGACTGACATGATCATGGGTATCTTGGGTAAGAACCTCATTTCAGGGAGTCACCAGCTGTGAAGTTATTTAGTACCAAAAACTGGCAGGCCTCTAGATTTTCCATGCTTAATATTTTAGAGTGTGTAATCTTAAAACACGTCATTCTTGTGAAGTTTCTGAAATGTCTACTTTCACCACAGATAGAATTTTCTTTGGGAATCTTTTAGGGGGCAAATCCATCATCATGGATCTGACAGTTTGCATTATGGATGTGGCATATAAATTCTTAGAGAATGTATGCATTACTAATATACCAAATCGTCTGTTTATATTTTAATAAACCCTTGTTTATAAACCCCTGTTTAGGGAAATAATCATGCGTTATGGATATGACAAAAAAGGACACCATTTTTAAGAGACTACATACTTTGTAGGATTTCTGCAAATGAAAATGCACAAACCAGACGCAATAATACCCAACAAATACAGAATCGATGGCTCTACACAGAATATATAATTGTTATTTTATTTTAATTTTGATGTGTCTATTTATGACAATTATTAATGGTTATGGATGCGACAAGCCTGAAAACAGCACTTACCAGACTATGGAAAATTACGCACTAAAAAGAAAAAAAAATGCTTTAAACCTTTAAGAGAGACCTCACATGGGTATTTGTTGACATCTGTGGTATCAGTATAGTAAAAACCTTTCATGGTAAGGTTGACATTTGCATGGAATTACCCTAGGGTCTTTTAAAAATCCACTTTGATTAAAAAAAACTGCATTTGTCAAGCCATTTCATGGGGCGTTTTTAATTTCATTTAATTTTTTTTTATTTTTTATTTAATATTTAAAATATATTTGTATCTGTATCTATAATAATAAAGAAATAAGTAAAATATAATATTTAATATAAAATAAAATTAAAATACAGTAAGAAATAATATTGTGAAATATTATTACAATTTAAAATATTTTTCTATTTTAATATATATTATACATATTCCTGTGATGGGGGAAAAAATCAATTTTTTAGTAATTTTTGCCTGTTTTGTCAGGTAAAACTGGTATTACGTGCTGCATGCTAAAATACGTACAGAATCACTTTTTAAACTACTCAGATTAAACGATGATTAAACATTATCATTCATAATAATTTTCCTTTTAGAGCCATACGGCTGCAAAAGTCCTGGGTTCTCTCTCGACTCTTTGTCAGGCTTTTTGATGTGCGTTTCGTTTCATCCTGCACTCTTTAGATGTGTGTAATAGCGTTACATGAACACAGCAGTAGTGCTGCCTGAAAAAACATCAGGAGCGTTATCTGTTCAGTATCTGCTCGCTGTTGTGAGACAGCCGCCCAACGTTGGCGACACACCGTTCAGAGGGTCAGGTCAAATCTATTGTGGTTTATTAGACAGGAACAGTTTGTGCTGATGTTATTTTGTGTTGACAGATCAAATTATCAGCCAGTGATATTTCTAAGGCCACCACAGAATAAAACAGAGATGAGCAGACTAAAGACCTTGGGGTTGAAGGAAAACTTTGGTCATAGTTCAAGTCTTAGATCTAATATTTGTGCTCAGAAATGACACACAGTTTTTTAAATGTATTTTAGTTATGCAGGTCTGTCTTTACTCAACTGATTGTGATCTACGGTATTTTTTTGTGCTAAAATTTCAGCATGACATTTTTACAAAAAGCTGTCTCTTAGAACTGTCGTAAATTATTGTCTCTGCTATATAAACAAATGACTGGATTTAAAGCAGTAGTTCACCCAAAAATGAAAATCTGCTGAAAGGCCATCCAAGATGTAGATGAGTTTGTTTCTTCATCAAAACAGATTTGGAGAAATTTTGCATTACATCACTTGCTCTTCAATGGATCCTCTGCAGTGAATGGGTGCCGTCAGAACAGCTGATTAAAAACATCACAATAATCCACAAGTAATGTAATTAAGATGTTTTTAAATTCCAACTATCGCTTCAGGGTAAATTACAAATTCTCTGTATATATTATATTGTATTCTTCTGTGACAAATTCGTCTCGTCTGAATCAGGAGAGAAATATGCACAGATCAAGCACTGTTTACAAGCAGAAACGGTCCAAAAGCAGTTCTATACAAATATGTTGGTGGATTTTGATATGAGAGGACAACAGGTGATGGACTTTTTCACTGGAGGAAGTGTTATTAAGGATTATGGACTAGTATTTTAGCAGCAGTTTGAAGTTAAAAACACTTTAATGATGGATTGGTTTCTTACAAACACAACTGATGAATTAACTGATGAACCGGAGTTGTGTGGATTATTGTGACGTTTTTTTAATCAGTTTGGACTCTCATTCTGACGGCACACATTCACTACAGAGGATCCGTTGATGAGCATGTGATGTAATGCTAAATTTCTCCAAATCTGTTTTGATAAAGAAACGAACTCCTCTACATCTTGGATGGCCTGAAGGTGAGTAAAATTTTAATTTATGGGTGAAATATTGCTTTAGCTTTTTCTTCTGTTATAGAAATAAATGATTAGAATTCAGTTATATGACTAAGTAACTATTTTTTTTTTTTTTTGCACCAGCTCAACAGGATTCAGATACAAAATTTTCACCTTAAGTAACCTTGTAGTTTATGAATAGTATTGTTGTGATATTAATAAGAAATATTAATTTGTATGGTTTTGTTGCACGCTGTTGTATTGTGCGGCGTACGGTTTGACTTTTGTGTAGGTTTGAATGTCAGTTCTGTGTGTTTCTGAGTGTGTAGGAGGTTTATCCTGTTGTGTGCTGCACAAAGGGGCCTGATGTTACCCAATATTACTGAATCACTTAATTACTGTTAAAGTCACGCTAAGAGTGCATTTTATTCTCCTAAATAATGTTCAGCAGAAGTCTTTTGTCTCAGTACATCTTACATCATCAAGTTACATCATATATCCTTAAATTCTACCAGAAGACATCATTTCAGATCAGCTTCCTGATTCTAAAACTGTAACATCAACTGTTTTCTCAGAGGGGAAGTTAAGGAGGTTTCTGTGTGTGTGTTTTTTTTTTTTTTTAATTTCTTGGTCGAAGTTAGAGGTTATGTTGACACATCAGCTATTTAAACCCCAGTGGACTGACACACTGTCTGTGTATGCTGTACACGAGCCCATCAGAGTCCATGAGAACCATTGTTGTAGGCTTTATATCACCATCAGTGAAATAAGATATATAAAATATAGATGATATAAAAATATTTTTTATCTAATAATGTGTGTGTGTGTATATATATATATATATATATATATATATATATATATATATATATATATGTATATATATGTGTGTGTATATATGTATATATTTATTTATGTATATGTGTGTGTGTGTGTGTGTGTGTATGTGTATATATATCTGTGTGTGTGTGTGTGTGTGTGTGTATATGTTAGAGGTCAACTGATATTGGATTTTACTGATACCAATAACTAGGTTGGACCACACTGGTCGATATCGATTAATCGACCAATACTTTTTAAAATGGATACTGTATGGAAAATAAATAGTGCTCTACTATTTAAAAAAAAAAAAAAAACTATTAGCCAACTGAACCATACTTTGTAAATGAATAAAAATATTAATATTAATTATATATTGATCATTACAGTTAGTGGATTGTTCATTAATGTTAACAAAAGCAACTAAACATTTTTAAATATATCAGTAAACAGTAAAAAATTAACGCACTATAACAAGGAACAATACTTCTATTCTACAGCTTTTATCAGTCTTAATGTCACAGATGGACTACCATTACATCAACAATCAAGCTAAAGACGGCCATCTTAAATTATCTACACAAAGGCCACAGTATTGAAATTGCATACATTTGGATATTGTGTACTTTCACAATTTAACTGCTTCTATTCTAGAACATTTGTGGTTATCTAATCAAAATATAAAAATATGTTAGTCACACAACGAGCAAAAGTGCAGCACCGCATATAGAAGAACTCGCAGCTATCCGGCATCACACACACTGGACGCGTCACGTTCAATTTAAGCGGCGGTCTACAAGACTTTATTTGATCACCAAATGGGCAAAAGTATACTGCTGTCCTTTCTCCACTAATGCAGCATCTAGTCAGCAAATTCATTGCTTAGTAATGACATGAAAACATGCGCTACAGTATACTGTACACACCGTTTCGGCAGTGTCAGTGTCAAGTGTCTACACAAATGGCACGTGCTGTCAGTGATTTCCACCACTAGAGGCCGCTCTCGTGTTGTCTAGACTATAGGCACTTTGCTGTATAATGACGACCTTCTCAGCTGCTCCAGCAACAGACCCAACTCAGAAAAAACTATCGGCATTGATTTTTGCCGATAACCGATAGTTCCGCCAATCAACTATCGGTGACGATTAATCGGCAAAACCGATATATTGGTCGACCTCTACATATAATTTTGTGTATATAGATTGATTTATTTATACATTTGGTAAATATAATGTATAGTCAGATGGTTCCGGATTTATTTAGTGATAATAACCGGCTAATTGAACATGTAACAGGACACATTTATTCCACCTTCACTCTTTAATAAGTGAATCTGTTTTCTCCAGTTGATAACCCTGCTATTTAACTGACTGTGGTTCATGGTGGTGAGTTGTTTGTTGTAGCTGCTAATTGGACAGATCGCAGTAAAGCAATTGCTGATTTGAAAGACATTATCACTCTTTCTATTCTTAGCCTTCTTTTCACAAGGTGTCACGCTGTTGTCTGTCGGTGCCAATTAGCGAGCGCTTTGCTATCTGTCATGTTGTTTTTTGTTTTTTTGTTTTTTTAAATCCAGGTCAGAGTTTGGTTTGCATGTGCTTTCTGTGGTTTTCCACCCTCATAGACGGAAAGTTTTCATTTCACTTGTTGACTCTAACAAGCGTGTGTAGCTTTGAATATGTCTGTGCCCTTGATTTAATTGGGTGTTTGTTCCACAACACAATGTTTGTTTATAAGGCAAAGTGCATCATGCTGGAGTGAGTGTCTTCACTGTCTGGACTTGTGTTGCAATTTCCTTCCTCGTTTAAATGGAGGAATGCGTTGTTCATTCCTCAGTAAATTGAATGTTTGTCCATGAAGAGGAAATGAGAATTTTTTAGCGTCTGTGAGACTAAGGCTTCCATCTGCTGAATCAACATACCATGATTCAGAATATTACTTATCAGATTTAAAGTGGTCAGATCCAGGGATGTGTGAGACTAATGGTTTCAAGGGGGAAACATTATGAATTAACTTTCTTCAGAAAAGTTTTGTTGACATTTTTAATGCTATATCTATGTAATGGCAAATAAAATGGTGTTTATTCACCTTATTTTTCAACTCGAAAATAGGCTGTTTTCTGTGAATGTGCGAGACTTCTGCTTCATTAGCTGCTGTAAGAAAATAACGAGAAGAATAACAAAGTGCAGTAAACGGTAAAACTGTTTGCACTACAAACCAGTGTGTTCATAATTAAGATAATACATAGATTCATTAAATTCAGATACATTAAATTCACAAACCTGCTCTTACAGGAAAAATAAGGTGGATAAGCACATCTCTGCTTTGTTTACAGTGGTAATTGCTGTATTTCTGCTTGCCCAAAAGTGCCACCTACTGTCAGGGAGTGAATTTGCATTTCCATTCAGCCCATTTGCTGCTTTTGTTGCCTTCAGTGTTGTAAATTTTAAAATAAGATCAGTTCGTAAAAAATATCTGGGATTATTTGCCACTTTAATTTATAGTCAAAGTATTTCAAATGGATTACATTTACACACAATGTTTGTGACTGTCACCTGAGGGTTTCTTACTTTTTGACTAGTTATTACCACAAATCTGATTTGTTACAATTTGAAAATTTGATTTATTTGAAAATATTTATGCAGCTCTGTTCCATTGAGATTAATAAGAATGATTACAAAAATCTTTTGTGTGGTTACAAAAAAAAGAAGAAAAAAAAAACACAAAAAATTGTGTACCAAATTAGGTTTGCACAATATATTTTGTTCTGATCAGTTTTCATCTTTGTGGTTGCCAGATGTCTAGAGTTTAAGTCCCCAGTTCGAGCTTTTCTTTTAAATGAATACATTTTCTGCTATGTTTGACTTAGGCTGCATTCACACTACGAGCCTTAGTACTCAGTTCCAATATTTTTTTCTCAGATTAGATTTTTTTTTTTTTTGTAAAGCTGTTCACATTGTTGTTTTAAATGTGGCCAATATCAGATTCATGGTGTGAACAGATCATGGTTCTGAACTGACCCGCATACGCTAAAGAACGGGTTTCCAGGTTTTCACAACAAAATTGCTTCTCAAAACTAGTTCAAAACTAGCCCAACCACGTTCAGGTGGGTAAATATCAAATAACACGTTAGTGGGGTCGCATCAACCCATTAAGCTGAAAGATAACCAGCGGCAACAGTGGAAAAAATAGCCCAATTCCACAGGGAAACTGTGGATTTGGCAACACTTGCACAGTGTGCTGTCATACGGAAATAAACTAAGCAATTGTGTGTTTGTTTATAGTGTGATCTGCTGCAAAAGCTAGCGAAATTATGCACAGGCAATATGAAAAATAAAGACAAGGATGTGACAAAAGACAGCAGTTTTGAAATTATGATATGAGCCTTCATGTTTTGGTTGTATATAGAGTTGTCACTGTAATACTTATGAGTTCTGACGCATCACATTTCCACTGGTTACCTTTCGCAACTCTTTTGACACATTTCCCTACAGTGTGACGTAGCCTTAGTCTTTTCAACCTGGCAACCTGGCACACACTTTTTCTGCACGGGAAAAAAAAGCACTGTGATCTGAAAATATGCTCTATTTTTCTCAAATGAGTTCTGACGCATCACATTTCCACTAATTACCTTTCGCAACTCTTTTGACACATTTCCCTGCAGTGTGACGTAGCCTTAGTCTTTTCAACCTGGCAACCCGGCACACACTTTCTCTGCACTGAAAAAAAAAAGCGCTGTGATCTGAAATTATACTATATTTTTCTCAAATTACTGCTTTCATATTTATGCAGTTTGCCACAAGTTGCATGCAAGGTGGCATTCTCTTTATTTGTACGTATACAAATCAAGTGCATTAATTCTGATAAAATGTACAAACTTTCTAAAATGACAATAATCATGATTAATACACACTATGCACAATATACTCTGCCATCAAGTGTATGAATTTTGGAAGGGTAGATTGCCATCTTTCTTAATTTTCTAACATGCCACACTTCACTTTTGGGTAAAATAAGTGCATCAGTTGAACATTTGAAGTGCACTACTTGTTAAAATATGTCAGTGTGATTTGGACCATTTTAAGACATCATAACCTGTGATTCAGTGAGTGAGTAAATGAGCCATCTGATCTGATTCAGTCAGTGAGTATCTGGTGATTTATTCATAACTCTTTCTCCTGCTCATGTTGCTGATGACATTACAAGCGTGCTCTGAACAGTGTGAGTGTTTCATGTGGGTGTTTGAACAACCCCTACTTGCACCTGCAGTCATCACCAGTGCATTAATGAAAGATAGTTTTGCAAAGACCTTCTGACCTCACACCTTTATCACTCACACACAGCAGTGTGGTAAACAGCATCCATTAGGTCCAGTGTTAGTGAACCAGAGGCAGAAGTAGGTCAAAATTCTGACTCTGACAAGTGTGTGTTAGTATAAATGTAGGCCACTGCATACAGCCGCAGCTGGTGCTGTGTATAATTACCATTTTGGAAACTTAATAAACTTTCTGAGCTTAGATAACTGGGACGATAGGTGTGGAAAAACTACACATTTTCAAAATCAACTAGTTTGTGGCTTGTCAGGATTATATGCATAATAATATAGGTTTAAGCCATATCCATCATACACAAATAATTGCAGCCTCTCAATAAGGTAACTGACAGCTATTTAGTCAACATGAAATCATAACAGACCATTTTTTTTAATCCATCAGTGTACATAAAAAAAATTAACTTTGTAATTTTTCATCAAAATCTCATCATAAACTAAATGTAATGGATCATTCTAACATCCTGGCTCCATGATCCAATCAATGTGATGATATTTAAATCATTTTTTCTTGTTTAATATCCTATTTTACCCAGGGTTACTGGTTTTGGGTTTGATGTCTGGAATGTGTATGCTGGAAGTGTAACTGTTGGGTTTTAAGCACAGTCGAAGCACAGCATGGTTTTAGCAAACATCTTTTCCTCTAAGTTTTGCCTCTAAATTCACCTGCCTGAAGGCACAGCTAAAAATATTAGAATCACAAACAAAAACTAAAACTATGTGAATGTTTTTCTTGCAGATACATATAGCAGTACATTTCCTTTCACTTTGCATGCACCCCTGCACATTCAAAGCATTAATTTTGATGTATTTTTGTGTCATCTTACACTTCATCAGATCCATTCTCACTGGCCTGCTTGGCAGAAATGTTAACCTAAATTTTCACTTTGTTATGCAAGATTTGTTAATCCTTATTAGCTGTATTTATAATTAGTCTGGATTGTTATGTGCAGCCCCAATCATTGTATGTGTTTGTTTCTAACTAGTTTTTGAGTCACAACAAACAGTCTAGTGCACCAATTATACAATGCCATACAGTGATATTAAGATTCTGGCTAATACAGATAAACTAACAGTCATTTTTGTACTTGTTATGGTTGATAACTTATAAAAAGCTGATATTTGTTTAAAATAAAGTGATGTGGAGCTATGTTTGTAATGGAAAGTAATAATAATAATGATAATACTAATAAATGTGCTCACAAAGGTGTGTTTTTTAAAGCTTATGTTTTATAATACATTTTTAAAATAAAGTGGAACTATATTTGAAATAATAATAATACTAATAATAATAGTAATAATAATAATAATAAATGTGCATTTAAAGGGTACATTTTAGCTAATATTAAAATGTGTCTAAAATAGTGACTCCATTTTAAATAAAAAAAATAATAATAAATGTGCTGTTAAAGGGTATTTTTTTTAGCTGATATTACAATAATTATTTAAAATGAAGTGATGTGGAACTATATTTGAAATTAAAAAACGATGATGATGATAATAATAAAAATAATAAGTGTGCTTTTAAAAAGGTTATTTTTTAGCTGTGGAACTATATTTGAAATTAAAAAATGAATTATTATTATTATTATTATTATTATTATTATTATTAATAATAATAATAATAATAATAATAATAATAATAAGTGTGCTCTTAAAGGGTTTTTGCAAATATTACAATAATTGTTTAAAATGAAGTGATTTGAAATGGAAAGGAAATAGTATTATTAATACTACTACTACTATACTACTACTACTACTACTAATAATAATAAATGTGCTCTTAAAGTTTTTTTTTTTAGCTGATATTACAATAATTGTTTAACATAAATGATGTGGAACTATATTTGAAATTTTATTATTATTATTATTATTATTATTATTATTAATAATAATAATAATAATGTTTTTACTTGTTTACTTTTTACTTGTTTTACTAGTTTTTACATGGTTTTTATTTGTCTTTCAGAAATTAAATGAAAATTGTTGATTTAGTATCCAGTATTTGCTGATTAATATCCAGTAATCACTGATTGCTATAGGTTAATTAATTCAAATATAGTCAGTATTGTCACAATATATTGTGTATCATGAAATGTCAGTGTTTTTTCTATCTTCTTATGACTGCTGCTTCAAACACACAGAAAAAACTAAGTTTAGATCCGTGACATCAGGTATAATTTCTACAATGCACTATGATGAAGGCTCTTTATTGATTTTTCTTCTTTTTTTTTTTCTTTCCTTCCGCCCATCCCAGTGTGTGCACAGGGAAACATTATGCGATTTGAGCCTGCCTAATGTCACTGCTTCCCGTTTCTGATCTAATCTTTCTCTCTCTCTCTCTTTCTAGTTATTGAGTGAGAAGATAAGCGGTGCTGAAGGTACAAAGCTTGATGAAGACTTTATGGAAATGGAGCGGGTGAGAAAAAAACAGCAGAAATGAGCCCCTCTTCACATGTGATTGATATGACAAACATATTTACTCTAAACTTTCTCACCTCTACAGAAAATAGAAGTCACCAACAAGTCTGTTTTTGAACTAATAACGAAAACCACAGAATACCTTCAGCCAAACCCAGGTATGAATCACAGATCTGGCATATTCAAAAGATTTCACTGAATCATTAAATATCATTAACACCACCTACTAAGCAGCAGTGTGTGGTGGACTTCTCAAATGAGGAGGCGAGGCGTTCCAGTTTTAGTTTGATTACAGGGTTTCTGAGATGAAGTCTTGCGAAACACTAACCTTATACACTCATCAAGATGTGACCAGTGCTATAATAACATAGTATGTTATACTACTGTGCTATTTACTAAAACTACATTAAAAAAGTCTCAGCAAATTTACATCACTGTTTGGGGTTGATAAGATTTTTAAATGTTTTTTTAAATAAATGCTCTTATGCTCACCAAGGCTGCATTTATTTGATCAAAAATACAGTAAAATCAGTAATATTGTGAAATATTATTACAGTTTAAAATAACTGTTTCTTATGTTAATATATTATAAAATTAAATTTATTTCTGTGATGCAAAGCTGAATTTCCAGCATCATTACTCCCGTCTTCAGGGTCACATGATCCTTCAGAAATCATTCTAATATGATGCTTAAGAAACATTTCTGATTATTATCAATGTTGAAAGTTGTGCTGCTTAATGTTTTTGTGGAAACTATGTAGTGATGAAACCGTATTGTAATTGTTAGAATGGTCACGGATCAATGATCTCCATGTAAAAACTGATCGTGCAGACCAAACCGTAAGTCGTAGAGACTTGAAACTTGGAGGGATGGTAGTACGCACACTGCCAAAATCGTGACCAAGGCTCACCCCAATCGGCCTGATGGGGGCACTACAGCAAACAAAAGTACGTAATCGTGCGTAACTCTTAAACCGTCAGTCTGAGGCTCAAGTGCCTTATGTCGTTGAATTCCTTGGCATTCAGATTCGATCATGAGGTATTTTGGATTTTTGAAAACCTACTTTTGCGAACTAGTCCTACATTTTTTTTTGCCCGATCGGAACCAAACCAGTGCTAAAAGATTCTGTGGAGAGTGAATATTAATAATTATCAAAACAAATGATCAACTTTCGACTCTCGTTCATTGAAACTGTTCGAAAGGGGCAGGGCCACTTTTAGTAAAATGCCTATAACTCCTGAATGGAATGAGATAACTCAGAAAACTTATGTAAGAGCTGAGGTCATAGAACAAAAATCATAGAGCTTGGCCACTTGTTGCCGCTATAAGAGGAAAAAACATAAAAATGGCTATAACTTCATAACCATTTGTCCTATCAATGTGATAATCGCTGTGCATGGTCTTGGTCCGAAGTGCCACAAGTGTCTACGGCCGGTGTCCCTGCAGAGTTTAGCTCCAACCCTAATCAAACATGCCTGGACCAGCTAATCAAGGTATACTTGAAACTTCCAGGCAGGTGTGTTGAGGAAAGTTGGAGGTAAACTCTGCAGGACACCGGCCCTCCAGGAACAAGTTTGGTGACCCCTAGTCTACGGGGACATTTGCGTATCACAAAAAACATGGAAAACACGGACTGGCCGATGATGTTTGAGCACCTGTAGACAAGGTTAATGGAGGCTGATTGGAACAAAACTCGTTGGGCCTGTTTGACTCGTGGCACCAAAGGTCTGAGAGAAATTTTAAAGAAATCACAACTTCAGGGGGGTATCACTTTTTTCAAGCAATATTGCTTTTTTTCACAGGCGTAACAGTTGTACGTTGCACAGTTTTTTGCACATATGCACACCAATCATATCATATGATAGAATTCTTTGCCTATAGAACCACTGCTGTCAATCAAATCGTTTATTGAATGACTGAGAAGATGTAAAAAACCTTTTGCATACTAATCCTAGGTTTTTTCGCTCAATCTGGAAAATTACACTGCAGTACAATTCTCTGGACTCTCTAGGCCAATAATTATCAAAAAAAGTGTTGAAATTTACTCTTTGGGAAGCTATAACGTAGTTGTTTAGAAAAGGGGCCTGTCCAAATTTATTCAAAACCCTATAAAGCCTAAGGGAAAACTCAAAGCTTCAAGAAACCTGTTGAGCACATGGGATGGGTGATTAAACAAACATGCAAAGTTTTAAGGAGATCAGACCACAGCTGATGCTATAACAGTCATAACCATTAAAAAATATATTTTTAAATCATTGATTTAGGTAGTTACAAGCTTGCTAAATAATGTCTTTTTTAATATGTGCTTAAATGCCTTAATGTGTTTGAACCCTTGCAGCTATATTTTAGTTATTTTTACTTAATCAAAATATTCCAACTACAGTTTGATTGAGATTAATTGGAACGCACAGTGAAAAAAAACACGATTTTTGAGTTTTTGCAAATGAACCATTCATATATCCAGGATGAATGAATAGGAAGTACAGACAAATAGCATTTCTTTAAAATAGAAATCCTATTGATATTTAATCCTTGCTGAATAAGAGTATGACTTTCTTTAAAAAAAAATTACAAACCTCAAACTTTTAAATTCTAGTGTATTTTTGAACATTTTTACATTGCTTAAAAAATGACTACAATAATACACTAAAACTTGCACCATCTGTTGTCAAAGACTCCATGGCATGATGGTAGCAGACTTTCATTTTAATCAAGCTCACAGTTTTTTGTGCATTTTTGTTTAAACTTAATCAATGGTGAGTGGTTAAGCTGTTAACTAATGTGATTTAAGTTCACAATTTCCGCCAGTTTGAGCCATTCAGGCTGATTTTTTTTTGACCTGTTCGAGCATGATTATTGCCTATTATCTCATTAAAATTATAATCTTGCTCAATGAGAAAAGTAAACTCACATCTCTTTGAAACTTCATCACTGTTGCACAATACTTCTTTGAGGAAAAAAAAAAAAAAATGTACACACGATTTTGAAATTGCTTTGTTTTTTTGTGTTGTTGATTATTTTCTCTTGCTGTATTTTTTTTTATTTTTTATTTTTTTTTTGAGTAGGCACTGCCTCCCTTGCCTCCTCTGGAAAACACCGCTGCTACTAAATTACTATAATTTATCTGTCAATGACTCATGTTTGGAGTGCTGTGTTTATGATTTATGCTTTGGTTATGAGTGTACGTCTCGTATCCGCACAGCATCAAGAGCCAAACTGGGAATGCTCAATACTGTGTCAAAAATCAGAGGGCAGGTGAAGACGACGGGTTATCCGCAGACTGAAGGGCTCTTAGGAGACTGCATGCTACGATATGGACGGGATCTGGGGGAGGAGTCCACTTTCGGTAACTTCCGCACATACCGACAGTCAAGTGCACGCATGCACAGACATGAACCGCAGCTCAACGGTTTGCGGAAATCCCGCTGCAGTGCAAAGGAATGCTGGTTGATCTTGAGAACTCTGTCTCTCTTTGAGTCACACAGTCTTGCACGTTGTGCATTGTGAAACGTGTTTCCTGTAATAATGTCATCCTTATAGTATTTGAACACAACTCTGACATCTTGTGGTGCTTTGTTGATGCCGGACACAGATGAGCACATACTATTTTTTTTTACAAAGGTTTTCAATGCGGCAATCAGAATTTTAAATCAGATTTTATTTTTTGGATTTTGTTCATTAAAACATAAATAACAAAAAAAAAGAGAAATTTATGAAATAAGTACAAATGCATTGTAATGTGATTTAAAAAAAAAAAAATATATATATATATATATATATATATATATATTTTAAATGTATAATTTTATATAAAATTATATAATCAATATTTTTTTAAATAGTTTTTTTTTTAAATTTCCAGCCAACATATATTTAAGTTTTAAGTGTTAATTTAAGTTTGTGTTGATGGGTAATATAATAAGATATGTTGCTATTTTAGTAAAACATATAGTAAGGAATTTAACAAAAACAAATTTTTAAAATTATTAAATTATAAATTATAAAATAATAATAATAATAAATAAATATATAAATTATATAATAAAAAATAATTTGCATATTTTTATACATGCGCACACACACACACACACATATAAATGTATAATATATACGGAAATATATGATATTCAATTTCTCTTTCTCTCTGTACATATTAATGTGACCCTGGACCACAATACCAGTCATAAGAATAATTTTTTGGAAACTGAGATTTTAAATAATTTGAAGGCTGAATAAATAAGCATTTCATTAGTGAATGTGTATAGGATAAGACAACATTTGGCTAAGATGCAACTATTTAAAAATCTGGAATCAGAGGGTGCAAAAAAATCAAAATACTGAGAAAATCACCTTTAAAGTTGTCCAAATGAAGTTCTTACATTGCATAGTACTAATGAGAAATTAAGTTTTAATATATTTACGGTAAGAAATTTACAAAATATCTTCATGGAACATGATCTTTACTTAATATCCTAATGATTTTTGGCATAAAAGAGAAATTTACAATGTATTGTTGGCTATTCTTACAAATATACCTGTGCAACTTATACCTGGTTTTGTGGTCCAGGTTCACAAATGTTTCATTATTTTATTTAAAAAGCATACATTAACTATGTCTACCTCATCATCTCAGGAGCTGCGCTGGTGGACATTGGTGAAGCTATGAAGCAGATGGCTGATATTAAAGATGCCCTCGATATCAATGTGAAACAGAACTTCATTGACCCACTTCAGACTCTACAAGACAAAGACCTTAAAGAGATTGTGGTACGACACTGTTTCGTTATTATCTATTGACCCTTCATTTTAAATAAAGAATTTTTATAGATGCAATGCGATTTTGCATTTTAAATACTTTGTACCTGAAGTCCTTTGCAAATGTGATTTGAAAAGATGTAAACTCACATAAGATGAAGACTCCAGGAAAATCAGTGGCCTAGAAAAAGCTGATTAAATCTACGTGGAGCGTGTCACCCCCTTATGGTGGCCGTTATGTTGACTAAACAAATAGTACTCATTTTATTTTCCTGATTTCCTGATTACAAAATGAAGTTTAGGGTTTACCATTAAGCAGTTTGTCCATTTTCAGTTTGTGTTCAAGGTACGTGAAGGACAGATATATTGGCGAGGCTGATTAAATGATCAATGTTTGGTCGTTTCAAGATTAGCAGGATAGGACAGTAAATGTGCCATGTTGACTGATTACTTTAATGATCACATCTCATGTGATTTCCTGATAGCATCATCTGAAGAAACTGGAGGGTCGACGGTTAGACTTTGACTATAAGAAGAAACGTCAAGGCAAGATTCCTGATGAGGAGATTAAACAGGCTGTGGAGAAGTTTGAGGAATCCAAAGAACTCGCTGAGAGGAGCATGTTCAACTTTTTGGAGAATGATGTAAGGAAAATGACCAATGAGAACATTTTATTTACCCCAAATAATGCTTTTAATAGTGCAAAAAAAGTTGTATTATATTATATTATATTATATTATATTATGCTTTAAAGGAGAAGTTCACTTCCAGAACAAAAATTTACAAATAATTTTCTCACCCCCTTGTCATCCAAGATGTTCATGTCTTTCTTTTCTCAGTCGTAAAGACATTGTTTTTTTGAGGAAAAAATTTCAGGATTTTTCTCCATATACTCTATTCAGTGATGCCCCCGATTTTAAATGTCAAAAATTCCATTTAAACGCAGCTTCAAAGGGCTCTAAACGATCACTGCCGAGGAAGAAGGGTCTTATCTAGCGAAACGATTGGTTATTTCCTAAAAAAACATTACAATTTATATACATTTTAACCTCAAAAGCTCGCCTTGTCTCGTCTGCCTGAACTGTTTTTTCCAGTTCATGACAGTGGAAAAACATTGCGAAAAACCTACGTTGCTGCAGAAGTACCAACCCAGTGTTTACAAAGTGAACATGCAAAGAAACACCCTTTACAAAAAAGGTAAAACAGCGATGTAGGGTGATTTTGAAGTTGGGGAAGAAAATGAGATGGGAGTTTTTTGACATAGCCTAACTGTCTTGAACCGGAAAAAAAACAAGAGTTCAGGTAGACGAGACAAGACGAGCGTTTGAGGGTAGAAAATAACCAATCGTTTTGCTAGAGAAGACCCTTCAAGGGCGTAAATTTCATCTAACAGTAGGGGGGACAATAAACAGAATTTCTCAAAAGCAATTTTTGAAGGGGTCGCAAGTAATACAGCCAAAATTGCACTAGTAAGGATAGATATGTGTACACAGCATATGTACATAGCATGGAGATCGTGTTTAAATATGAGTTTGGTTCATATGTTCGCCACGCAGTCATATTGTAATTATTGAATTATTTTGTGTCCTCCACATAGTATTTTAGGTTTCGTCTGGGACTTATTTACAGGTAGATATTCAAACGCAGCAAGCCCACTGACCTGCCACTTATCATATTGAGCAAAACCACATCGGTAAGTCTACAATATTAGCCTAATCAGTTTACAGACAGGCTTATCGCCATGTTAGTTGTAGTGGGTGACAAGCTACGGTATTAAAAAAAACTACGCTTGGTAACCTTATAATCGCTCACAGAAAAATACATCAGATATAATTTTTTGTCATGACTAATTTATTAATGATCCAGCTTCATCTGTATTGAGGAGAGATAATCTCTTCACCTGATGTTTAAAGTGAATAAAATAGCCTTTACAGCCTAAATTACTTACACGCAACTACCGAAGAACTTTCCTCTCTGTCCCACCGGACTCGTTTATGTCGCTTGTTTTTAGGGGGAAAGTGGACTAAACCACTGCTAGGCAAGGGAGGGGGCACTCAAAACATTTCTGAAATTAAAAATGCTTTTTTGCATTTATATTTGTTCTACTACTTACACAATCATTTTACATATATTATGTCCCTCCTAATGATATTTTTATCCACTAAAAATACCCCCCTGTGATTTACGCCTTCCTCGGCTGGGATCGTTTAGAGCCCTTTGAAGCTGCATTTAAACTACATTTTGGACATTCAAAATCGGGGGCACCATTGAAGTCCACTATATGGAGAAAAATCCTAAAATGTTTTCCTCAAATCAATTTTTTTACAACTGAAGAAAGAAAGACATGAACTTCTTGGATGACAAGGGGGTGATTACATTATCTGTGAATTTTTGTTCTGGAAGTGGACTTCTCCTTTAATAGTGAATTTGTAGCAATAGCCAAAAATACATTGTATGGATCAGTTTTCGTTAAGTTTTATTAAGTAAAGATCATGTTCCATGAAGATATTATGTAAATTTCCTACTGTAAATATATCAAATCTTACTTTTTGCTTAGTAATATGCATTTCTAAAAACTTTATTTGGACAACTTAAGGTGATTTTCTAATTTTTTTTTTTTTTTGCACCCTCAGATTCCAGATTTTCAAATAGTTGTATCTCAGCCAAATATTGCCCTAAACATACATCAATAGAAAGCTTATTCATTCAGATTTCAGATGATGTATAAATCTCAATTTTAAAAAAATTTACCCTTATGACTGGTTTTGTGGTCCAGGGTCACATATTATATGTATGTGCTGCACACTGTGTGTGTTTTCCTGTTTATTATATATTTCACTTGTGTATCAGTTAAGCTTCTGTTCTGGGATGTCATGTTTTTCGTGTACCTGTAGGTGGAGCAGGTAAGTCAGTTATCGGCTCTGATTGAGGCAGCGCTGGATTACCATCGTCAGTCCTTGGAGATCCTGAAGGAGCTCGACAGCAAACTACAGAGCAGGTATTACATTCTAGTAATGGAGCTGAAAATCAGATTAAAACCATCCCATATTCCTAGTCAAAGTTCGTAATACATTTTTGCACATATTTTCTTATCTACTATTGATCTAATGTTGAACGATTGATCTTTTCATGTATAATATTTTAATTTTTTTAGTTCCTGTTTTCATTCACTATGCAGACATTGGTGATTTGATTTGCCTTGCTGTAGACATGTTATCAAAGTTTCAAAAATCAAAAATGAAGGTTTCTTGCACCTGAGTTTATGCACATACTTTCTGCTCTCATAGGATATCTACTGCAAGCAGTCGGCCCAAAAAAGAGTTCAAGCCAAAGTCGATCGTGTCCAGTTTGGAGACCGTCGAAAACACACAGCACAATGGACTTACTCACACCTCATCAGTCAAAAGCACAGGTATCTCAACAAGAAAACATCTCAACAGCACTTAAGAAAAGAGCTGCCAATGTGCTTCAGTCTAAGCAAGATGTTTTTTATTAGTAAAATATCTCCTGAACTCCTGAAACTTTCACTGATTTGTAGGTTTACATATTATAAAATCCTAGTCTTTTATATGGTCTAAGATTTTTTTGTATACTATATTCATGGTTTACCAGCCATTGACTGGTGGAAAAATAGCATTTTCAGCATTTTTTGACAACTCTGGTTTTCATATAGTTACACAGTGTCATACAGTCAAATTTTGGGCTTTTGCATTTAAAACCAACCTGTTGTTTGTTTCATTTTATGTGTTTTTTTCCCCTTCTGGCTGTCTTTGTTTTTTAGAAGAAAGAGGTTCATAAATGTCTTTTATTTTGTGTTGCTCACATATTTCACTGCCATCATGTTTTCTTACATGTTCATTCATGTTCCTTTCAGATATCCAAGTCAACCACACTGTAAATGGAAAAAGTAGGTGTTAATGTTCTTCATGAAAATATTTTATTACTTTACCTGCTTAAAAGAGGAGTAAGAGTATAAAAACACACACTTTTTACCGTAAATAAAAAGTAAAAGAATCAGAATCAAAACCGGACAACCTTACAGTTCCCATTTGTAATTCATAGGTGACATGGTTGCTTTTTGTGGTCATATTCGTGTTCATCAGCAGTGTGAAATCATGTGTATGTGTTTGTCTCTCATGTTTGATCCCATGTGTTTTTGCTCTCAGTTGAGTTTACACACACAGCACGCATGACTCCATCATGGCCTGAAAGCCCCAATGGTGATAGCAAACGTGAGTATCATCCTGTAGGTTCATGCCTTGACGCTCGCTGAATGTGAGGTAGTAGGCGATACTTAGCCCTGTGAAGGCCAGGAGATGTGTAGTGTTTGAATAATGGCTATCTGAATCCTGCAGAAATATGTAGAGCTTTTGTTGGAGATCTGTGGTCACAGATTTCATGCGGACCCACTCATCTCATCTGCCCACACATCAGCTCTCAAAATGATTTTCTATTACTTTCCTCTCAATAACCCTGTGCTGTTTTTCATCAGTTGCACTGGAGGTTTGAATGCAGCACATAGATGTTAAATATTTCATTTTAAACCCATTTTTCTCACCCTCATGTGATTCCAGACTTGTATGACTTTTTCCGTGGAAAACGAAATAATTTTTTTAACAATATTTCATAGTGACTGGGGTCACAGAAATCATTACAAAAATACTCCATGCAACTCCATGCCAGTTATTGCATTATATTTGTGCTTTATGTGGAAATAATTGCATTATATTTTATATATATTTTTTATGAGGAATAGACTGGATGTGTGTTTCTCACACAAAGCTATAATATGACTTGGAAAGTGAGGCTTTTATGGAGTTTTTATTATTAGCTAAAACCATAAAAAACATTAACTGAAAACTGAAAGATTAACTGAAATAAAATAAAATTTATTTTGTAATGTAAAACTAAGACTTAATAAAAACTATATTAAAATTACTGAACTTTACAAATGAAAATTAATATAAAAATAAAATAATTCAAAATAATAAGAAAGACTATAATAGGATATTAACTAAAACCAAGACTTAATAAAAACTATATACAAAAAAAAAACTAATAAAAATGACAAACACAACAAAATCACTTAACTTTAAAAATGAATATAAAAATAAAATAATTCAAAGTAATAACAAAAACTATAATAGTATAGAAACTTAAACAAGACTTAATAAAAACTATATTACAAAAAAGATGAATATAAAATGAAAACGAATATAAAAATAGAATGTAATAAATATAATAAATAAATAAATAATATAATAAAATACATTATATAATAAAAACTACTTTATAATAAAAACTACATTTAAAAAAATCTAATTAAATTGACCAACAACAAAATTACTGAACTTTAAAAATGAAAAATAAAAAAATGAAAACTGAATAAAAAACAAATAAAAATGACAAATGCACGACAAAATTAGTGTACGTTAAAAATGAAAACACATACAAAAATAAAATCGAATTCAAAATATTACCAAAACTATAGTAGTATATTAACTAAAACCAAGACTTAATAAAAAAAAATGACAAAAACAACAAAATTACTGAAATTTAAAAATGAAAATTAATATAAAATTCAAAATAACAAAAAACTATAATTGTATATTAACTATTAACTAGAGCTAAAACTTAATAAAAACTATATTAAAAAAAAAAACTTGATAAATGCACAACAAAATGACTGAAAATGTAAACATTTTTACATTAAATCTGATTCAAAATAATAACAAAAATTATAGTAGTATGTCAGCGATACTAAAATGACTGAACTTGATAAAAATGACAAATGCACAACAAATTTACTGAAAATGTAAACATTAAATTTGATTCACTATAATGGTATATCGGTGATACCAAAATGACACTAGTTTGACAACTGTGGCCACTATGAACATTGTAGGACAAGTTAATTAAATAAAAAAAGCAGCATATAGGTTTTGAACAACATAAGTAAATAATGAGATGATTTTAATTTATAGGTGAACTATTCCTTTATCAAATGTCTAAATGTGTGTGGTGTTTGTGTTTTCCTCTTTGCAGAGATCGAGTCACACTTGGACCAGCCCTGCTGTCGATCGCTCTACGACTTCGAGCCGGAGAACGAGGGTGAGCTGGGCTTCAAAGAGGGCGACATTATCATCCTCACCAATCAGATCGATGAGAACTGGTATGAAGGCATGATTAACGGCGAATCGGGCTTCTTCCCCATAAACTACGTCGAGGTCCTAGTGCCCCTGCCTCAATGAGCCAGGCCAACAGCCACGCCAAACCAGACTGTCTGAACCGTCCACTCACCCAACATCCTCTGCTGCATTCTCACCAATGAAAGCCTTGTGTTCGACCACAGACAGTTTTGAACCTTTTACATTTAAGTATTTATTTATCTGATGACGTTTTTTAGGCCTCATGGTGCAACATCTAGATTTTTACACTGCAAAAATTATTTTTAATCAGAGTTTTTGCATTGTTGTCCAGTATAGTATCTAAACAGCTTTAAAACAAGACACATTTATTTTGAAAAAATAAAATTGCATAATTTTGTATGCATAAACCTCATTACATTTAGTTAGATTTATACTTCAAGTGTAAGAAAAATGACAAAAAAAACCTTGAAACCTTTTGCTTCTCAAGTAGTAATTTTTATGTAATTGTTTATGTGTGTGTGTGTGTGTGTGTGTGTGTGTGTGTATATATATATATATATATATATATATATATATATATATATACAATTAAAATAATTAATTTTACTTTGAATTTTAAAATTAATTATTTTGGTTATGTGTGTGTATATGTATGTATGTGTGTGTGTGTGTATATATATATATATATATATATATATATATACAATTAAAATAATTAATTTTACTTTGAATTTTAAAATTAATTATTTTTTAGTTGTAATGTGTGTGTATATGTGTATATGTATGTATGTGTGTGTGTGTGTGTGTGTGTTTATATATATATATATATATATATATATATATATATATATATATATATATATATATATAAGAAACAATTAAATAAAAATAATTAATTTTTCCTGAGAAGCAAAATGCTCTGAAAATATAAATGTGTTTGTTTGTTTTTTATCTAACAATGAAAAAATAATGATAACTTACTTGAAATATTAAAAGATATTTAAAGCAAGTCTTATTTTGCAAATATCCTACAATTTTGTTTCTTATTAAAAAAGTTAAAATCGTTTAGATATGTTTTATTGGAAAAACACTGATTAAGAAATTACTTTTTTTGCAGTGTAATTTTATTTCAGCTTGAACGCAGCATTTACCTTACTCATTTTTTTAAAATGTGATGCATTCAATGGGGTGGATTTGTACTTTGGCTGTCTCCGTATGTTTTTCTTTTGCTCTGATAATTGGGTTTACCTGCCTGCTGTGGTCTTATGTGTTTTTTGAAACACAATTTTTCTATAAACTGTGACTCTCTTGACTGCTACTCTTATGAATGTCCTCTTTCTCTCTCTGCGTCTGTCTCCGTTTACAGACTTATTGTGATCTTGGGTATCATAGTAAGTATTGCGGGTGTTTTGTAATGGGTTTCGCTCTCTCGCGCGCCTTCAAGTGCTTTTTTTTGAACGGTGGCTGTATTGCACTA
This sequence comes from Labeo catla, assembly GCA_012976165.1. Lineage (NCBI taxonomy): Eukaryota > Metazoa > Chordata > Actinopteri > Cypriniformes > Cyprinidae > Labeo > Labeo catla. The sequence continues at coordinate 354,904 of VONZ01000464.1, forward strand.
AAGCTTTAGAATAACACACCCATTGATGTGCACATTTTATTTTTGTGTTGTGTTTTTTGGTTTTAGGACATTGCACTTTCTACTGTATCTCTTTCTGCCATGCCGAGAAATACAAAAATTTTATCAGTCTAATCTTATGGAGTGCTAAAAAGTATATATATATAAATATATATAAATATATATTGATATGGTTCACAACTTCGTACTGTACGTAAAAAGAACTTTTTGCCTCTGTGGTTTGTTTGACCGACGTCATACACTGAAAGGCATTTTAACAATTGCAGTGTTAATGAAACATGTCCTGTGCTTATTAGATGCATTGGGCTTCTTTCAAATTTGGACCAATTTTGTTGAAACTGACAAAATTTGTGTGTTTGTCCACCAAAAATAGACTGTATTCCAGTAATGTTGAATGTTATTTTTGTTACTCTGAGCTGTATGTTTCTTGTGCATGAAACTGAAATTTGAATGACTGTTTCTCTATTGGACAGATACTGCCATTGACCATCACAAGTCTTTTCAGATCATTCCCCTTTTGACTTGTCATTCCCCCATTGTTTTCCCTGGCCAAATTAAGCAGTCAGAGAGCAAAAAGGGGAAAAGGAAAAGGCTGTTCTGACACACATGCTGCCTAAAACTGTAATGTGCCACTAACAGCACCAAACTGAGTTGCCAAAATTATATTTTTGCGTTTTCTGGAGAAAATGTCAGTGATGAGAAATTCCCTATAGATTATACACTGCCAGTCAAAAGTTTTAGTACAGTAAGATTTTTAATGTTTTTAAAAGAAGTCTCTTCTGCTCACCAAGCCTGCATTTATTTGATCTAAAGTACAGCAAAAACAGTAAAAAATTTTAAATATTTTTACTATTTAAAATAACTGCTTTCTCATTAAATATATTTTAAAATGTAATTTATTCCTGTGATCAAACCTGAATTTTCAGCATCATTACTCCAGTCTTAAGTTTCACATGATCCTTCAGAAATCATTCTGATATGCTGATTTGCTGTTGAAGAAACATTTTTTTTTACTATTATTATTATTATTATCAATATTTAAAACAGCTGAGTACTTTTTTTCAGGATTCTTTGAAGAATAAAAAAAAAAGCATTTATCTGAAATAAAAAGCTTTTGTAACTAGTAAACACTATACCATTCAAAAGGTTGGAGTCAGTGTATTTTTCATTTATTTCTTTTTTTAATTTTTTGGAAATAAATGATAGAAGTTAATACTTTTATTTAGCAAGGATGCTATAAATTGCTCAAAAGTGATGATAAAGACATTACAATATTACAAAAGTGTCGGAAAAATGTTGTTCTTCTTTCTACTCATCAAAGAAACCTGAATTCTACTCCGCTGTTTTCAACACTATAATAATTGATGTTTTTTTTTAGCAGCAAATTAGAATATGAGAATGATTTCTGAAGAATCATGTGACTGGAGTAATGATGCTAAACATTCAGATTTAAAATCACAGGAATGAATTACGTTTTAAAATGTATTCAAATAGAAAACAGTTATTTTAAATAGTAAAAATATTTCAACATTTTACTGTTAATGTACTTTGGATCAATTAAATGCAGACTTGTTGAGCAGAAGAGACTCCTTTGAAAAACATTAAATATCTTACTGTTCAAAAACTTTTGACTGGTAGTGTTTAGGGAACTTTCCTAAAGTAATTTACTTTTGTTTAATTAATTAACAACAGGCCCAAACCATGCAGGTTAATCTATGAACTATTCAAACTATCACTGAAATATCACTTGTTTTACTGTAGATTCAGGACCAGGGATGAACAGTTGCTAAAAAATAGTGCAGGAAACAATGGCACACAGTAAGATCAAGGAATTTTAGAATGGATCTTAGAACTTCAGGATTTTGGAATTTTAAAAATCACTATAGAGATTGTTTAGAATTTTTTTTATTCAGCCCTATTTTTAGAAACATTTACCTAACACTCCATTTTCAGTTGTTTGGAAAAAACATAGTTTTGCCGCAAACCCACGCCACTGGTTGAGTCACTGGTTTATTTTTCAGACATTTTTTACTCAAACAAACACTGTTTTAAAAGTACCAGTGTGTCTACAATCCTCAGGAAGTTAATGTAGTTACATACACTACCGTTCAAAAGTTTGGGTTTTTTGGAAAGAAATTAAGAGTTTTGTTCTGCAGAGACACAAGTGAGAATAAAGATGTTTATAATGTTTACAAATATATATATTTATTTTTTTTAACTAATTACTGTTCTTTTGAACTTTATTTAAAAAAAGTATCACAGCTTTTACAAAAATATTTAGCAGCACAACTGTTTTTAACATTACTGATAATAATGTTTCTTAAACAGCAAATCAGCATATCATGTAATACTGAAGACTGAAGTAATGATGCTGAAAATTCAGCTTTGATCACAGTATAAATTACACTTATTTTACATTTTAATAATATTTTCCAATTTTTCTATGCTATAAAACATCATTTTTACTTTATTTCTGATCAAAATAAATGCGATTTCTTTCAAAAACATTTAAAACGCCAAACTTTTGAACGGTGTGGTGTGTAATTATCTCTGCACAAAATAATGGGATATGAGAACGTAGAAAAAAATACACACAAAATATACACAATATACACAAAACAAAAATACCTGAACAAGAAATTCCTCAACTCAAAAGAGAACGTGGCACCCCGATAATCTCAATCTCGGACTTTAGATGTAGAATAGCGCTTCACTTCCAAACACTATTACTCCTATGCCAATTTTAGTTTTCTTACAAAACTTCTTCTTGAATGTTCATCACTACATCGCTGAGTGCAAGGAAAGGCTGTAAATTGTTTTCTTTTTGCTCTCTGGCATAATTTATACACAAAGTGGTTTATAGATGTTGTAAATGAATATATTATTACACACTGTATATTGCATAAATAAACAACGTGGAAATATTGATTACATGCCATGACTGATTGTACATTTTATTTCTCAAGCTCATCCGAAGTACAGCTGCCTTCAAGAACCTAACAAAAATAGCATTGAAATCGAATTTAAGACTCTTCTTATTGTCCACAATTGAGTTTATATCCAAACCTCAGTGCTCCTCTGCTTTGATTTTCTTCCTTTGTTTGCTTGCGATTTACCCTTGAGCAATTGTGTTCCCCTGCAGATGTCTTTGTCTTTGTCTTTCTTCGCTGAGCAGTTTCCAGCACAGGTCCACTCAGGTTGGTGGTCTACGACTAGATCTAAAGTAGGAAGAGAAGTAGTGCTGGTCACGTCTCTGAAAGTCAGCGAGGCTATCGATTGCGAGTCTTGGTTTATAGCGCCGTATCCCCTCCAGGAGCCGTCCTGGATAAGCACCGACTTCTTGATTATCTTCCATCCCAGATGATTGAGCTCTAGAAAGTTGAGGACGATGCAGAAGACGCCAACGCAAAACATAAAGATCAGGAAGATGGTTTTCTCAGTGGGACGTGAGACGTAGCAGTCGACCTTCTGCATGCAAGGCTTCGCCGTGCACACAAAGTGAGCAGGAACGTGAAAACCGAAGAGGAGCCATTGAGCCACTACAAAACCGACTTCTAAGACGGCGCGAAAGCACACGTGGAAGATGTAGTACTTGGAAAGCACGCCAGAGGAGCTTTTGGATGGAGCCCTGGTTTCCAGCAACGCTGGTGTGCTTTGGCTGGCGATGCCTTCGAAGACATCAGCAAGACTGTGTCCGAGATGTTTGTGCGACTTGATGGAGCAACTATCCGAGTCGCAGCTGCGATCGTACACCTCCTTCGATTGCTCAGCCTCTGGCTGCTTGGACAAGTTGTGCCAGGTGTAGATGATGAAGCAAAGCGAAGGCGTAGACACCGTGATGATCTGGAAGACCCAGAACCGAGGCTGCGAGATTGGAGCAAAGGCGTCGTAGCAGACGTTGGGACATCCCGGTTGAAGGGTGTTGCATACGAACATCTCCTGCTCGTCCGTATAGACGTCCTCGGTGGCCACAGCCACGATGAGCAGCCGAAAAATCACCATGACCGTCAGCCAGAGGCGCCCAATCATGGTGGAGTGCTGGTGCACGGCGTCCAGCAGCCGCTTGAGCAACGTCCATTCTGTCATGTCTCTGCGCACCGGCCTCTTGAAGTACAGCACCTGAAATAGATCCACTTTAGCTCTGTTGCCAGCAAGGACGGCCGTTTTCATGTTACAGCTCTGGCCGGAGAGCGAAGGTGCCATCACTGCTCCCAGCCATCCCTTTCTCCTTCAGAGATAAGGACCGTACCGTCCACTTCACTTTGGTCACGTGGTGCCGTCGCTTGTCTTTAGAGTCCATTTACAAACCGCTGGAGAGACGGCACTCGTCCTGCTCTTGATAGCGTCGGCAGATTGCGCTCTTTTCAGATTGCTGGCGTATGTGATAGAATGGGTTCCACGCTTTTAAAAATACGCCACAGATAGTGGATACGTCCATGCGCTAATCTAGTTCGTGTACTAATCTAACTTATACTTTAAACTTGGCATTGTGCACTTAAATATTTTTGGCTCTAATGAGAATTTTTTGTGATATGCCTCATTTGTAAATTGCATTGGTTTGCTAAATGGATCAATTAAAAGTGCATAATTTTGTGTGTGAATTCAAATGCTAGATAGTTGTTGTCCACTTTGTTAATAACTTTGTAATCAATCTGGGGGTCAGTAGGATTTATTTAGGATGTTATTGAAGTCTTTTATGCTCACCAAGGTTGCATTTATTTGATTAAAAATACAGTAAAATCTATAAAAATATGAAATACTATTACAGTTTCAAAGATCTGTTTTCTGTTTGAATGTATTTTAAAATATAATTTATTTCTGTGATGCAAAGCTGAATTTTCAGCGTCATTACTCCATTCTTTTGTAAGATTATAAATGTTTTTATTGTCACTTTTAATCAATTTAATGCATCCTTACTGAATGAAAGTATTAATTTTTGCAACAAAAAAGTATTTTTTTTAAAGGATTAAATAAATAAATAAATAAATAAATAAAATCATACTGACCCCAAACTTCTGATTGATAGTCTATCAAATGTTGTTTTTTGTTTTACCAGTATATGATATTGTATATTCAGAGAAAGTAAGATTTCATGGTATGATACTGGTTGTTTACAAAAGCGATAACAGCTATTTTGAATGTTAAACTAAAATAGATAGCAGTTATCTTCATGCTATCTGCTAACTGGCCCCTTATAAGATTGTAAGAGCCTTTAAAAGGTTTTTGACACAAGTGGACTTAAGACAAAGAAAGGTTAGTAACCATATATATATATATATATATATATATATATATATATATATATATATATATAAATTTTTTTTTTTTTCTATTTTCATTTTTCTGGATTCAAGTTGTTGTTTTTTCCATTTAAATTTTTTGACTCCACAGCTGTTCCTCGAGCGAAAATGAAGCCCATATAAATGCATGCTTTATAAAACGATCATGTGAAGCCTTCATCTATGTTTTGTAACAGCATTCACATTGGGAGTACCTATGATGTGTCAAAATACTCTCTACATAGGCAGCTCGTAATTGTATGTTTTGTTCACACATAGTGCTACGTGTGTTTGACAGCAATATACTGAGTAGCAGAATTTGAATAAGTTGTTAAATCTGAGTTTATTTTTTGAGTTGCTTTTCTGATAGTTGCCACACTTACTGTCTTTTTTCCATGTCATTTGACCCGCACCTTTCCCATTCTACTGTGTTTTGGTATTTTAGGATACTTCTGCTTCTGTAGTCTCTTTTTTTTCTACACTTAAGATATTCTTTTAGTCAGAGTCCTTGTGTGTTGCCCTTTATGCTGACAGATAGATCTATCAGAAAAATGAGTGCCTGGCATCTTTTATGTAATAACCAAATGCATTTGGTTCCTGGAATATTGAGTGTATTTAACAGTGCATGTTGGTGATGCAACAAGACAAAACTGCATCAGTCCAAGTTGCATGACGATGGACACTGCACTGCTCACTTGTGATTATTGGTAATTACACGTATGTTGAAATTTTTTACAACGGTGTTCCAAGCTATAGAGGGTTTGAACTTGGATGGATTGCACGGTTAATGTACTACTGAATATGTTGTTCTACCAATTTATTCTGTCTAAACCACGGAAAAAAACATGTGGAGCTGCTAAATCCTATAGAGACTTAGTAAGCAGGAAAGGGTGCTATATTTTGACAAATTAAAGTTAATAGGTGGTACACACAAGCAGTATTAATTAAGATATTATCCTAATATTTCACCTACCTGACCGGAAATGATAAGAACAAACACGAATGTTTTGATAAAATGATGAAAAATTCGCTCTGTAAAAACCTTTAATATGTAAACAAAACGAAACAAGAATTTTGCACATGGTTTATTCAGTGTTCAGATTTCTGGTCTGAAATTAATGCTTGCATACTTAAACATAACATTTCAGACAAACTTGTAATCAATCAACTGGGGAAGTATGGTGAAATCTGGTGATATCTCATGGGGTGTCTTGCCTTAAACCAGGCATATTTTGAGTGTGCTGTAAATTGTTGAGGCTGATATATGCCATTGTTGTCCTCTAAACACAATGCATTTATCCTGCTCTGGCTCATAGGGTCGGTAATGTTGACGTACTCACCATGACTAATGGCTTTATCAGTAGCTCTTGCTATGATTTTGCCCCTGGCTATCAGACATGGATCCAGGTCTCAGCTCTTTGTAGTAGTGTGTGTGTGCGTGTGTGTGTTAATTGAGCATGTTGTGTTTCCAGGAAGGCTGCTCTCAGAGCATTTCTGTTGATCTTTGATGAGCTGTCAACAGCGTCTGAACCTTATCACACAAGCACATGTGTAACCAACACATTGAAGATGCAATTAATAGCAGATTATTAGCTTGTAGTGCACTGTAGATGTTCTGTTACATAAAATATGGCTGAAAAGAAATAGCATGATACATTTAGTCAGGTTTATGTTTTAAAAAAGTAGCTTCCAGTGGTCAATATTTGTTTGTTTTGAATATGGATACAGTTCTGCACTACAAATTTATCTGTTGCACCTTCTTGAATTGTAATATAAACCAAAAAATAATAATAAAGCAACATATATTTTAGTCAAAGTTGATATGAAATCCAAATTGACTCCTTTTTGAAATTTTCTTGCACATTCCTGGTCATATAGTTGAGGTTAAAAATGTACACACACCTTGCAAAATGTTAATTATTTTACCAAAATAAGAGGGATCATACAAAATGCATGTTGTTTTTTATTTAATACTGACCTGAATAAAATATTTAACATAAAAGGTGTTTACATAGAGTCCACAGAAGAAAATAATAGTTTGAATGTGGTAATTTTTATGAATTCAGCTATTATTTTATCTTGTGGACTATATGTAAACTTGTTTTGTGTGAAATATCTTATTCAGGTCAGTACTAAATAAAAAAAAAAAATTACATGCATTTTGTATGATTCCTCTTATTTTGGTAAAATAATTAACATTTTGCAGATTCTGCGAGGTGTATGTAAACTTTTGACCTCAACTGTATTATGTAAACTTTTGTTATTTATGTTATTCTAAAGAACAAAAAGTCTTCATAATTTATCATCAAAATGTGACACTGTGTATGCCTCTTTAAAAAAACTGTTCTCAAGTATTTTGGTCCAAATGTTTGTTAAAATATCTTTTAAAAAAAACGAAAAATATGTATAAAATATTTAAAAAACAATAAAAAGTTTATATAAAAAACAACCACAAAAATTAATAAACAAAATTCTGACAATTAAATATGCTGTTTATTCTCAAGTGTTTATATATATATTGACTTTTCTTTTCCAGTAAATTTGCAATAAAAAAAAAAAATAGTTCTGCTCTTTTTTTCCTTGTTTGTTATCCTGTTACACTCAAAATATCTTGCATGTTTTATTCTAGCTTATTTGTTTTATAAAACAAATATTACATTTTGCAGAGACAAATCATTTAAATTGCATGTCATGTTGGAGCCTTGGCTTAGCGGCATATTGGGCCTTGGTGCTTATGCAGATGGTACAAAATCTGCCTTGCAGTCTTTTCCAATCCTTTCCTTTTTGTTTCCCGTTTTATCTCTTATTATCAAATTAGAAGTTGTCAAAAAAGAGGCTGCATGTGCTTCCACAATACCAGACGGAGAGTGAATGTACAATAGCGCCACAGCCGGTCACAGCTCACTGCATCCCACAACATTAAAGAGGAAGTTCTCTTTCACCAGAGCTAGTTTTATTCCTCCGATAATCCCCGGTGTCTGGCTCTCTCCTGCAAGCGTCTAAGAGGTGTCAAAGGAATTATTCACCCCTTCACGCGGTTCATGAAGGAATCCACATTGATGTCCGTCCCTGCCGGCCATTCTAGCGAGCAGCTTGGCCATGAATAGCAGGCAAGATTAGTGCCAACAGGACAGAAAGAAAAGCGAGCAGACAGAGGGAGGAAAGAAAGAGGTAGATTTATGGGGCGAGACTCAATGAGAGTGAAAGTCCCTCATATGATTACTTGTCTACAGTGTTTCCCTTCTGCACTTTCATCTATGCTAGACCTGCGCTACGAAGAGAGATCAAGTCATGAAAATGAATGGGTTAACCCTAATCTCCCATGATTAATGCAGCTGAGTTTCTCACATGTTCAAAGATCCACTATTTTGTGCTTGTGTTGTGTCTGCGTCTACCAGCTGTAGGTGGCATTTGTAATCAAATAATCTGACCACCAGACGAGGGAAATGGTCACATGATAATAACGAATTGTGTTCGGAAAGGGAAATCAGCAGGCCCATAAAAACACCTCTCCACAGGTGTTCTCTGCTTCATTTTATGTCTAACACTGCTTAATTATGGTAAATTCTCTGTAACACATGGCTTTGAGTGGCTTATTGAGATTATACACTGTATATACAATGTGAATGGCAATTTAAAATAATTTTAAAATAACTGAGTTTAAAAAAAACTCATCCTGAGAGCTTTATCAATAATATATATGTGACCCTGGACCACAAAACCAGTCTTAAGTAGCACGGGTATATTTGTAGCAATAGTCAACAATACAATGGGTCAAAATTATCGATTTTTCTTTTATGCCAAAAATCATCAGGATAATAAGCAAAGATCATGTTCCATGAAGATATTTTGTAAATTTCCTATCATAAATAAATCAAAACTTAACTTTTGATTAATAATATGCATTGCTAAGAACTTAATTTGCACAACTTTAAAGGTGATTTTCTCAATATTTAGATTTTTTTGCACCCTCAGATTTCAGATTATCAAATAGTTGTATCTCAGCCAAATATTATCGTATTCTAACAAATGAAACATCAATGAAAAGCTTATTTATTCAACTTTCAGATGATGTATGAATCTCAATTTCGAAAAAAAATGGACCCTTATGACTGGTTTTGTGGTCCAAAAACAAGTGTCTAAAAATTCTTTAAAATAATGTATGGAGAATATTTTTTATAAATATTTTTAAATAACAAAGTTGCAAAATTACTGACCTGAATAAGAGATTTCACATAAAAGATGTTTACATATTGTCGACTAGGGACAATAATAGTTGAATGTATAAAAATTACCCCGTTCAAAAGTTTACTGTTACTCTGCTGAAGAACAGTGTGCAGTTTAACTGTTCAGGACAAACAAAGGACTCATGAACAACTATCCAAAAAAAAAAAAAAACATACTGGTAACAACATACTGGTAAACTTTTGAGCGGGGTCACTTTTATTAATTCAGCTATTATTTTCTCTTGTGGACTGTATGTAAAAATATCTTATTCAGTTTAGTACTAAATAAAAAATAACATGCATTTTGTATGATCCCTCTTATTTTGGTAAAATAATTAACATTTTGCAGATTCTGTATGTAAATTTTTGACCTCAACTGTAAATGTCATATAAATGTCTAAATAGTTCTTCACAAATGTTAATACTGAATATATAATATATTTTTAAATAACTTTCTCATAATATGATTAATTAAAAAAAAAAATCGTAAATGACGAAGTTTCTTATTGAATTTAAAAATTGTCCTGACAGTTGTGACAATCTTGACATATGTTTATCACTAATATAAATGTCATATATAATAATCTGCCCATTTGTGACCCTGGACCACAAAACCAGTCAAAAGGGTCATTTTTTTGAGATTGAGATCTGAAAGCTGAATAAATACGCTTTCCATTGATGTATGGTTTGTTAAGATAGAACAATATTTGGTTGAGATATAACTATTTAAAAATCTGGAATCTGAGGGTGCAAAAAATCCAAATATTGAGAAAATCACCTTTAAAGTTGTCCAAATGAAGTTCTTAACAATGCATATTACTAATCAAAAATTAAGTTTTGATATATTTATGGTAGGAAATTTACAAAATATCTTCATGGAACATGATCTTAATATCCTAATGATTTTTGGCATAAAAGAAAAATGTATAATTTTGACCCATACATTGTATTTTTGTCTACTGCTACAAATATACCCATGCTACTTAAGACTGGTTTTGTGGTTGAGGGTCACATTTATTTATTGGCCTGATGTCTCACATGGGATGCATTTTAACAGCATTCTTGTAGGTTGAACAGCACTGCATGGCACTAGCAACACTAAGATCATGAATTTAATTCACAGTGAATGCAAAAACTGCTAAGATTATGTCTTGATTGGAATAAAAGTTTGGATAAAAGCCTCTATAAAATGTAACCCTACGTAACCCTAAAAGATGTCCAAGTACACTGAATATACCAACAGTGACGCTCTACCAGACCATGTGAGCTCTAAATTGGCAACACATAAATACTAAAAATCACCTACTACTTAAATGTAGGAATGGATTAGAGTAAATTATAGCTGCACCATTTTGGACATCAGTCTGTGAACAAGATAAAAAGGTATTTAACAGGAGATCAGGCCGCTCTTAGACCAGCGGGCTAAAATTAGACCTGGTCCATGAGGTTTAGACGTTGCCAGTACTTCCAGTGATTGTTGTTGTTATTGTTGTTATGTCTGCAATAGTTTACAGTCAAAGCTCAGACCCCGTTCGATTAGCATATTGTCAGGAAAATGAAAAGCCACTGGTGACGACTAACTGGATTAAGGAAGCTTGAATGAGGAGGTGCCCGGAGTGTAACCAACGGTGATGTGAGAGGGATTTCCTTTTGTCGGCTCTGTGCCTGTGCTTTCCTTGCCTTCCAGCTAATCCTCAGCTATTCTCACCAACGACCTTGGGCTCAATGCTAATCTGACTGGAGAGAGAGAGAGCGAGAGAAGGTCTACGTGTCTTTAAGCCTTCAGAGCCCGTGTTATGGGGAGCTTGGATGAAGAACATGGTCTGTCTGATGGTAAGTTCCCAACTGTTTCTAAAAACTACATTGTTGATTTGCGATTGCTAATTGCTAAGTGACCAAATGGTGAATTTATAGTTGTTTTAGTAGTTGTCTGTCTTGAAAAATGTTGAATGCCTATAGAGTGGGTGTTGCTTCAGAGAACGCTCTAAATCCATTGATAGTGCATCATAAGGATGTAGAGGAAAAATGCATTGCATCATCATGCAATCAGAACTTTTAACTTTTGCTCTCTGACGCAAACATCTGTTGGCCAATTAGAATTTCAGGGATTCAAGACGTCTTCCAGAAACTACTTTTGGACAGTCTTCAGAAAACTAATTTGTGGTATTCCCACATGATTTTAATAACCTGACATTTCCCACACTCTCAAAATGGACGTTTCATATCTCTTACAGTTGAATTGTGGATCCAGATTCATATCATGTATGTCCCAAATGTAATATTCAGTGTTGGGGAAAGTTACTAAAAGTAATGCATTACAATATTGCATTACTCTCAAAAAGGTAACGAATTACTTTTTTTATTAAAAGTAATGTGTTATGTTGCTTTTGCATTACTTTCGTGTTACTTTTTAAATGTGGGCAGGGCTTGCTTGTTTGTTTTTAATATGAAAAGGTATATTTGTGGCAAACATAAAAACGCTTTCACACCAAAAGTGAAATAAATAAGCCTCAGGCTGAAGGAAAAATAAATTCATGTCTGCACAGTAAAACGCAGGAGAAGAAGGTTCAGCACTCTTCAGCAATGAAAAAATGAAGTGCAAATGTTAGTTCATAACATAATTTTTGGTTATTAGCATGGTTGAATTGGATCATCAAACGTAAAATGTAATATTTTCTTGCAAATTAAGAAGTAATGCGTTACTTTACAAGTTACTTGGGGAAAAAAGTAATCTGATTACGTAACTCACGTTACCCCCCCAACACTGGTAATAAGTACCTCTGCTAAAAAAAAACTAATGAAACAAATTGAATGTGAATAATAAAATTCATGAGCATGAAAAACCTACATCTGCACTATAGTATTCATCACATATATTACCATGGACCACAAAACCAGTCATAAAGGTACATTTTTTTGAAATTGAGATTTATAAATTAAATTAAATAAAGCTGAAAAAATAAGCTTTCCATGGATGTATGGTTTGTGAAGATAGGCCGAGATACAACTATATGAAAATCTGGAATCTGAGGGTGCAAAGAAAATCAAAATATTGAGAAAATCACCTTTAAAGTTGTCCAAATAAAATTCTTAGCAATGCATATTACTGATCAAAAATTAAGTTTTGATATATTTATGGTAGGCAATTTACAAAATATCTTAATGGAACATGACCTTTACTTAATATCCTAATGATTTTTGGCATAAAAGAAAAATCTATAATTTTGACCCATACAACGTATTGTTGGCTACTGCTACAAATATACCCGTGCTACTTAAGACTGGTTTTTGTGGTCCAGGGTCACATATTAGCACAAAAACCTTGATATTTTTTTTTAACACTCAATTGAAAATGTACACATAACATATTAATCATACTTACAGGTTGTGGTTCAGAGTCGACTCTTTCTTTTGAGACAATATCTTTATTTATCATGCACTTTGCAGACAGTTTACATTGAAGGATAGCTACGTTACCATCTGCAAAAAACATATTTTTCGAAAACCCACATGACCTGCTCTAATCAACACCAGTGTTTTCAACATTGATAATAATAAGAAACGTTTCATGAGCAGTGAATTGGCATATTAGAAGGATTTCTGAAGGATCATGTGACACTGAAGACTGGAGTAACAATGCTGAAAATTCAGCTTTGCATCACAGGAATAAATTACATTGTAGAATGTATTAAAGTAGAAAGCCATTTTAAAAATGATAATAATATTTCACAATATTACTGTTTTTGATGTACTTTTAACTAAATAAAAACATAAAAATATCTTACCAACCCTAATATACATCTTATTCACTGAAATCAGTTATTCACAAAAATGGGAGCTAAAATAACATGTTTTTTACATACATTTTAATGCGTTTTTTACCTGTCAGTGATATCTCAAGTGTAAATAAGCAGCTGTTTCAGTCTGTTCCTCACAGAAAGCTAACATTGCTAACAGTGTCTCTTCATTGCTTCACACATCACATGTCCCTTATGTCTCTATGTCTCTCAGCTTGCAGTTGTTCAGGTATGAACGGCCTCATGTGTAGCAGTCATGCTCTGTGAGGACTCACCAGCTAGTCCGGATTCTGTTATTCTGGTGAAACCGGATGCTGAGACCTCCACGGATCCTGTACAGGACGTCATCCACAGCAGCACTTATGTCTCCTCTGTGATCCCTACACAGGGTGGCATCAGGTAGGTCAAAGTCAGGGTTTCTCAAATCCGGTTGGAAGGGACACTGCCCTGCAGAGTTTAGCTTACACTCTGATCAAACTCACTCACCTGTGATTTTCTAGGCCTGTATCCGAAATCACCCCCTATATCCTCACTATTTGAAGGGACATCCATTTTTAGTGGTTTCCAAAACCATAGTGTACAACCAGTGCACACTAAATGGCTAGAGAATACCCATAATGCACTGTGAGAGTCGCACGTTGAATGAATTCCCACGTCTCGCCAGAAGATGGACTCAAAGCTGAATCATCCATCTATTAATTTTACAAAGCGTTCATCCACAAAATCATCATAAATTGATTATTTAATTGTTTAACTAGGGTTTTTACATAATTTCCATGACAGAGTTCAGGATAAGTCCTTTAATCTTACTACTGGAGCTGCCAGTTTGCCAGATTCAGGTGATTATTAAACAACAAGCACAAACTATGCAAAAGTGGCAGTCGTTCATGTGCACTCAGTGTCCAAATTCACTCATCGTTTTCATTCACTCCTTCAAGTGAACTGTATTAGTGGCCTAATGTAGGGAAATCGTAAATGAGGGTATAGGGGGTGATTTTGGATACAGCCTAGGGATCCTGAAGACCTTGATAATCTTGTGCAGGTGTGTTTGATTGGGGTTGAAGATAAAGTCTGCAGCACATTGGTCCTCCAGGGCAAGATTTAAGAAAGTCATTCAGCCAAATGGCCTCAAAGTATCTGAAAACCCATTAGACATTGGTGACATGTAAATATATATACTGCCCTCCAAAAGTTTGGAAGCACCCTAGACAATATTGGCATGAATCCTTTTTAATTTGTGATAATTTTGCACTGATAAGGGACAACACAAACTATGAAAACATATTTTATTACATAAACAGTTTATACACAGAAAAAAGGTACATTTTCGATTCATCAAAATATCCACCATTAGCAGCTATTACAGCTCTTCATATTCTGGGCCTAAATTCATTGTATTCTAAACTTAATTGGCAATCAATTGTTGAAGCTATTAAGGTGTGCTGACCCAAAAATAATTTAAAAACATGGGCCAAGTTTAAACCAGTAACCAGGCATCACAGCTGGCAAAGGGGCATGTCTGACTTTGACATGTATATATTGCCATTATTATGTAATCAAAATGAAAATTATTATTGCTGGGCTTCAATGATAAAGTCAAGTTACTTTAATGTATTTGCACCAAAAAATGATAAGGATTTGCCAGGGGTGTTTCCAAACTTTTGGAGGGCAGTGTATATTCATACATCTAACATCCGAAAGCTGACATTTTTGCAGATTTTGCATTGTGGATGAAGTTGTGAAAGTTACAGTATGTTTTCATAGTAAAATGAACTATCGAAGCTGTTAAAAAATGTTAATGTTTTTGAAAAAAGTATTATATACTCACCAAAACTGCAGTTATTTAATCATAAACACAGTAGAAAGAGGAAATATTATTACCGTTTAAAATAACTGTTTTCTATATGAATACATTTTAAAATGTAATTTATTCCTGTGATGCAAAGCTGAATTTTCTCCCAAAATGAAAATTTGCTGAAAATGTACTCACCCCCAAATTATATATAGATGAGTTTGCTGTTTCATCGGAACATATTTGGAAAAACGTAGCATGACATCATTTGCTCAGCAATGGATCCTCTGCAGTGAATGGGTGCCGTCAGAATGAGAATCCAAACAGCTGATAAAAACATCACAATAATCCACAAGTAATCCACACCACTCCAGTCCATCAATTAACATCTTTTGAAGAGAAAACCTGCACGTTTATAAGAAGTAAATCCATCATTAAGGATTTTTTAACTTCAAATGATTGCTTCTGGTTCAAATAGAGTCCTCTATCCATACTATCGATTTAACCAGTGAAAAGTTGTCTTATCTGAATCTTATCTGGAAAGAAATATGCACAGATCAAGAACCGTTTACAAGTAAAAACAGTCCAAAACAGTTCATAAACAAATATGTTAGTGGATTTTGATTTGAGAGGACAAGAGAGGTTGGTTTTATTATGGATTATTTATATTTTGGCCAGTTAAAATGCCTTAATAATGGGTTTGTTTCTTACAAACCACAGCTTTTCACTTAATTTATTGTGTTGTTTGTATCAGCTGTTTGGACTCTCATGCAGTGACGGTACCCATTCACTGCAGTGGAATGTAAATTTCTACATCATGAATGGGCTGAGAGTTAGTACATTTTAATTTTTGGGTGAACTATGCCTTTAAAAAGGCTATTTGGCTCATAAATGTTTAATTTTAGTATCCCAGAGTGTGGGGTTTGTTCATGAGTCATTGTTCTCTGTATCTTCAGAATTGATGGTTAATATCCGGGTCTCTGTTTTCAGTCTAAACTCTGAGGAGCCGTTCTGTCGTATCTGTCATGAAGGCAGCGGCGCGGGCGATCTGTTATCTCCCTGTGAGTGTGCCGGCTCTCTGGCGATGGTGCACCGCGTTTGTCTGGAGCGCTGGCTCACGGCCTCCGGCACCAGCTGCTGTGAGCTCTGCCACTTTGAGTTCGCTCTGGAGAGACTTCCCAAACCAATCACTGAGGTAAAATCATCAGCAGCAGTGCTTGAAAATGATTTTTAACCTCTGAAGGATACAATCCTCTACAGTTTGCATAATTATAAATATTCAACCCACCTTTGACTTTTTTTTTTAGCTCTATTTATTCTCATTTTGCTGGTTTAGCAGGTGATGAAACTCGATCTTGAGAACTGACTGTTTGTGCTTTCTGGCTTCATGTTGCTATGGAAATGCAGACATTGTCTGACCTCGGCTGACATGTACTGCACTATGAGGCTGTCAGTCTGACTTCAGAGTTTATGTAAGACATGGGAATAAAAAGAGCTAAATCTGTAAATGGACATATTTAAAACACTTTTCATACTAGTCATATGGAAAGTGTTTTTAAGCAGCATTATCAGCATCTGTTCTCCTGCAGTCAGTCACTCTTGAGTCTGAGTCGTGTCCCCACGTCACATATTGGCGGGTCTGCTTTCCCTCGGCTTCTTTTAAACACTGATCCACTTAGCGGGAAAATGAGATTAGATGAGGCACATATCCCTGTCGCTGCTGCTTATCTCATGTTTGGGCGGAGGACAGGAAGATGACACTACAGTCCATGAGCATCACAACCTGCTGAGCAACAGCAAACCTCGCCTCACATTACTGAACCTGTCTGTTACATTACTGAGTCTGTCTGTCTGTTCTTTCTGGCTTTCTTTCTTTCTTACTTTCTTTCTTTCTTTTTGCATTTTCTTTCTTTCATTCTTTTTGCATTTCTTTCATTCGTTCTTTTCCTTTCTTTCTGCATTTCTTCTTCCTTTGTGCATTTTCTCTATTATTTTTTTAATTTCTTTCGTTTTTCCTGCATTTTTTCTTTTTGCATTTTCTTTTTCATTCTTTTTTCTTTCTCTCTTTCTTTCTTTCTTTCTGCACATCTTTTTTCTGCATTTCCTTTTTCTTCTTTCTACATTGTATTTCTTTCTTTTTCTGTTTTCTCTTTTTTACTTCTTTCTGCATTTTTTCCATTTCTTCTTTCTTTCTGCATTTTCTCGTTCATTCTTTTTTCTTTTTTTATATTTTTTTCTTTCTGCATTTCTTTTTTCTTGTTTCTGCATTCTTTCTTTTCTTTTCTGCACTTTCTTTCTGCATTTCTTTTCTTTTTTTCCTTCTTTCTGCATTTTTTCATTCCTTCTTTTATTCTTCATTTTCTTTCATTCTTTTCCTTTCTTTCTGCAATTTCCTTTTATTTCATTTCTTTCATTCTTTATTTCTTTCTGCATTTTTGTCTTTCTTTATTTCTGCATTCTTTCTTTCTATTTCTTTTCTTTTTTCTGCACTTTCTGCATTTTTTTGCAATTTCTTTCTTTTTCTTTCTTTCTTTCTTTCTTTCTTTTTCTTTTCTGTATTTCTTTTTTCACTTTTTACCTTCTTTCTGAATTTTATTTCTTTTTTCATTCTGCATTTTCTCTTTCATTCAGTTTTTTCTTTCTTTCTCCATTTTCTTTTTAAATTTCTTCCTTTCTTTTTGCATTTTCTTCCTTTCTGCATTCTTACTTTTCTTTTTCTTTTCTTTACTGCATTTCTTTTTTCTCTTTTTCCCTTCCTTCTGCATTTTTCAGTTTCTTCTTTCATTCTGCATTTTCTTTCTTTTATTCTTCTTTTTGCATTTTCTTTCTTTCATTCTTTTTTTCTGCATTTCCTTTATTTATTTTTTCTTTCTTTCTTTCTGCATTTCCTTTCCCTTCTTTCTGCATTTTCTTGCTTTCTTAGTTTTCTTTTCTCCATTTCTTTTTTCTTTCTTTCTGCATTTTTCAGTTTCTTCTTTCATTCTGCATTTTCTTTCTTTCATTCTTTTTTCTTTCTGCAATTCCTTTTCCTTCTTTCTGCATTTTCTTTCTTAGTTTTCTTTTCTGCATTTCTTTTTTCCTTCTTTTTGCATTTTTTCCTATTCCTTTCTGCATTTTTCTTCCTTTCTGCCTTTATTCCCTTCTTTCTGTATTTTTTTTTCATTCTTTTTTTCTTTCTTTCATTCTTTCTTTCTGCATGTGCTTCTCATTGTTTTTCCATTTGCTGATTTATATATGCACTTATCTATGCATTACGTAAAGTGGTTTTGTAATCTGGGTGGATGCAAATTAATTTTCTTTTTATCTTAGGTTGTCTGAATTTTAAGCTCCATATTAAAAAAGTTAATTAAAAAGCTGAATTATCTTCCAAACAATACATGAAATAAGCTTTCAGACGGCCATAATTCAAGTATAAACCGTTCCTAATGAGCTGTTTTTCATGGCTGCAGTGGTTCACCACACCTTCCATGCAGCAGCAGAGACGGACGCTGTGCGGGGACGCAATCTGTTTCCTGTTCATCACACCCTTAGCGAGTCTGTCAGGCTGGTTGTGTGTGCAGGGAGCCATGGATCTGTACTACAGCAACGGCATGGAGGCCGTGGGACTCATTGTTCTCACACTGACACTCTTCACTATATACCTCTTTTGGACTGTTGTAAGTTCACTCTTTCAGCGGAGCATAATTAAAGTACTTGCAAACACACCTTAATTAGTTATATGACACCCAGGACGATACAGTAAGAATTACATAAAGTAAATGTTCACAAGTTTTTGAAAACACTTACCTCATAAAAGATCTGTTTGGATGGAATCTAGACTATGTTGAATGACAAATCTGTAAAAGAGCGATTAAAAAATCAAACGGTGATAAAACGGTTCTAACTTTTCCACATAATCTTCCATTTTTTAATTACAGGTATCCCTACGTTACCACATTCACCTCTTCAGGACGTGGAATGAGACAAATCCCAGCGTCCGGCTACAGATTCCCCGTCCTGTGAAGAAACACCAGAGACCAAAACATCTAACAATGCACTTCTTGTGCAAATACAAGAATAAGGAGACCATGGTTTAGTGCCCGAAACATCATCAGGAAGAAAACAGCTGGCTATTTTGGACAAACCCTGATTTCATCATGGCCCTTATTTCGAGTCACACTAAGATCTGGAGTGATTTTGATTTGGGACTTACATGTGGAACTGAAGCAAAACCTTTTGGATTTGAAGTGGATGGTTTCATCTTCACTTGTGCTTAAATAATGGAAGACTTTAAAACAAGGAACTTTTCAGTCGTGAAATTTCAGCATCGGAAAAGCGTGTCAAACCGCAGGAAAAGAACACGTCTTCATAAATAAACCAGATAATGGTGTTGAGATAAGAATGACTGAGCTATTTATACCTACAGGATTTACGTTACAAGATTGTTTCATAATTATTCCACAGAATATATATCTAGATGAACATACAGTGGCTATAGGTAAGACAATCATACAGATATGCACATAATTTCGTTACTGTTTGCTTTATCATGGAAACACTTGAATCATACAGAAAAGTAAACATGAAAAATGTGAACGTTTAATCATCTTTTAATCATTTGATGTTGTAGCTGAGTTGAAAAGCATAACACAAATTCAGTGTATTTTGTGGGCATTGTAAATGTCACATCAGAAAATCCAACATGAGATAATCTACACTACGGTTTTTAAATAAATTAATACTTTTATTCAGCAAGGATGCATTAAATTGGGTGACAGTAAAGCCATTCCTTTCTAGTCATGAATCATTCATATTTTTATCAGTTTCCACAAAAATATGATGTAGCACAACCATTTTCAGCATTTATAATTAGCAGAAATGTTTCCTGAGCAGCAAATCAGCATATTAGAATGATTTCTGAAACTTCATGTGACACTGAAGAAACTGAAAATTCAGTTTTACATCACAGAAATAAATTACATTTTAAAACATATTCAAATGGAAGACATCTATTTTAAATGATAAAATATAACAAATATTATTATTATTATTAAATTTATTTGATTAAATAAATGGAGCATTAGTGCACATTAGAATCTTTTCTTTATCTTTTTTTGTATCCCAAACATTTGAATGGTGGTGTAAAGTTGAAATTACTGTTTTATCTGAACAAATTCATACAATTTTACCACCAGTTGCCACACCTAAAATAGTTTGTAGTTCATAAAATACATCAGATTTCAGGTGAGTGGGTTGAATATCTCTTTCAGTATTAAAAAGCAATATTTTGACTCTCTCTGTCTGTCTGCAAAAAAAGTTCAGTAGGTCATTGCAACTTTGTTTTTTACATTACTTTAACTCATTTTAAGTTATATTATATTGATTTGGTTTAGTGTGTAATTAAGTTGAAATGACTTGTACAAGCAAGTTGATTGTACTTACAAATGTAAGGCATCAACTGAACTCAAGTTGTAATGAATTGGTAAGTGTTGAGCGATTTGCAGTAAATATGTTAATAGACTTGAACTATACTTAGTATAAAATAAATGCATTTTAAATCTATTACTTTTTCACTAGGGTAGTCTAAATGTGGACATGATTTGATACCGTGAAAGTGAGAACATTTTAATTTTTTACGCTTACATTTTCTCTCTCTGCTGGTACAAATGACCTGAGGCTGTTTCTTCCACTGTGATCTGAATCATTCAGAGAGATGATGCATGATCGTCCAGATCTAGTGAACTAGGCTGGATAGTTTTCCTCACTTCAGCGCCGTCAGAATACAAATCGTGAGGTTCAGTGAGGTGAATGGATCTGCAGTCAGTGAAAGAGCAGTATGTGTTAGTATTCATGCTTTAAGATGATTTACAAGCAGTTATTCCAATGTTGTAATGTGCACAAAATTGAAAATGACATACAAGTACACTAATGCTATACAAGTACACTAACCACTGGCAAAATGAGTAGTAGTAAATCAAAAAATGTTGTTAACAAGAACAGTGCTTAAAAGAAAGATGAAGGAATCAAGCATCACTACAGTTGCATTCATTGTGCTATAATTGCATCAGTAACATCTCAGTCTAGAGAAAAGCTTTTCTTTTTTAGGCATTTTAAGACTAAGAAACAACTAAATATATTGGTCTTTGGCGTTATTAATGACAAGTGCATCGGCAGTAAATAAATAAATCCGACACCTGTCCTTATGTTCCGCCTGCAGCCACCAAAAATCTTTAGTTGACTTCTCCATTGTGTCCTTGAAATGGGTGATGTCCATATGAATAAGCTTAAGTCATTTATCGTGGTTCTAGAAATTACCAACTTTAAAAACTGCCGTGAGCACAAAACCACAACTTCCGAAAAGTGTCAACAGAGGGCGCTAATCTTCTAACACTGCTTCCCAATGCACGTACTATATGTGACCCCGGACCACAAAACCAGTCATTAGGATCCATTTTTTAAAGTTTGTTAGGATAGGACAATATTTGGCAAAGATACAACTATTTGAAAAACTGGAATTTGATGGTGGAAAAAAATCAAAACATTGAGAAAATCACCAATAAAGTTGACCAAATAAAGTTCTTAGCAATGCACATTACTAATTAAAAATTAAGTTTTGAATATATACCGTAGGAAATTTACAAAATATCTTCATGGAACATGATCTTTACTCCTTTACTTTACTCTTTATTTCCTAATGATTTTTGGCATAAAAAAATCGATCATTTTGAAAACTTTTGAAAGAATGAAGATGTGTACATTTTTCTTATTTTGCCAGAATATCATATTTTTTTCATTTAGTACTGCCCTTCAGAAGCTACAGGAGATACTTGCATGTTTCCCAGAAGACAAAATAAGTAGAATTTACCATAATACCATTTCACCCCTGGCTCTTAATGTACCGTGTTTCCTTCTGAAGCATCAGTGAACGTTTGAACCTTCTGTAATAGTTGTATATAAGTCCCTCAGTTGTCTTCAAGATAGATCTCAAAATCATAGTCATTGTTGGAAAGGGTTCAAATACACAAAAATGCTGAAAAACCAAAAAATTTATGTGACCTGAAGGATTTTGCTGAAGAACAGCAGACAGTTTAACTGTTCAGGACAAACAAGGTATTCATAAACAACTATAACATAACAAAAAACAAAACACAGCTGTGGATCATTCAGGTAACAACACAGTATGAAGAATCAAGTGTATGTAAACTTTTGAACGGGGTCGTTTTTATAAATTAAACAATTATTTTCTCTTGTGCACTATTTGTAAACGTCTTTTATGTGAAATATCTTGTTCAGGTCAATACATAAAAATAACATGCATTTTGTATTATCCCGATTATTTTGGTAAAATAATTAACATTTTGCAGTTTCTTCAAGATGTATGTGACCTCAGCTGTATGCCTAAATAGTAGTTTACAGCTATATAGGACCCATTACTACATTGGATTGTTAAATCTGGTATAGTTGGAAATTACCTTTATTGAACAGCTATCCAACAATTCTCCACAATTCTCCTCTGGACAACTTTAAAGGCGATACAGAGGCTATATGATTTTTCAACGACTGGACCAAAACAAATGTGCACTTCGGGCACACATCCGCTTTCCGTAATATTTACAGTATAAAAAGTGTAATGTCTATGGAATGTCCCCATAAAAATGACCATACTGTCAGATGGATAATAAGAATGACAACATGTAATTGTTGAAATGTATATAAATGTAAATATATATTCAGTGTTGTAGTAGATCTGGAGGGGTACTGGCCGACTGTCACACAACGCCTCCGTTTGGATGGTAAAATAATAGCAATGTCTAACGAACAGTACACTGGCTTTCATGATCTAAATCTGGAAATAAAAGTTTTGGGATTTTAAATCGATCTAAAACTGAGGGCAGTTATGATGTAAAATAAAATATGGAATATTTAAGATTTTGCACTATAGAGCATTAATTAAATCATTAAATTATTCACTTATATTGGTGTAGGTCATTGTTCATGTGAGCTTTTGTAGGGTCACATGTTTTTGCTTCCATTGAAGCACAAAATGCTCTATGAATCATTCTTAAGGTTTTGTACAAGGTCAGGTTTTGTACAAACTTGTGAAGATCATGCTGCTTGAGTGTTGCTGTTAAAGCAGATGATCAAATCTAAACCATTCTGAAATTTTTAAAATTGAACTTTTAATTCATATTGCTATGTTGATTATATAATCTGTGAAGGGGGAAAAACTGTATTCAATTAGAAGATCATTAGAAAAGCATTCTCACTAGTGGTTGAATGTTTATTGCATCCCACTGTGCTTAATCATCATGTCATTATGTGTGACAGATGACTACTGTCAAATATATGATTTGCTGGGATATTTGTATTTGAAATATGTCTGTGAAATGTAAATACCTGCTAGTTCATTGCTTAATATTTGAGAAACCTGTTGAATGAAAACCGCTGCATAATTTTCTTCAACAGCAGGTGGAGATAAAAGTCCATGAATCCACTCAAACCATACAACCCAGCAGCTGTAATGAGAACTCATTTCTTCTATATTCAGAGAAGTCAGAAATGACCATGAACTTTTCTCATGCATCTTATGGTTGCATATTTTTTGTTGTATTTTGCTGTTCAAACTCTAAAATCAATAGGCACACTGGTTGTTTCCCACCCGTTTGGATGACAGGCCTTTTTATACATTTCAGTGTAACACTTGAGTACTTTACATTTTATTCATCAAATCTGCTGCTAGATTTATGTGGAATAATAATGAGCCCTGTAGATCCAAGAGCTCACTAATAGTCTCTTTAAAAGAATGAAAAGCTTTGCCCTTCTGCTGCTCACTTTGACTTGAACCAGGGCAGGTGAAAGCATATCAAAGCCTCTCGCTGCCAAACGCTACTCTACACTTCATAATAAACAGATCTGCTGTGCCCCAACAAGCTCTTTGATCACTCACAGGAGCATATAGAATGATAAAAGCCCACATGAAGTGCGGGGCTGCTATCTGGAAATGATCCAAAGAGTTTAATGATGTTGAGAAAGTATTTGAACATTTGTAAATGTATGAATGTCATTGCATTAGATACAAAATATCAAACCTATATGATGCTGTAATATATACCAGTCAAAAGTTTTTAAACAGTAAGATTTTTTTTTTTTTTAAAGACGTTTCTTCTGCTCGCCAAACCTGCATTTATTTGATCCAAAGTACAGCAAAAACAGTAAAATTTTGGAAATATTCTTACTATTTAAAGTAATGGTTTTATATTTGAATATATTTTAAAATGTAATTTATTCCTGTGATCGAAGCTAAATACACTATAGCAATCAGTATATTTGTTTATTTATTTATGAATACTTTTATTTAGCAAGGATGCTTTAAATTGATCAAAAGTGATGATAAAGATGTTACAAAAGATTTCTGTTCTTCTCTAAATGTTCTATTTCTATATCAGAGAAACCTGAAAAAATGTTACCACTATAATAATTCTAAATGTTCGTGAGCAGCAAATCAGAATATTAGAATGATTTCTGAAGGATCATGTGACTGGATTAATGATGCAAAAAAATCAGCTTTGAAATCACAAGAATAAATTACATTTTAAAATATTTTCAAATAGAAAATTATTTTAATTAGGTAAAAATGAAAAATTGTACTGTTTTTGCTGGACTATAGATCAAATAAATGCAGGCTTGGTGAGCAGAAGAGACTTGTTTAAAAACATTAAAAATCATACTGTTAAAAAACTTTTGACTGGTAGTATATGGATGAGTATAAACTGACATAAAATAGACAAAACAAATTAATCAAATTTGTAGGTTAACATAAAAAGTCATGAATGAATGAATAAATAAACAACTTTGTATGGTCTATTTTAATCTATTTATGTCAACAATATAGTAGAAAGAATTAGAAAATGTAAAATGTTAGAAATTTCTATAATTATAAACCTGTTACATGTTATTATTTTACATTGTTTATTGAAAGGTTTTGTGTTTCGTATTTATTTTACTGTTTATTCACTCTTTTTTAAAAAACACACACACATGCACAACGGCAGCTTCCACTGTGACTCTATCAAGTGTGACAACATGCCCCGCTGCGGGGGGAGCGTTCTAGTCGCGTCGCGTCCGGTGTGGGACGCCTAGCGGACTATCAGCTCAGCACACTAACTTCTGTCAGCTCAGTGTTCAGTACGCAGCCCTGCGTTGAGGATATCGGTGAAACTCGCAGTCATTCGCGCTGCATTCAGCCTTCATACCATCCGACTGACCGCTGCGTGACGGCCATTCACGCCATTCAAGTCAACATCTTCAGGACTCGTGCGGTGTTTATTGATCACCGGTGCGGCGAGCGCGTTAAATGGATTAAAATGTGAATCTATGAGTTACTTTGCAGCAAAGGTAAGAGCTGATCGTATAAATGCACGTCTTTGCGTAGCTTTGCGTGAGTTTTTCTAGAGTAGCTAATATCAGCGGGTCTGTCGGTTTTCAAATGTTTTATAATGTGAGTCTTTTATAATGCAACTTTGATTTGTCTGACATAACCTGTGTGCGTTTGCTCAGTTGATCCATCTCTTTGCAGCATCTCCTAATGCACTAATCTGATCAAATAAAAGCAGTGTCATGTGAATATGGGTATATATGACATGCACTGCTGCACAGAAATGATTCACACAAACCTATTACACTGCATTCCTACTGCTGTTGCATTATGCATGGGGAGTACCTGAGAAAGAGGCTTTTTTTCACTGTCAGAAATCTCATACCAGACTAGATAGTGTAATTAAGTCAATCATAAGTACCACTGTTTTGCACTTTCCATTTAAAATCAACAGAGGTAAATAATTGAGCATCAGCAGCAGGATCTGTGGTTAAACGCATCTCTGTCTGTTTCTCTCTCCTCAGGCTGATATCTGACTGACATCATTCACCAGGCAGCTCTGGAACAGGATTTTAAAGATGGAGCTCTGGGTTCTGCCAGTATGTCGGATCAGCTTGATGTTGACAGTGATGTCGTCCACTGGTCAGGTATGATAAATGTCAAACATTGTTGAAGTGAAGTTAGTTATCGCTCATCTGAATGCAGTCAATCAGATTTTCTCTACAGTGTAATATTCTTAAATAATAGCTGCAGTGCTTTAAGTCACTTTTACAGCACTGGTTCTGGAATTACATTTAATATATAGTTCATATTCAGGCAAACTGTACTGTGATATCACAGTGAGCAGGTCAGGTTATTACTATGATGTTGTAGCATTGTTTAGCTGACAATGTTCTTGAAACTCATTTGTGTTTGCCAACATGATATATTGCCACATATAGTGCAGACTGCAAGTTGTAATCAGACTTAAAGTCATTTAGCATTTTTTATACTGGCTAGTCATCATAATGGTGACATCACGCAAGGGTTTGTGGGCGTTTGGGCCTTTCTTGAACCCCATAGTGCACTAATTTGTTGTCATCTGACAGAAAATTATGTTGAATTAAGTAAAGATCATGTTCCATGGAGATACTTTGTAAATTTCCTACCATGAATATATTAAAACTGAATTTTTTATTAATAATATGCATTGCTAAGAACTTCATTTGGACAAATTTAAAGGCGATTTTCTCAATATTTTGATTTTATTGCACACTCAGATTCCAGATTTTCAAATAGTTGTATCTCGGCCAAATATTGTCCTATCCTGACAAACCATACATAAATGGAAGCTTATTTATTCAGCTTACATATGATGCATAAATCTCAATTTCATAAAATTGACCCTTATGACTGGTTTTGTGGTCCGGGGTCACATATGTAGTACAAAAATGTATCAGATGTTTATGCTTTTGATATTTGTTTTGAATAATTGGTGTATAATTATAATTGTGTACCCATGCATGCCAAATCACATCAAGTCATTTTTGGTTTATATTGCACTTTTTCCTCCCAAAATATTTGATCAACATCTAAAAACAATTGCACTATATCTAACATTTTATGTTTTGTTTTGGTCAGTTTTAGTGATTTAGAGTTAGTTTAGTAAGTAGATAAATTGTTTCATATTTGACCATTTTGAGATTACCAGCCTTTTCGAAATACATTTAGTAAATTTTGTAAATTGAGCAATTTTATAAAACATTTTTAGACTTCCATATATGTTTACAGATTCAAAGTTAGGGGTTAATGCAATTTTTTATTGATTTATTTTTTTTAATGAAATTTCTTATGCACGAAGGCTGCATTTATTTGATTAAAAATAGTTTTAAAAAAATTTAACAATATACTTAAAAAAAATAATTTTAAAATGTAATTTATTCCTGTGATGCAAAGCTGAATTTTCAATTGAATTTTTGTGCTGCTTAATATTTTTGTGAAAACTGTGATTTTTTTTCCCAGGATTTTTTGATGAAGTTTATTTAATTGAATTAATTTTTTTTACAGGGTAAAAAACTTTATGACTTTATGGTCACTTTTAATCAATTTAATGCGTCCTCGCTGTATAAAAATTAAATTAAATTAAATTAAATTATGTATACTTTTTTTTTTTTACTGATCCCAAACTTTTAAAAGGAAACTTCATTTTCTGTCATTTAATATATTATATTGTAACATATCAGACATCAGCTGAGGGTGGCTTTGGATATCATATCTGTATCAGCCATTAAAACCCCATATGTGACCCTGGGTTGTCTGAAGTAGTCTGAAGTAGCACGGGTATATTTGTAGAAATAGCCAAAAATACATTTTATAGGTCAAAATTACAGATTTTTCTTTTATGTCAAAAATCATTAGGATTTTAAGTAAAGATAATGTTCCATGAAGATATTTTACCGTAAATATATCAAAACTTAATCTTTGTTTAATATTTTTGATTATGCATTGCTAAGAACTTCATTTGGACAACTAGGCGATTTTCTCAATATTTTGATTTTTTTGCTCCCTCAGATTCCAGATTTTCAAATAGTTGTATCTTGGCCAAATATTGTCCTGTCCTAACAAACCATAGAAAAAATGTACCCTTATGACTGGTTTTGTGGTCCAGGGTCATAGGCTGACCAGTTTGTATGAGAGTGAATTTGCAATGCAAATATATATGTATATATATGTGTGTGTGTGTGTATATATATATATATATATATACATATCAACTCAGATATTCTACCCAAACATCACAGCAACAGACACGCCCAAATCAGCTCTCTCCTCAAGCCTCTCAAGTCGGCTCATAGTCATGCGCTTCATCGTAGGTCCGGAGGGAACCTTTAGCGTTGCCTTCTTTTTTTGTAAGAAACAGGTTATATATAGAGGTCTGGTGTGGATGTTAATGGAAGAGCTGGCAAAGACGTGGACGCCAGCCTAATCCGGTACAATAGGGCCACTCGATAAGAGCAATTTACACCATGGAGCTGCCACCTAAAGTGGCCAAATCTCTTTGTCCAACGCGCCGGTACATGAATAACGACAGCTGAAACCCAAATCCTTCCTTTGTGGGATTCCGAACGAAATGGATGTGGAAAGACGGAGGAGAGAGCAGGTAGCAGGTAGTGGCATTAATGCAGCAGTGCACTCTGGGATAAAGTTACAGTCGGCCACGTCGAGCGCCTTTTCCATGCACGCACCATTTGGCTAGTGTCATTCATTCCCTAGTTTGTACGTGAGCTGACGGACAGCAGCAGCGCTCTCTTTACGCCGTTTTATACCATGTCAGAATTTATCATTTCCAATTTGCTGACTGAAGCAGGTGACTGTGGCCATCCATCTTGGAGAGAACAGGTTTCTGCTGGAGTCTAAATTGAAATTTGATGTGCATTTATCCAGAGTCTCCATTAAAGCTCTTTGCAGTAATCTTTCAGAATAATATTTGTTCTATGGGCTAAACACTTCGGCTTGATTTATGCGCGCGTGGGAGCCGCCGCTGGGACTCCTTAAGAAGCTGTGAGTTTCAGCACTGAAAGCGAAGTGGAGTCTAACAGGTGTTTTCACTACTCTTTTCCCACATCTCCTATTTTCCTGCTTTTCCTATTAGAGAGCGGCTCTGCTCTTTCACCTCCCTCTGGCAGCGCGTTCCTCCTGCTAGATGCGCTCACGCACACGTGCACATCTTTCTCATGAAAGAACTGCAGGGTCGAATTGTGTTAGATGTGGGATTTGGTGGGCAGACGTATTTAATTTTGCCTTGTGTTCAACCTGATAAAAAGAGAAAACTCACAAGGTCTCGGCTGAATCGGAGTGTGGAGTTCTATTGGTGTTTTATCTGTGGGTAGTATTGTGCCAGAAACATATTTCCCCAAATACACAGACGTGAATTGCACTGCCATCTGTCTGTCAGTCTATCTATCTATCTGTCTGTCTGTCTGTCTGTCTGTCCATCTATCTATCTATCTATCTATCTATCTATCTATCTGTCTGTCTGTCTGTCGTCTGTCTGTCCATCCACTGTCTGTCTGTCTATCTATCTATCTATCTATCTATCTATCTATCTATCTATCTATCCTATCTATCTGTCTATGTATCTGTCTGTCTGTCTGTCTATCTATCTATCTATCTATCTATCTATCTATCTATCTATCTATCTGTCTGTCTGTCTGTCTGTCTGTCCGTTTCGTCCATCTGTCTGTCCTCTCTCTATCAATCTATCTGTCTGTCCATCCGTTCGTCCATCTACAGTCATGTGAAAAAGTTAGGACACCCTAATGAATTCCATGGTTTTCCGTATCAGGACATAATAAAAAAAATGGTCCTTGGCTGGTCTTAATTTCGAAAATAAAAACTCAGATGAACAACAACACATGAACAATTGCACCGTGTCATTATTTACTAAACAAAAATAAAGCCAAAATGGAAAAGCCATGTGTGATAAAGTTAGGACACCCTTACTGTTAACATTGGAATTAAGAGGGTAAATAACAGTCAAGCACTGATAATTAAATACCTTTGATTAACTGATCATCAACAAGTCTGAGCGCCTCTATAAAAGCATGAGCTTTGGTAGTCTGGTCTGGAGCTTTCAGGTGTTTATTAACACAATGCCAAGGAGGTAAGACATCAGCAATCATCTTAGAGAAGCACTTGTTGCTGCCATCAATCTGAGAAGAGTAATACGGCCATTTCCAAACAATTTGAAGTTTATTCACAAGTGGAAGACATTTATAACAGACACCTCTCCTTCCAGGAGTGGACGTCCCAGAAAATTCACCCCAAGATCAGACCGTGTAAAGCTCAGAAATGGCAGACAACCCAAGAACTACAACTCAGACTCTGCAGGCCTCATTTCATGACAGTACCATTAGAAAAATATGGGACACAAATGGCATGTTTGGAAGGCTTGGCAGAAGAAAGCCTCTTCTCTCTAAAAAAAAAAACATTGCAGCACAGTTTAGGTCTACAAAGTTGCATCTGAACAAAATACAAGTCTTCTAGAATAATGTCCTTTGAACAGACAAGACTGAAGTGGAGATGTTTGGCCATAATGCACAGCACCAAGTTTGGTGAAAACCTAAAGAGCATATCAGCACAAACACCTCATACCAAAAGACAAGCATGCTGGAGGAGGGCTGATCATTTTGGGCTTGTTTTGTAGCCACAGGACCTGGGCACCTCACAGTCATTGAGTTATCCATGAACTCCTCTGTATATCAAAGTATTCTAGAGTCAAATGCGAGGGCATCTGTCCGACATCTTGGGCCAAAATTGGGTCATGCAACAGGACAATGATCCCAAGCACACCAGCAAATCTACAACAGAATGGATGAAAAGAAAAGAATCAATGTGTTGCAATAGCCCAGTCCATGTCTAGAGCTCATCCTGACTCAAATGCTGTGGTGAGAGCTGTGCATAAGCAAATGCCCACAAACCTCAATAAACTGGAGCAACATTGAAAAGAAGAGTGAACCAAATTCCTCCAGAACGATGTGAGAGACTGATAAAGTCACACAGAAAATGAATGCTTCAAGTTATTTCTGCTAAAAGTGGATCTACAGGCAATTGATTAGGGTGTCCTAACTTTGTCACACATGGCTTTTAACTATTGGCTGTATTTTCCTTAAATAAGTAATGACACTGCGTGATATGTCATGTGATGATGTTTATGTGAGGATTTATTTTCCAAATTTTAAGACCTGCCAAGGACCAGATAATTTTTTATTATGTCCTGATACAGAAAACCATGAAATTCAATAGGGTGTCCTAACTTTTTCACATGACTGTATTTATCTATCTGTCTGTATGTCTGTATGTCTGTCCGTCCATCCGTCTATATCTCTGTTTGTTACCTTCCAATTCAGGAAATGAAGTAGAATTTAAAAGGCCTTCTCAGTTCATTTCTGCACATCCTGTTGCATACAGAATGCTCTTAGATCTGCTGAACTGCAGTTCTTTCAGCTCTCGTATTCTTCAATAGTTTGCTGCACTTTGGCAGCAGGTTCTTATTAAGCTCTTAAATTCACTTGTTTGGATAATTCAGCACCTAACACTTCATCTCAGCGGAGCAACCGTTATTCTGGAGGGACAGAAAGCACGCACTTCTTCTCCCAGAGAAATGTAACATTTAAGAAGAAGCTCAGAGGTTAAATGAGTACATAGTCAACAATTACGGGCCAGAGTAGATTTTGAAATAGCGATTCTAGCTTGGCTTATAGCGTAGATTATGACAAGCAGATGTTGCACTAACCTTGTGCCTGATTGCTTTTTATTGCATTGTGTTTTCAAGGGTATTGATATTCTCAAGTTCTCAATTGAAGCCATTTGTGCCCTCTTTTTCAGTGTCACCATCTCCTTCATTTTAGGGAGCGCTTGCTTCACTTTCCATATTTTCCATTTTTTATTCCCAATTTACAGATTCAGAAACATTACTGAAGGCTTGCATTGTAGGCGGACGAACAAATGAGCCTTTTGTTGTCTCTGCCTTTCATAGACGGGAAATGCATAACAATGCGCTCTTTCTATCACATTGTGAAGTTTTCAAATCATTTTTTGGGATAGTTTTCACCATTGACAAGGACCGTAGAGAGACGACCGGAAATTATACAGCGGTGAGAGGAGGAATGAAAATGGGTTGAATTCGAACCTTGGAGGTTGCTTTTTCATTGCAAACAAATGAGGTGTGTTATGCCGCCTACCTTTTGGAACAGGCTCCGTGTTGATGATGCCTTAAAATGCGCACTAGCTTGGAACAAAGCCAGGATGGTAAACAGCGCTGGAGACGTGTTCATCAACACACAGACGAGCAGAACAACAGCTCTATCTCCCATGTCATTTCTGGCTAGCACTCAGCAGATATTGTGTTTGCGTGCGTGCGTGTGTATTTAAATGAGCAAGCATGCTGTGCTGGAGGACAGTGTGAAGTTTTCAGCGGAGTTGTCAGACAGCAGTATGAAAGCTTTGCACGCTCAGTGCTGTTGTATTGTGGGTCCAGAGACACTACGGCTGCAGCTCCAGCCTGTTTGAACAGCTGACACCTAAAGCAGAGACAAAAAAACTGGCTCCAGACAGCCTCATCGCTAAGAGCCGGGAATAGGCTGTGGATGTTTTAGTGTGTGTTTCAAGTGTGCACTTGTATGTCTGTATATTTGTTCTTTATGGATGAACAAGAAGGCTACAGGGGCCCCCATAATAATTACACACTTAAGCCATACTTAAAAATGTCTGAATGTTATTGTATTGCATAAAATCTAAAATAAAGTGTTTTAGAGCACAAGCAAACATTTTATAAATATATCTGTAACCCTGAGGGGAACTGACTAAAAATATCATCCACTAAAAATGAACAAAACTGTTCTAAAAATGCATTTTTTGATATTTTGTATGTAATCCAGTAACATTCAGACATTTTTAATGTGAAGTAGAAAAATGTTTTTTTAATTACATTTAAATGTCATTTAACAAACTTCAAAAGGAAGCCAGAGTAGAGCAATCCAAATTTTCATATTTAATAAAAATGGCAGGTTATGTGTTAACAGAGGCTTTGACCTCCACAGGAAAGTGTTACGTCATGGAAGGGTGATTTTACAATGTTGCTAGGTAGCAAAAAATGGAATTTTGAAGCATTCAAATCTCTTCATAAAGGCTGACAGATTTTAAACTCATTTTTGCTGCTTTGTACTCGGAAAATATCATTGATGAGGCAAAATCATGTGGCCTTCATGTGTTCTGTAGCTTCACAATATCTGCTGATGGTTCAAAGGGTGTTAATGTTTTGATTTATTGGTCCATGCAGAGCCATAAATACACAGCTGCTTTTAATTGCAGTTTTACAGATAAACTCTTAAATCAATGCAGCACATAAATATGTTACTCTGAGACAGACAATTCCCGAGTGCAGGATAATCGTTCTGCAGTAAATCATTGAATCCCAAATATTGTTTTGCATCTTTAAATTCATGCATGATGTAAATCCGGATGTAGGTCTGGTTTAAATATACATATACAGCTGAAGTCAAACGTTTCAGAATCTGCAAAATGTTATTTTACCAAAATAAGAGGGATCATTCAAAATGCATGTTATTTTTAATTTAGTACTGACTTGAATGAGATATTTCACATACAAGATGTTTACGTATAGTCAATGAGAGAAAATAATAGTTGAATTTATAAAAATGACCTCGTTCGAAAGGTTTACATACACTTGATTCTTAGTGCTGTGCTGTTACCTGAATGATCCACAGCTGTGTTTTTTTTGTTTAGTGATAGTTGTTCATGAGTCCCTTGTTTGTCCTGAACAGTTAAACTGCCTGCTGTTCTTCAGAAAAATCCTTCAGGTCCCACAAATTTTTTGGTTTTTCAGCATTTTTGTGTATTTGAACCCTTTCCAACAAGGACTGTATGATTTTGAGATCCATATTTTCACACTGAGGACAAAATGATTGACTCATGCAACTATCACGGAAGGTTCAAATGCTCACTGATGCTCCAGAAAGAAACACGATGCATTAAGGGCCAACATTTGAAAACATTTGGAATTTGAAGATCAGGGTAACTTTAACTTATTTTGTTTTCTATGAAACATGTAAGTATATTCTGTAGCTTCTGAAGGGCTAAATGAAAAAATAAATCTTCATTCTGTTCAAAAGTTTTCACCCCCGGCTCTTAATCCATTGTGTTTCCTTCTGAAGCATCAGTGAATGTTTGACCCTTCTGTAATAGTTGCATATGAGTCCCTCAGTTGTCCTCAGTGTGAAAAGATGGATCTCAAAATCATACAGTCATTGTTGGAAAGGGTTCAAATACACAAAATACAGAAAAACTAAAGAATTTGTTGGACCTAAAGGATTTTTCTGAAGAACAGCAGGCAGTTTAACTGGTCAGGACAAACAAGGGATTAATGAACAACTATCACTAAACAAAAAAAGGTAACAACACAGCATTAAGAATCAAGCGTATGTAAACTTTTGAATGTCATTTTTATATATTCAACTATTTTTTCTCTTGTGGACTATGTGGCCGTCTTTTATGTGAAATATCTTATTCAGGTCAGTACTAAATAAAAAATAACATGCATTTTGAATGACTCCTCTTATTTTGTACGAAACTTTGGACTTCAACTGTATTTGGCATATAATGTTAAAGCTGTTGGGTTTAAATCATTCATGAGTTTGCAGTCTGCATATATCTTGTGATTATGTCTTTCTTGTCATGCATGAGTTTAAACATTTGCTTTTAGACAGCTTTATTTATCCTGTATCTTTTTACCGAAGGTGTCATGTAAGTGCTTGAGGTTTTTGAATCCAGAATAAAGAGTGAAAATGCAAAAGAAAGTCTGTAGATTGTGTGTGAGCCTCCATCAGTTATGCGAAAGGGTAAAAGAGCTCTTATCTGTATGTTTTGACATGTACTGCTCGTCATGAATTCTCTCTCTCTCAATCTGTGGTGAGTCGAGTTGAACTGAAAGGCTCATTCATACATAGTTACTGTGTGGCCATTCACTCCGACCAGCTGTAAACAGACTCGCTGCCTTTTTGCACCCGCTGCACTGCTAATCTGTTGGATGGGACCCCCTCTCTCTCTCTCTCTCCCTCTCTCTCTGACATGGCAAATTGGCTCTTGACACTAAGCCTTGGCACATATTTCATGAATCCATTAATGGGCCCAGTCAGCCTTTGATAGAGAGCGTGACATTATGCTTAGTTCAAGACCTTAAAAGAAAAGTTCACCCAAAAATGACAATTTTATCATCAGTTAGTCATGTCTATGCTATTTCAAGCCTCATATTATTTTCATTCTTCAGTGAAACACAAAAAGAGCTAAAATGCAAGGAAAATGGATGGTGATTTATACCGTCAAGCTCCAAGAGGGACAAAAAGTGCCCTCTGAAGTCCTCTGAAGTCATCCTCTCTTTTGCAGTCCGATTTGCTGTATACTTTATTTTAAACGTTGCTATGAACTCTTAAAAAATAAAGATTCCAAAAGGGGAAAGAATAATATTTTTCTTAACCCTTTTCCACTATAAAGAACATTTTGTGCATTGGAAAGGTTCCAAAGATGTTAAAGGTCTATCATAGAACCAAAGATTCCAAAAAAGAACTTTTAATTTTTTAATTAAGTGCGTCGTGACTGGTCACATGACACACCAGAAGTAACGACGCTAAACCTGATGTAATCAAACCTGATTTAAAGAGGCACTATTTTGGAAATTAACTTATTTCCTCTTTCTGCTTTAGAACTTTCATGTTTAATCTACTTTTTATGACTTTTTAATCATTGGAATGTATAAATCACGATCCACTTTCAGTGTGTCAAGAAGCAGCTTGGCTATTCTGTCTAGTGTCTCGTTTTGAGATTCAAAGAAGAATGAAAGTAAAATGAGATTGAAACCATATGAGGGTGAGTAAATGATTGCAAAATGTTCATTTGGGGGTGAACTATTTCTTTGAATGTCTAGGATAATTCATTTGAAAAGTAATATTTTTAGATGTGAGCCTCCGTAAACGTTGATTGTGGCTCAGCTTGTAGGTTCTGCCTCATTTCACAAATCTCCAGTTGTTGAAAGGACTGTGATATCCGACTGCCACCAGATCCTTTGCAATTTAACAGTAAGATAACTGGTTTAGGACCAAGTGTACCACATCCCAGTGTTATTTTAGTATTATTTATATACTGTACTATTATAGTGTTTATTCATATTACAAATTAGCTTTTTCTTTTTATATTTGCAGTTCACAATCATTTTAGTTTATGATTTGATCATTTGTTGTTCTTTTGTCATTTTTATTTTGATTTTTTAGGGCTGCCAAACAATTAATCGTGATTAATCGCATACAAAATAAAAGTTTGAGTTTGCCTAATGTGTGTGTGTACTGTGTGTAATTATTATGTATTTATAGATACACACAAATTAATGCTTATATATTTAAGAGAAATATGTTATTTATGTACAAAATGTTTTATTTATATATAATATAAATTATATAAATATTGTAATAAGTACATATACTTGTAAATATTTCTTAAATATATACATGAATGCGTCTGTATTTATATATACTTAAAAATTTCACATAGTAGACACACGTATATTAGGCAAACTTAAACTTTTATGATTAATTGCAATTAATCGTTTGAAAGTCCTAAAAAGTAATAATAAAATGACAAAATAACAACAAATCACCAAATCATGAACTAAAATCACTGTGAACTACATTAATCACGATTAATCATTTGACAGCCCTTTTTCCCATACAATATTTATATTTTGTTTTATTTTAGCTTAATTTCAATTAATTAAAACTATTTGTAATAGTTTTTATTTTAATTGACTATAACTGCACTGCTACATCCATACTATATATTCATATTTTACAAAATGTGCATAATATGAACTTAAGTGTAGCAAGCATTACAAATTTTTGGTAGTTTAAATACTCTTTTCTGTCAGGTTTAATGTGCTTAGTCCACTGTAAGTACGTTATTTACTGAATGATTTCCTGAAACGTGTAAATATTGTGACTCTGTGGTGCAATCAAAACATTACTCTGTTTGTTTGAGCATCATGACCAACCTGATGTAGCAATGCAACATTGACTTTGGAGCACAATTACATATTTGGACCAGTGAAAAATGGGACGAGTGTTTAAGAAATCTGTTTGAAAACTGCCCTAATTTTTGTAATTACATTACCAGTGGCAGACTAATTACATACAGCTTCTCTAATAGCTTCATTTTGATTAGGTGCAACATTAAAGGAATGAGAGTCCAGACAGCTGACAAAAACAATAATCCTCCACTGAAGATGTCCATTCCCTGTTGTCCTTTCACATCAAAATGTTTTTTTTTACTTGTAAATGGTGCTTAATCTGTGCATATTTCTCTCCTGATTAAGACTAGATGACTTTTTCAATGGAGAAAGCAAAATAGTGGATAGAGGAGTCTCAGTGAAGTCTTAATGATGGATTTGTTTCTTACAAACGCACAGCTTATTGCTTCACAATGCATTAATTGATGGACTGGAGTGGTTTGGATTACTTGTGGATTATTGTGATGTTTTTATCAGCTGTTTGGACTCTCATTCTGACGGCACCCATTCACTGCAGTGGATCCATTGGTGAGCAGGTGATGTAATGCTAAATTTCTCCAAATCTGTTCTGATGAAGAAACAAACTTCTTGAATGGCCTGAGGGTGAGTACATTTTCAGCAAATTTCCATTTCCATTTTTGGATAAACTATTCCTTTAAGACCAAGCAGTAGCTTTTGCCAGTTTACTGTATTGCCAGTGGACTGAAACCTTTACATGTGTTAGTGTTACTAATGCCACTTACCAAAGCAGTTTGAGAGTATGTTATGTCACCTAATTAATATTCATGAGAATATAGCTTTCATAAGGTCATTCTTGGAGCACTGACACTTTCTAATTTTACTTCCAGCGTGATCTGCATATGAAGTTGGCGTGCTGTTCATATGCATCGCTACACTCGCAGTATTTAATTCAGTCGTGTGAACTGCTTACCCAGCGCTGAGGCACTTCCTGAAGGAGCCTTGCTTTGTAAATACAGTAAACTGTGTGTTCTCTCACCTTTACTATTTATTATTCTCAGGAAGTATTTCAATCTCCGCACTGAAGCGCCTCAAGCGGCTTTTGGATTTACATATGGTAGATATCCAGGAACGGTTCACCTCAGTGTTTTTCGACCTCAAATCATCTCTTGCATCCTCATTTTGTAACAAAAATAGAAAAACACAATCAAAATGCAGTTCGATTGTGGAGGAGGTGAAGTTCATGACTGTTCAGACTGATGGGGAATCATTTCAATTACAATTTGTAACAAGTTCTGTTCCTCAGGGGCTTCAGTCATGACGTTAGCAAACGATGATTCTGTCTATGGATTTTCTGTGTCCAGCTGATTCTTGATGATTGTTTTTATCAGATGCATTCTCAACAAACTGATTTGCAAAAAATGCATCATGAGTACAGATAGCTAAAATGTTCCATGCTGAGCTATACTTCTGTATGAAGAACACAGAAAGTCATTAATGTGACGTTGTAATTCAGATTTGTAATCTGTTAGTTTTAAATAAGGTGACCAAATTTCAAAAATAGAAATGAGGGACATTTACGTACTCAGTGGTCATAATGTCATTGAAATCTTATTTGTTATTGCTTATGAATTGAAAAGCTTGGAAAATACATTTATTTAAAAATATATATATTTTATACAAAAATGATTAGTATGTTTGTCCTAAATAATTTTAATACATTTCACCAAAAATCATACTATGAAAAAAGGTAATTAGTAATGTTTGAAAACAGTAAAGAGATCAAAAACGTATTATATTAAAACAAAATTACAACTTTATAAATATACACTTTACAAAAGTTTAAAAAATATGCTAAATTAAACGACTTCAACAAATATTTTTAACATTTGGTAGCTGTATTAAATATTTTCATTTCCACAAATTGACATTCACAACTTTTTCAACTTTTCAAATGTAATTGCATGTTTGTGCATTGGAAATTAATATTTATTATCCCTAATTAGGCTTATTATTTTGTATTTTAGGTATGTGCTTTTTGCAAATATAATTGTTTTAAGTGTAAAATATGAACTTTTGGTCTTCCTTAGTTAAAATATTGGAAATTTACTTTGAGCTACTGTAAAATCCATTAGCATCATACCTAACTACCTTTTTTCTTGATAATAAAAGATGCATGTAACTTCTTCAAAACAAGCATTATTAAACATAACTGCAGAAAAATTACTGTTTTCAAATTTTCTTTTTAAAAAACTCCCTTTGTCTGCCAATAAATATATTTACATGCACAATCTTACACTGATTATTAAAAGATTAGTTCACTTCCATAACAAAAATTTCCTGATAATTTACTCACTCCTGTGCCATCCAATATGTTCATGTCTTTCTTTCTTCAGTCGTAAAGAAATTAAGGTTTTTGAAGAAAACATTCCAGGATATTTCTACATATAGTGGACTTCAATGGGAGCCAATGGGTTGAAGGTCCAAATTGCAGTTTCAATGCAGCTTCAAAAGGCTCTACACGATCCCAACCAAGGAATAAGGGTCTTATCTAGCAAAAGAATTGCTCATTTTCTGGAAAAATGTAAAAGTTTATGTAATCACAAATACTCATCTTGCACTGGTTCTCCAATGCAGATGTATGATGCAATCACGTGCTGTTAGTTCTTCATTTGTCTACTTGAGTTCAAAAAGGTAGGGTAGGGTGAAAAACTCCATCTAATTTTCTCCTTCAACTCTAAAATCATCCCACATCGTTGTTTTACCTTATCTGACTTTCTTTGCATGTTCGTTTTGTAAACATTGGGTTGGTACTTCTGCCTACGTCACTTGTGACCTTTTTAACGTGACTACATAATGCGTGAAGTCGAGCTGGTGCAAGACGAATATTGTGGTCAAAAAGTATACAATTTTTTATTTATTTATTTTTTTTGGAAAATAACCAATTATTTTGCTAGATAAGAACCTTATTCCTCAGCTGGGATTGTGTAGCACCCTTTGAAGCTGCATTGAAACTGCAATTTGGACCTTCCACCCGCTGATCTCCGTTAAAGTCCGCTGTATAGAGAAAAATCCTGCAATGTTTTCTTCAAAAACCTTAAAGGAGCAGTTCACTTCCAGAACAAACATTTACAGATAATTTACTCACCCCCTTGTCATCCAAGATGTTCGTGTCTTTCTTTCTTCAGTCATAAAGAATTTGTTTTTTGAGGAAAACATTTCTGGATTTCTCTCCATATAGTGGACTAATATGGTGTCCTGAGTTTAAACTTCCAAAATGTAGTTTAAATGCAGCTTCAAAAGGGCTCTAAATGATCCCAGCCAAGGAAGAAGGGTCTTATCTAGTGCAACGATCGGTTATTTTCTTAAAAAAAAAAAAAAAAAACAGACAATTGATATACTTTTTAACCTCAAATGCTCGTCTTGTCTAGCTCTGCGTGAACTCTGTGCATTCCGGTTCATGACAGTATGTCAAAAAACTCACATCTCATTTTCTCCTTCAACTTCAAAATCTCCCTACATCGCCGCAGAAGTACCAACCCAGTGTTTACAAAGTGAACATGCAAAAAAGATCAAACGTCCTTTACAAAAAAGGTAAAACGGCATTGAAGGACAATTTTGAAGTTGGAGGAGAAAATGAGATGTGAGTTTTTTGACATACTGTCATGAACCAGAACACACAGAGTTCACACAGAGCTAGACAAGACAAGCATTTGAGGTTAAAAAGTATATAAATTGTATATTTTTGA
Organism: Labeo catla; assembly: GCA_012976165.1. Taxonomy (NCBI): domain Eukaryota; kingdom Metazoa; phylum Chordata; class Actinopteri; order Cypriniformes; family Cyprinidae; genus Labeo; species Labeo catla. The sequence goes on from VONZ01000464.1 coordinate 395,688, forward strand.
AGCTGCATTTAAATTGCATTTTGGAAGTTCAACATTGGAGGCACCATAGAAGAAATCCTGAAAAAACATAATTTCTTTACGACTGAAGAAAGAAAGACATGAACATCTCGGATGACATGGGGGTGAGTAAATTATCAAGAAATTTTTATTCTGGAACTGAACTAATCCTTTAATAATAACGCAACAAAGGTTATGCAAATGCATTAAACTGTGTTCTTTTGTCAGTTAAATGCCATAAATCTGTTGATTAATCTGTTGAATGTGTTTAATCAAAAACAGATCTGGTATGAAACACCATTTTTTTTTATACATCTAATCAATTCCTGATTGATAAAATCAAGTCAAATATTCATGTATAAAAAAGGAAAATAAGTTGCAAATGCCATTTCATGTTGAGGTTGAGCTTAATGAAGTTGAAAGAGGGAATTTATCTTCTCCCTCTCAACCCCCCACTTTATTTTGGGTGGTATGGACAAGTGTGAGTTATGGATGTTAGGGCCATTAAATGCTTAGCGGTAAATCCCGAGCTTCCTGCTGAGCCAAGGCTGGACGTTTCCCACAGGCAGACGCTGTGGATACAGGATATTTTTTTTTTTTTTGTAGAGAGGACGGGGACTTTTTTGTTGGTATTAGAGGTGGAGGAGGCAGGGTTAAGAGTTAGCGAGGTGGAGTGGCGTTAAGATGACGCGTTAAGGGGTGTGATTAGAAACAGAAGAGGTTTGGCCAGTGGCGAGCCGGCCTGGAGTCAAACGCGGCAGTGCTGGTGCTTGTAGGGAGGGTGATAAGAAGCGTTAACTGTTAAGGAGGTTAAGAGCAGACGAGGTGGGGTCACGGACTAGAGTAAATATAACAGTGGAAGGCAGAATTATCTTGGGCTGCTTCCAGACTCAGACATATTTCAGAAATGGAAATATTTTAGTGTGATTAACTGTGAAGTATTGCAACAATGTGTACAGTTTGTACCCTCATAAATATCTCAATTGTCGAGACTTTGCCTCAGCGGGCCAATATGAGCAAATGTTTTGTGTTTTGGTGAAAAGAATATTGCTCTGTTTTAAAAACTTGGACTGCCTTGCTAGCGTTCAATCTGAAATTTACCATTGTAAGTGAAAGATTTGGAACGTAACGCTCTTGTGTCATACAGATAGCATTCGGGAGAATCAGGTCACTAGTGATTTCAACAGAGTTGGAATTTTAGCACATGTTGCTAATTAAATTATATGATACTCTAATAAGAATAAACACACATAGCACAGGCAAATATTAAGGTTGAACCAGTGTTGTCACATGGACTATTTTAACAATGTCCTTACTACATTTCTGGGACTTGAATGTTTTAGTTGTGTTGCTGTCTTTGCTGTCTTTTCATCAAAAATATCTTAATTTGTGTTCCGAAGATGAACGAAGTTTCATTTTTGGGTGAACTATACCTTTAAAAGAGGTTCCCATTCAGGCAGCTCAGTAGGTTTTGGAACGGAGCCAATGCCACCTCAAAACAAATATCCTATACTATGGTAATCTGTACTATGTCCAGGTACCCAAATAGATCAGGAACAGCTGTTTGCAGATCCTCACGTTTACCCAACTCCCATTCTCAAGGTCAGCCAGAGCCCTCTCAGAATTCCTCAACTGGATTTTCCCCAAACACGTCACCCGAGCTCTGCGAGCACGGCTCACGGGGTGGTCATCAATGCTGGCGGGAACTGTTGACTTTAGGGTTATTGTGTTATAACCTCTTTTTATTGGTTTTTCAGAAGCTCAACAGTGCACAGAAGCCATCAGTCAAGCTGGATTATTGGCTGGTTGTGGAGTCGATAATGGAAGCCCATTTTGACACTGAATAAAAAATGTAATTGCGACTTTTTATTTCACAGTTCTGACTTTTTTCCTCCCAATTGCACGTTTACGTCTTGCAATTCTGACTTTCTTCATAGAACTGTGAGATATAAACGTGCAGTTGTGAGTTATAAAAAGTTATAAAATGTTGCAAATGTGTTTATAAAGTCAGAACTGTGAGATAAACTTGCAATTCTTATGAAAAAAAAAAATCAGTCCAAAGAATTGGACTTTATAGCTTGCAATTCCGAGTTTATAGCTCACAATACAGAGAAAAAAGTCAGATTTGCAAGATACAAAGTGAATTGCAGAAAAAAGAAAAGTTAGAATATGTCAGATATAAACTTGCAATAGTGAATTTATATTGTTGAATTTATACAATTCTGACTTTTTAACTTGTAATTGGAAGTTTATATCTCACAATTCTGAGAAAAGAAGTCAGAATTGCAATATACTGTATAAACTTGTATTTGTGACAGAAGAAATGAGAATTGCAAACGGTAAACTTGCAATTGAGATATAAACTCGAAATTGTGAGAAAAGAAGTCTGAATTGTGAGATATAAACTTAAAATTGTGAGAAAAAGGTCAGAATTGTGAGAAAAAAGTAAAAATTGTGAGAAAAGAAGTCAGAATTATGAGATATAAAAACGAAATCGCAAAAAAAAGTCAGAATTGTGAGAAAAAAGTCTGAATTGCAACATATAAACTCGCAAGTGTGAGAAAAGAAGTCAGAATTGCATAATACAAACCTGCAATTGTGAGAAAAAGGTCAGAATTGTGAGGAAAAAGTCAATTGTAAGATATAAACTTGAAATTGTGAGAAAAAAGTCAGAATAACGAGATATAAACTTGAAGTTATGAGAAAAAAGGTCATAATTGTTACAAAAAAGACAACTGCAAGACATAAACCTGCAGTTGTGAGAAAAGTCAGAATTGTGAGGAAAAAAGTCAGAATTGTGAGATACAAACTCAAAATTGTAAGAAAAAGATTAGAATTGTGAGGAAAAAAGTCAGAATTGTAAGAAAAAGGTCAGAATTGTAAAGAAAAAGTCAACTGTGAAATATAAACTTGAAATTGCGAAAAAAAAGGTCATAATTGTTACAAAAAAACAGAATTGCAAGACATAAACCTGCAATTGTGAGAAAAAAAGTCAGAATTGTGAGGAAAAAGTCAGTTGTGAGATATAAATTTAAAATGATGAAAAAAAGGTCATAATTGTTAGAAAAAAGACAGAATTGCAAGACATAAACCTGCAATTGTGAGAAAAAGGTCAGAATTGTGAAAAAAAAAGTCAGAATTGGGAGATATAAACTCAAAATTATGAGAAAAGTTGCAATTGCCTTTTTTTTGGTGGAAACAGGCTTCTATAATTGATGGTTTACTCTGGTGTGTTTTTGGAAACTTACTAACGTTCAACCTAGTGTAGAAATGAAAGGATGTATTTGATTGGTGCTCAGAAAGGTAGGTTCCTCCTCCAGTGATCTGCTCTTGTTTACACATCTCAATAAGCAACCTCCTAATTGTTTTAGGAAGCAAGTTGTCTGTAATTGCCTTGTAAGTATGTAAGTTTATGTATGTTTAGATATGTGAATGAGTGTTTGGCAACTGCCAAGCTTTACCTTAGTTACCCAGAAACACTTGCTGGCTTGTTGCGGAGCACATTTGTCACAGGTGTCAGGTTGATAAAAGTGTTACCATGCCATGTACCTCCGTCCTCTTGAGCTCTTGCTTATTAAAGTACCTTCAGAAGATAACAGAGGTCAACAGACAGCTGGAACAAGCCAAAAAAGGACAATCTTGCTGTTAGACTACTGACAGAGTCAAAATAAGGATAGCTGGTACTAGAGGTGTGTGATAATATCGTAATTGTTGTTTTAACAATGTGGAAGCTGACATTTGAAATTTGCAAAAAAGAGACAAAAACAACATACAGTTGAGGTCAAAAGTTTACATACACCTTGCAGAATCTGCAAAATGTTCATTATTTTGCCAAAATAAGAGGGATCTTACGAAATGCATGTTATTTTTTATTTAGTACTGACCTGAATAAGATATTTCAAAAGACGTTTAAATACAGTCCGCAAGAGAAAATAATTTACAGAAGGTTCAAATGCTCACTGATGCCCCAGAAGGAAACACGATGCTTTAAGAGCTGGGGGGTGAAAACTTTTTGAATTTGAAGATCAGGGTAAATGTAACTTTTTTTGTGTTCTTGGAAATATGTAAGTATCTTCTGCAGCTTCTGAAGGGCAGAACTAAATGAAAAAAATATGATATTTAGGCAAAGTAAGAAAAATGTACACATTTCTATTCTGTTCAAAAGTTTTCACCCCCCTGGCTCTTGATGCATTGTGTTTCCTTCTGAAGCAAAAATGCTGAAAAACCAGAGAATTTATGGGACCTGAAGGATTTTTCTAAAGAACAGCGGGCAGTTTAACTGTTCAGGACAAACAGGGGACTCAAGAACAACTATCACTAAACAAAACAAAACAAAACAAAAACAAACAAAAAAAAACAGCTGTAGATCATTTAGGTAACAACACAGTATTAAGAGTCAAGTGTATAAAACAATTTTGAACAGGGTCATTTTTATAAATTCAACTATTATTTTCTGTTGTGGACTATATATAAACATCTTTTATATGAAATATCTTATTCAGGTCAGTACTAAAAAATAACATGCATTTTGTCTTATTTTGTTAAAATTCCTATCAGATGTCAAATAGACGTCTATTAGATGTCTTTAAGATGTTTGTGATTTAGAATGTATGCAAAACTGACATCTTATAGACGTCTGTCAGATGTTTGTACACAGCAGATCAAGCGGTCTTTAACAGACATCTTGCAGATGTACGTGTGCTATCTGGCTTTGCAGATTCTGCAAGGTGTATGTAAATTTTTGACCGCAAAAGTACCCCGTATTAGATTTTGTTAAGCAATATCACAAAAGCCGTTTTCCCCAAATATCATCATTTTGTTTTTGCTGTAGTTTTTTTTTACAACAGGTCAATAAACAAAATGTTGTGAGTTAGACATAACCGTGGTTCTCCAAAAACACCCAGTGGTATTTTATTCCTGAATTAACGAATCAATGATTGAGTTACTTACTCATAAAGACAGTCACTTGCTTAATTCCTGAAAGAATCAGACATTTGAACAAATTGAATTGAATGAATGACTCAATGACTCACTCATTAAGACAGTGACTTGTTTAGTTTTAGAGTCGATTCAACAGAGAATCACGATACATTCTGCAAATCGATTCACAAATCGATTCTGCATCGATTTATTGTCGCATCCCCAACATCCATAGGTAGGAGGTGGGAACTTAAGGATAACATGTCAGGAACTTGAGGACAACATGAACAAAGGTGCTTTTTGTGCTGTCTGACCTCTTAGTGGGCCTGCTTTCATAATGAGATCAAAGATCTGGCACCATCTTCTAACACCTGCATTTGCTAAAACATTCAGCCTGAGGGTAGAACTAGCAGAACGGACCAATGCCAATGGCTAATGAAAGCACACAGTGAACTTTACTACTTTGTACTTGTGTTTTAGCATTGAAATTGTTCAAGTTGTCTATAGTTTGTCAATAATTTGTTTTCCAGTTGAGTAGCATGTTGTGGACTAATTTTGATGTGCATTATGTTGCAGAATCAAGGCGCTTGGGTTGGCAATAGCCTGTAGTTGTGTATTGTTCCCAAGAATGAGCTACATCTCTGTTCTATTAATCCCTGCATACCAACTGCTTCTGGTACGAGAAAAACAGTCACCAACAACATCAAAGTTTGGCCATAGGGAGCAAGCTCAACCCTGCAGGGCAGTTTTGCTCTTGCTGATTGGAATATGTTCAAAGAGGCTGCTACATGCTGAGATTAAACTGATGAATATGCATTATCCATCAGCAGGTGGGTGGATGATGTTGTCACCAGAACATCCCTACTAAAAGCTCTGGCTGTATACAGAATCTCCTGGTCCAATGTTTATGGCATTAGTTTTCAAGGGTGGAGCGCAGTTGCTGTCTTGCTGGAGATTCAATATCAGGCAAAAGAAAAAAACTATTGTGACTCTGAGTTTCGAGACTGAATCAAATGTCCCAGAGCTGAATCACGAGTAAATGATTCATATGCTTTTGATGAATCACTCAAAAATTGACTTTCTAAATTCCAAAGAATCAAGTTTTAAGTATAGTCGATACGCTCGTATGTATGTACAATAATGTTCTGAAGATTAGGGTCGGTAAGGTTTTTAAAGTCTCTTGTGCTCACCAAGGCTGCATTTGTTTGAGCAAAAATACAGTAATATTGTGAAATATTATTACAATTTAAAACAACAGTTTTCTATTTGAATGTATTGTAAAATATAATTTATTCCTGTGATGCAAAGCTGAATTTTCAGCATCATTACTCCAGTCTTTAGTGTCACATGATCCTTCAGAAATCATTCTAATATGCTGATTGGCTGATTTTTTTTTATTTTTATTTTTGTAAATTGTGATACTTCTTTGTAGTATTCTTTGGTAAATAGAAAGTTCAAAAGAACATAATAAAAAAATGTAACATAATAAAGTCACTTTTGAAGAATTTAATGCATCCTTGCTGAATAAAAATATACATTTTTCTTTAAAAACAAACTCTATATATATGTAATGCATTTATATATTCATACTTATGTTTAAAAATATTTATCCCCCACTACACTGCTGGAAAATCATAATTCTGTAAAAAACGCTGACCGGGTCAGTAATCTTCAACATGTTGAAGCCATGACATATTTAGTTTGGAGAGATCTAAATTTGAAGTGTGCTATGAGAAAAAGTTGGTAGGGTTCTTTTACGACTCACTGTGCGACTACATTACTATAGTTTCTGCCAATGGTAACTGACTGTCGTAAAAAAATACTCTGAAAGCTTTTACGTGACGTCAGGGACATTATATGATTGTCTTACAAGAAGCATGTGACCCAAATTGTTGTTGACGCTTTTTCCAAAGGTTTTCGAGTCAGGATGCTTTTACCACCCCGTAGACGCTGCTCGGGGTAAATGATGAATCTTCATTGTCCCACTGACTTCAGAGCTGAGGAATGTTCGAGTGACCAGATGTTAACCTGGCCCTGTTTTAACGAAGCGCCCTTTCTGGAAGTTATGATCCAGGATTAGGTCTTTCTCTGACTGTACTGATCCTTGGCACAGAGCGCTAAAAGTCAAAAGCTTATCTAGGGTTAGTCCGGGCTGAGAAAAGGCACTGGCCTGCTGCCATAAACCCAGAGACCAGCCAGAGTTTTCTCCATGTTGTTGAGTAGACTCGCTTTGACAGCGCCGTGACATTCCTTCGCTCAAAGCCGAGCCTTTCGCTTTCAATCTTTGAAGTTAGAACTCACGGCGCGGCCGTCGACTTAGTGCTTTACTTATTTGGCACTTATGCCCTGCTGAGACAATGTATCTACAGTTCCCTAATAGAGTGCCTGATGAAACATCTTCTGGCACATAAAAACATGCACACCTGTGCCGGCTCTTGTAAATGCCAGTGGAAGTGAGCGGAGCCTTTAGTAATGAGCTTGTATGTGGCGCTAAGCTGAAGGAAACCCAGTACGGTTACTCACACGCCTCCTGATGTTTAAGTCGAATCAAAATCAGGGTAATTTACGGGAAAAGTTAAGGGCCGTTCACAGCAAGAAAGATAATGATAACCGTAAAGTTTAATTACTCATTCTAACTATCCTGGAATCACTCTCAGAGTGATTTTTTCCAGCTGATGAATGATAAAAACAGTCAATCAGAATCCACTCAACTTTAAAGTGCTCACTTGGATTCTAGTATGCAGTTGAGGTCAAAAGTTTACGTACACCTTGCAGAATCTGCAAAATGTTTATTATTTTACCAAAATGAGAGGGATCATACAAAATGCATGTTATTTTTATTTGGTACTGACCTGAAAAAGATTTCACTTAAAAAAAAAAAAAAAAACCTTTTACTTATAGTACACAAGAGTAAATAATAGTTGAATTTATAAAAATGACCTACATATGATTGATTCTTAATACTGTGTTGTTACCTGAATGATCCACAGCTGTGTGTTTTTTTTTTGTTTAGTAATAGTTGTTCATGAGTCCCTTGTTCGTCCTGAACAGTTAAACTGTCTGCTGTTCTTCAGAAAAATCCTTCAGGAACCATAAATTCTTTGGTTTTTCAGTATTTTTGTGTATTTGAACCCTTTCAAACAATGACTGTATGATTTTAAGACCCATCTTTTCACACAGAGGACAACTGAGGGACTCGTATGCAACTATTACAGAAGGTTCAAATCCTCACTGATGCTCCAGAAGGAAAAACTATGCATTAACAGCTGGGGTGTGAAAACTTTTGAACAGAATGAAGATGTGTACTTCTTATTTTGCCTAAATATCATGTTTTTTTATTTAGTATTGCCCTTCAGAATCTACAGAAATTACTTTTTTCTAGAAGACAAAGGAAGATAAATTTACCCTGATCTTCAAATACAAAAAGTTTTTACCCCCCGGCTCTTAATGCATTGTGTTTCCTTCTGGAGCATCAGTGAGTGTTTGAACCTTCTGTAATAGTTGCATATGAGTCCCTCAGTTGTCCTCAGTGTGAAAAGATGGATCTTAAAATCATACAGTCATTGTTGGAAAGGGTTCAAATACATAAAAATGCTAAAAAAACAAAAAAATTGTGGGACCTGAAGGATTTTTCTGAAGAACAGCAGGCAGTTTAACTGTTCAGGACAAACAAGGGACTCATGAACAACTATCACTAAACAAAAAACACAGCTGTGGATCATTCAGGTAACAACACAGTATTAAGAATCAAGTGTATGTATTTGAACTTGTGGACTACATCTTTTACGAGAAATATCTTCAGGTCAGTACTACATAAAAAAATAACATGCATTTAGTATGATCCTTCTTATTTTGGTAAAATAATTCACATTTTGCAGATTCTGCAAGGTGTATGTAAACTTTGACCTCAACTGTAGTTATAGTTATTGGTGTATATGTAACCCCCCCCCCAGACCTTAACATTAACAATTAAAATATATGAGAATAGGTCTGTACTCACCACAACTATACTTCGTGGCCAAAACGAAAAGTTGCACACTCTAATATTTTACGAGACTGCCTTTAGCTTTAATTACAGTGTGTATCCATTACCATCAAGAGTTCAATTCTTGTATTTACAATGGCTGAATCAATAGAGTCAAACCCTTCTTCAAAGTTGACTTCATCACATCCCAGAGATTTTCGATAGGGTTTATTGTCAGGAGTCTATTTTGACCAATTCATGTGTGAAAATGATTTCTCATGCTCTCTGAATCACTCTTTTCACAATTTTAGCTCAGTGAATCTTGGCATTGCCATCTGGAATACAGACTATTGGATACATTATCTGACATGGTTGTTTAAGAAATGCAAAGCTACGCCTTCACCAGTTAGGGTTAAAAGAATTGTTACTAAACATTTTAATGATCCAACCATAGAATCTTCAGCAGTTGCTTATTTAAATCCAAAAAGTGGCCTTTTTATTAAAAAAATTGGCAATCAAAGTGAACCTTATTTTAAAAAAATCAAGCATTTAAAGAGGCAGATGCAATAAAATGTAACTTATAATGAACAGAACGCTGTCATCTACTGGTGTGGAAACTAATATACAGTAGTTATAGTTATCATTTTTGGTGTGAATGGGCCTTAAAGGGGTCATCGGATGCTAAGTTCACTTTTACATGTTGTTTGAACATTAATGTGTGTTGGCAGTGTATGTACAAATCTACCCTATAATGATAAAAATCCATGCAGTGGTTTTTAATTGATCTGAAAAATAATACCCCCTTTTTCAAATCGAGCCATTCTCAGATGCCTGTCGTTGTGGCGACACACCAACAGAGGCCGCTCCCGCGATAGTTGATTGACATGAGCGTCTTACCTCCAACATGTTTTGATGCCGGAGCAGGGATGCAAGTTAGACAAGATTTGAGCGATTGAGGTGTTGTGTTGCTGGATGTAATATTGAACATAGTGGTCGTCATTTACTCCTGACATCTGAGCTGCTGAAGATGCAGTAGATTACGTTTGTTTGTGAAGGGAATGCGCCTCCCGATCTACATATATCCGTCTATGTCCGTGCGAATCATTCGTGATCCAGCTTCACTTACAGCAGAAGTGAGTATAAGGGGTTTTTTATGAATCTTTGCAATCGCCTTTCCTAATAATGTGCTAGTTAGCAAGTTTAGCGGCTAAATGCAGCTAAAGTAAACAGACTCGTTACTCCACAGAGAGAAGAGAGGGGCGGGGCGAGCAGAGCTCATTTGCATTTAAAGCAGCCTCGACCAGAATGGGATGATTTTTGCAGAGCTGATTTTGGCAAAGTAAAAAGGATGTTGTTTTACACTACCATTGAGAATTTTTAATCGAAATATATTATAGACTTTTCATTAAGACCCTAAAGAATCATATCAACTTGTGGAAAATGGGCATCCGATGACCCATTTAAAGGGATAGTTCACCCAAAAATGAAAATTCTGTCATTAATTTCTCACCCTCATGTCGTTACAACCCCATAGGACCTTCGTTTAGTTAAGCTTTGTTTCATAAATGAGGAAAAATTCCATCGATGGCAAGGACAGAGTTAAAGAGTTTGAGCATTTAAAGAGGCAGATGACATAATAAACAAAACTTTATTGTTTCTTGGTGCGGACGCTAATATAGTTATCATTATCTTTATTGTTATCGTTCTTCGTGTAAATAGGCCTTTAAACTGATTTAGAGGCAGTTGTCTAAGTACTTTCTCATAAAATAAGAAAAACCCAGCATTAAGTCTATTAAGATCTGATTTGTGTATAGAAACAGAGGAGGTTCTTATGATGGGGAGTTTGAAGCCCTCATCCACCAAAAGACTTTTTTTTGTTGAGGGCACTTAAAGGATCATGTGTCGGGCTGTGAACATCCTCACAGGCCTTTTGTGCAGCTCCCTTCACTTTCTATTCTTGGTTATGAAATGAAAGTCATTCCTGTTGGCCATATTATTTTTGCTCTGTCAGGGCTGTTTCCTGTAAGAGATGATGAGAGATGGCTGAGCCGCTCCACACTTTCCTTCGCTCGCACATACAGGAGGGAGTTTGTTGTCGTAAGTCTGTGTGGGCCCCCGTGAGGTACCTTGGGGCCTCATAGGGAATTTATTGGAGAAGATGTCCCCTGCTAACACAGTCAGCACCTGAAGGATTTCTGTGTGTGTGTTTGGGCAACACAGATGGTGGGGTGTTTACAGGGGAGCAGAGGGATAGGAGAGGTGACAGACGAGATTTGTTTAGGCTGTAAGCAGTCTGGATTGAACTGTGTGTTTGGAAACAGACTGCAGAAACGTACGTGACAAACATAAACATAAACACATTTTATGCACACACATACACATTGATGGTAATCAACAATAACAGAGGGTACCATCTTTATTTTGGTTTTATAAAGGTTTTTAATGGACACATCAATTTATATTAATGAAGATGCCTGGAGACTGAAAATGTTAATAAAATAAATAGATTAATTAAATATTTGTATTTATAAAATTTGGTTTATATATTACTACCAGTCAAATGTTTTTGAACAGTAAAATCTTGAATGTTTTTTAAAGTATTCTCTTCTGCTTACCAAGCCTGCATTTATTTGATCCAAAATACAGCAAAAACAGTAATATTGTGAAATATTTTTACTATTTAAAATAACTGCTTTCTATTTGAATATATTTTAAATTGTATTTTTTTCCTGTGATCATAGCAAAAATTTTCTGTATGATTACTCCAGTCTTTAGTGTCACATGATCCTTCAGAAATCATTCTAATATTATTATTATTAATAATAACATTTACTATTAATAATAATAATTATTATTATTTTACTATTATTATTATTATAATCAATAAAACAGAAGTTATAGGAATTAATACTTTCTTGCAAGGAAGTTTTAAATTGATAAAGATATTTATAATGTTACAAAAGATTTCTATTTCAGGTAAATGATGTTCTTCTGAACTCTCTTTTCATCAAAGAAAACTAAAAAATTCATACTCAGCTGTTTTTAACTTAATAATAATAATAATAATAATACATGTTTTTTGAGCATGATTTCTGAAGGATCATGTGACTGGTGTAATTTTGCTAAAAAAAATCACTTTTAAATCACTGGAATAAATTACATTTTAAAATATATTAAAATAGAAAACAGTTATTTTAAATAGTAAAAATATTTCTAAAATTTACTGTTTTATATAGGAAGAAAAACATATTCTGAAATATGAAAAATTACAATTTGGACTAGTATAAAGTTTTTTAATTTAATTCATTATTCTATTTTAAAATTTAATTTTGAATGAATTACCTTTGTTATTGTAGAACATGCAATATTTTCAGACACACTAAATTGTATTAAGTTAGAGCAGTCTAGAAAATGATAAATAAAATGTTTTTTTTATTAAATATTTTTATTATTAATATATTAAATTATTATTAATTATATGAAATAGATAAAGCTCCATATATATATGACATATGAAATTCAGTTTCAGTAAAACACCATTTTTATTTTATATATGTGTGTATGTATGTGTGTGTATATTATATATATAAATTAGTGGTGCTGTAGTTGATGGCTGTTATTTTAACAGTGTTAAATTCAGTTCGGAATTTTATGTTTTTAATTACTGTATTCTATGTAGTACGAAAAAATAAACATAAATAATCCAAATTAATGATGCAATTATTTATGTTTGGTTACAACACTTATGTTGAACTAATGAACTTCCTCTGCATTGTGAGTGGAAATTTGGAGCCAGTTCTTAAAATTCTTCTGAATTTTGTCCAGCCCTCACACACACACGCACATGGATAGCAGGGCTGTTAATTCAGACTTGTCAGTGAAAGTCTGTGTCGCTGATGAAAGCATGCCGGGCGGCTCCTCTGACCGTGTGCCAAACTCTGCTGCTCTTTAGGGCGTAAGTGCTTGGAGAAGTTGTCAGCCTCACACACTGACCCTAGCAGACACTCCTAGTGCTCAGGTACAAAATTAGATTCACTTTTGATACCTGGTGCATTTTATTTTGAAGCTTTAAGAACTTGTAAATAGTTCCCCATTTAATGAGCAGGGAGGGGAAAAAGCTTTTCGGGAGCTCGCTGTGATTTTATAACCTCCTTAACTTCCATAAATTGTTTATAAGTGTGTCACCAGGCTGTTCTGAGAAAGGCGTCAGCCTAGCATTAGCACGGTAAACACATGGTAGCCTACTTCAAATTGGTCTGAACCATTCAGGATTTGGTTCATGTGCTGCAGCTAATCTTCCTCAATAAACTTCTAAAGGCAAAGGGAATTTCAGCTCTAACAGACTGGAGCTGCTTTCTCGTCTGTTCTTTCACTGTCTTGCAGCTGAAGTTTTGACTCACTAACAGTTAAATGTACTCTTAATTTGTCCATGCTGTAGTCTTAATCTTCCATTAGTTTGGGGGATGTCAGAGATGGATAGCAGCTGGCAGCTTTTGAGGTTCATTTCATGAGTCAGGATGATTATTTTATGCCGGTCTATATGAGTTTTCCATCTATCTATCTATCTATCTATCTATCTATCTATCTATCTATCTATCTATCTATCTATCTATCTATCTATCTATCTATCTATCTATCTATCTATCATTCTATCTATCTATCTATCTATCTATCTATATCATCTATTTATCTATTCTGTCTCTATCTATCTATCTATATCTATCTATATCTATCTATCTATCTATCTATCATCCTATCATCTCATTCTATCTATCTATCTATCTATCTATCTATCTATCTATCTATCATCCTATCATCATTCATCTATCTATCTATTATCTCTATCTATCATCTATTTATATTCTGTCTTCATTCATCTCTCTATCTATCTATCTATCTATCTATTTATCTTATCTATCTATCTATCTATCATATCATATCATCTATCTATCTATCTATCTATCTATCTATCTATCTATCTATCTATCTATATCTATCTATCTATCTATCATCCTATCTCATTATATCATTCTATCTATCTAATCATATCTATCTATCTCATCTATCTATATCTATCTATCTATCTATCTATCTATCTATCTATCATCCTATCATCCCATCTATATCTATCTATCTTATCATTCTATTTCTATTCTATTCCATTTCATTCATCTATCTATGTCTCATCTATCTATCATCCTATCATCTATTTATCATTCTGTCAATCTATCTATCTATCTATCTATCTATCTATCTATCTATCTATTTATCTATTGTTGGTTCATCCTCTGCCTATGATATCAGCTTGATCTTTAGCACTGATAACATTTGATAACATCTTTTGTATACATTATACAGTCTCGAAAAGTTTACGTGCAGACCCTCAAATGATGTCCACAGCGCTTGTATAAGTTTTTAATGTGTTTGTTGTGGTCTTGTTTTACAGGGAGTAGCGAGCCAGATGCAGAGTGCTTACTTCCTCCCTGAATTTGCACTTTCTCCACAAGGAAGCTTTCTGGAAGACACAACAGGAGAGCAGTATCTCACCTATCGCTACGATGACCAGGTCAGATATGCGCAATACTCATCTTAATTGTGTCTGCTCAGTTGAAATGATATTTATTAATTAAACCCTAGTCATACTTGCTACTTCCTTTTGTGGCGATTTAATTGCACATCGTAAAACTGCTGCTCTGAGAAGTGATCATGGTTCATTAGCTTCTTGAATTTAATACTATATAATAGACTCTGTGGTAAAACCTAGTGTGCTGCCTTGCTGCCTATCATTGGGCATGTATAATACAGCATGTTTTAGGTAAAATAATGTGTTGTTAATTAGATTTAACATTTCTTTATCAGATTTTTTTAGTGTTAAATGAAAGGCATGAATTTAATTACTTTTATTATGATATATAATTATGTTTCCTACTAATTATTCCTATAATTATGCTTGGGAACAGTCAGTATATTGAAAGTGCAGCTATGATGCCTTAACATGCTGTATAGGTAAGCAGCTCACTAGGTTTTGGAACAGATCTTTAGATTTGTCTTTAGTGTTGCATGAGTTTTCAGAAAAATGAACTGGGCTTACAACTGAATGAGTCAGCGATTCATTTGACAGGATGCATGACACAAGTCAATCATGAATACTGTCTGTCTGTCTGTGTATTTCTGTGTTCCAGTGAGAGAAAAACATTTGAAAGAAATGTGAGAAATTACATCAATGCTACATTTTATTGTTAATTGTGTTTTGTGCTATGAGTAACATTTGCTATGATATAACCTTGATTGTCAAGTTCAGCAAATTCTAATAATGAATTTTTCAATTTGTAGAATCCTAATTTACAAATTTGATTTTAATTTAACTTTCTTTAATTGGCCAGGTTAGAATGTCTGAAAGTCTGTTATGTATCTATATAAAACACATTTTTATACACTATCGTTTAAAGGTTTGGGGTCAGTATGTTTTTTTAAAAGGACTATTCAGCAAAGACACATTACATTGAGCAAAAGTGACAGTAAAATCATTTATGATGTTTCACAAGATTTGATTTCAGCTGAATTCTGTTCTTTTGAACTTGCATCACAAAAATGCATCACAGTTATAGGGTGAATATAGTGTGAAATCATTAAAAAAATAGTAAGAATAAATCAAAAATTTAATAACATTTTAAAAAATGCGAAATCGATAGAAATAGTTCGGAAAAGCAAGCGCAGAACGTGGAAATGAGCAATGTGAAAGACAGCATAAGCATATAAAAAATAAAAATATGAGCAAAAAATGAGAGCATAAAAACAGAGAAATATAATATATTTATAAGAAAACATGATTTTGTGTGCAAGTCAGATAATTCATATTTAATATTTCAGTTTTTCTGCAATATTTTAAATGTGTTTAAAGTTTTGATTCATGCTTTTTTTAAAATATTAAATATTTAAATATTATTAAATATTTGATTTAAACTTATTATTTTTCAATCTGTGACCATTTTTTGCTATTCTGAAAACTTTGCTTTCATTGTTTTTAAATTTTGGTTTCGTGCTTATTTTTTATCCATAAAAAAAGGCAGGACAACTGTTTTCAACATAATAATAATAATAGTAATTGTAACATTCAAGTCTTACATTCAAATTACATTTGAAATTATATTTAAATTTTAAAAAAGTATTATTTTAAATTGTAATAATATAACGCAATATTACAGTTTTTACTGTATTTTGGATCAAATAAATGCAGCCTTGGTGAACATCTTACTGACCCCAGCAATAACTGATTTAATATATTTTATATTAAGCAATATTTTTGCTTTTAGCTTTTACTGACCAATCAGAATCCAGGACCAGAACTGTCTGTTTTGAAATAGTTAAAAATGTTATTAAATGTGGGAGCACAAGACCTGTCGATAATGTTCAGAGTTCACACATATAATATAACCTTCAGTGACAGGCGCTGTGTTAGCGGTGGTTCTTAGGGGCTCTGCTGTTGAACTATTTCCTCTCGGTCTACGATCAGTTAAGACTTTCAGATCAGCCTCTCGGCTTAAGGGGAATTTAGGCCAGGCCGTCTTGGTAAACCCTCTGTAACAGGAAAGTCCAGGTAAACCCGAAGTTTATAGGCATTATAAAGCTCTGCCTGACTGTTTTCTTTTGAACGCCTGCCCTGGGAGCCATTAACCCAGACACTGTGTGCCATCGAGCTGTTTTGGGGCCTGTTATGGAAACCTTAGCTCGCGTCAGCCCAGCGCTGATGTCTGTTTCCAGGCCAGTTGTTATGTTTGTGACGTGTTGGCATGCATGTCAAGGATGGCTTTTATTATGGTGATTTAATACAGGAATGTGGCGGTGGCACGGCAACCACGCAAACACACGCTGCTTCCTGTTGTTATGACAGACTTCCAAGCATTTCTGCTCATATGAGCTCGTACAAATGCACTGCTGTTGTATATCACTGCTGATAGGTGTGTGTGTGCAAAAAATACTCTTTGGATGTGTCTGCAATAGCATTTTACCATACTGCTTTTGCTTTTGCTGCAGCATATATACATATAGTGTGTGAACTAGTATTTTTCAATTTCCAGTTTATCAGTTTGGAATGGATTTCAGCAGTTTTTACTGTTGTTAGCATTAGTTTGGTTTCAGAGTTTTTTTTTCATTCTTTCCTTATAGGGCTGCTAAAGATAATGCAAAAGATATTGGAGCATTTAAAAATGTTTTACGCTGTTGCATTGCAGTTAGGTTGCATCAAAAGCAAAAATTAATTCATAGCCATTTTACTTACTTTTGGAAACATGAACATGTTAGTGTAGTTTCAGTTTTTCTGGTTATTGCAGTTTGTTTTTGTTACCAGTAAAGTTTTAATGTCAGTGAATTTGATATCAGCTTTTTAATACTGTTTTTAACATTTCTATCATTTTTTTGTGACTTATTATTTGATCAGACATGAATTGTATCGCAAATTCAATTAAAATTTGATTTTTTTTTTATTTATTTCTAAAGTGATAATTAGACTCTATTTGCTCAATTAAACCACTTGGTGAGGCATTATGTATTTTGAGGGTTAAGCTATTTTTTGTCATTTTGGTTTGGTTTATACACTATTATAATATTCATATTATAATATTTTTATTTTTATTTTTATTGTAAAATAATTATATTATTTATTATGTTTTCAGTTTCATTTTAATTTAGTTTGTTTTGGAATTTTGTTTTTTTTAATGCATGTTTTAAATTTAATTTTTAATTTATTTTCAAATAATTTTTAATTAATTTTTAAATAATTTATTTTTGTGTTTTTTATATTATTTTTATATTGTTTAAATTTTATATTATTTTTGTGATTTTTTTTAATAATTCAACTTAAATATAATTATTTTAGTTAGCTGACAATAAAAACTAATATTTTAACTAATATTTATATTGTTATTTATGTCAGCTGTATTTCAGTTGCCAACTACCAGTCAAAAGTTTTTGATCAGAAGATTTGTAATATTTTTTAAAGAAGTCTCTTCTGCTATTTATTGATACAACAAAAACAGTAAAAGTTTAAAATATTTTTACTATTTAAAATAACTGTTTTTTGTTTGAATATATCTTAAAGTTTGTCTTTCTTAATGACTTACATGTTTTTGAATGGTATAGTGTATAATGTTACAAAAGCTTTTTATCAGATAAATTCTGATCTTTGGATCTATTCATCAACGAATCCTAAAAAAAAGTACTCAGCTGTTTTACATATATTGATAGTAATCGTAATAAAAATTTGCTGTTTCTTGAACAGCAAATCAGCATAATAGAATGATTTCTGAAGGATCATGTGACCCTGATAGTAATGATGTTGAAAATTTAGCTTTGGTCACAGGAATAAATTACATTTTAAAATATATTCAAATAGAAAACAATTATTGTAATTATTATTATTATTATTTGTAATTTTACTGTTTTTGCTGTACTTTGGATTAAATAAATGTAGGCTTGGTGAGCAGAAGAGACTTCTTTAAAAAAACATTAAAAAACTTTTGACTAGTAGTATTAAAAAAAAATGTATGTAATATTTGCACTTTGACTGCATGTCTGTACAGTATATACAGTTCCCAATGATTTCATCAGTTTCCATTCTTAGGCAGACACAGAAAAGGGCCTTACTGAAAAAAGGGTCCTATTTCTATCCATTATGGTAGAAAAAAAAGTCTTTTACACTGACTGACGTTTCATATTTAGAATGTGTCAAAGGATGTGAAACCTTCCCAGTCATGCTGTCTGCAAGGTAAAGGCCTCGTCTTACAAAAGAAAATGCCACCGGCCCCAGTGCCGCTCTTAGCGTGCTGTTTCTCTCCAGTAAGTCATCTCTCATGCCAGAAAGAGGGTGGATACCATCCAGGCCTATGCCTGCTGAGGTTAGCCACAGATGGAGGGCTTTCCCCTACAGACACGGGGCTTAAACTAATAGATAATGCACATGTTCCCTTCGGGCATCTCCCTGGCCAGCCGAAGCGCCTGACAGACAGGCCCATAGCATAAAGCAGCTTTCCTCGGAGAGCCCCGTAAAGCATATCTAATGGTTTTTTGTGTTGCGCTACCTGCTTGAGACTTTGAGTTTAGCCAGCTGGAGTTTTCTGGCTCAGTGCAGCACGCTAGTGCCAGTGTTTCCACTTACAGCCAGTCCAGTCCTTTCTAAAATAAGTTCTCGTTTGAAAAGACGTGACACTGTGCAGGCAGAAGGCGGATTTTTAATGGATGGGTTCGGATTGTGTTGATTAATTTGGGTCGGGGAGCAAGTTACGGTCGGGCCGATTTGAGCGTCTGGGTTTGAGAAGGTGTTCACCTTGGGAAAGCAAGTGCCAGGTTTCATCTTTGAGCTCTTTGATGGGGTGTTTGTAAAACTGGCCCCCGTCTGTGGCATGCAGATGTACTGGGATGGAGATTTTAATTGGGAGAGTCAGGCTCAGCAGAGCTAAAGGAACCAGAACTTGCATACTAAATATCTGAGAAGTGAACTATAATGAAGAAAGCAGGAGGGTGTTGAATTTGAGTTTTGCGGTATGAGACACCTTTAATAGTTGCTTGAATAACATCTCAGCTTTTTGCATCACAATATGTTAATTGATGGACTGGAGCGGTGTGGATTACTTGTGGAATATTGTGATGTTTTTCTCAGCTGTTTTGGATTCTGACGGCACCCATTCACTGCAGAGGATTCACTGGTGAGCAAATGATGGAATGCTATATTTTATAGATTTTATATAGATTTTCCAATCTTAATTGATTTTTGTGACGCTATGCACTGTCCTCGATTAATTTTGTTATGAGTGATCACAAATGAATTTCCTATAAACATCATTGCACACCTGAAGTAACATTTAATTTTGCTGTGAAGAACAGGCGATGAACACTCTTTTGTATATGTAATGAGTTATTGTTCAGTTTCACATAATATATTTCTGAATTGCAAAATAACTGGTAAAATATCTCATCGGCTGGTGAAATTGAGCATTTACTAGCCAGTGTAGCTGGCACACAAAAAAGTTAATTTTCTTCCCTGGCTATAATGCGGTATAATCCCATGTGATGGACAGAAGCATTGTGGGTTCTCTATTAGCGTCATGCTCTCATGGTTCTCGGATCAGTTCCAAACAGCCCTCAATTCCCAGAATGCACCTAGTAATAATCTGGAGTCTCGTTACATGCAGTGCCTTACCGCAGAAGAAGTGATGCACACCTCATATACGGCCATCATTAAAGACTCATTTCATACTGTGCAGAAATGAGTCACATTCAGTGGCTGCTTCTGTTGAGTGTGGATGAGGTGTAGTGGGCAGCTTAAGTGTTCAGGCTATTCATCTATCTATCCTTCTACTGTTCTACCGTTCTATCATTCTATCTACTGTTCTTTCGTTCTATCTACCGTTCTATCTATCTATCTATCTAGCATTCTATTGTTCTGTCTATCGTCTATCTATCATGATGTCATTCTATCTATGTATGTATGTATCTATCTATCTATCTATCTATCTATCTATCTGTCTATCTGTCTATCTATCTATCTATCGATCTATCTATGTAGCGTTCTATTGTTCTATCTATCGCTCATTGTTATGTCATTCTATCTATCTATCTATCTATCTATCTATCTATCTATCTATCTATCTATCTATCGTTCTATTGTTCTATCTATCTATCTATCTGTCTGTCTGTCTGTCTGTCTATCTATCTATCTATCTATCTATCCTTCTACCGTTCTATCTATCTATCTATCTATCTATCTATCTATATATCCTATCTATCTATTATCTATCTATCTATCTATCTATCTATCTATCTATCTATCTATCTACCTATCTATCGTTCTATTGTTCTATCTATCTATCTATCTATCTGTCTGTCTATCTGTCTATCTGTCTATCTATCTATCTATCTATCTATCTTGTCTATCTCGTCTATTGTTATGTCATTCTATCTATCTATCTATCTATCTATCGTTCTATCTATCGTTCTATCTATCGTTCTATCGTTCTATCACTCTATTTTTCTATCGTTCTATCTGTCGTTCTATCTATCTATCATTCTATCTATTGTTCTATTGTTCTATCATTCTATATGGTATTTAGTACAGGCCTTTCTCTCAACTCGTGTGTGTGTGTGTATGTGTGTGTGAATGTACATGCCAAGCTGCTCCTAATTGTCTCTAATTAAAGCCTGAATTCTTTCCAACTGCTAAAAAACACATTTCATCACCCCACTGCCTGCTAATGCTCATAACGCCTTTTTATGCAATGACACCCTTGATCTATTTTTAATGTGGCATTTCCATAAATTCGCATCTCTGAAACGCCTCTTTTGACTTTCAGGTCCTCGTGCCAAGAGGGATGTTGGTAATGCCAAAGTTGGGCTGCTAATCAAGACACGCGTAGTTATATGGGACTATATCTAGTGTTTTACCCTGAGCACTTTCAGTTGAGGGTTGTGTAAAGTCCCATTTGCCTAATCCTCAAAAACGCCTGAGAAGATGCGGCTCAGTCAGATAGCAATGCACGCGATGGAGTTCAACGTGGTAGGCCGATATGAGCTACAGATGTTTTATTATCGAAGGATTTAGTGCTTTGGAAACATAAAACAAGGGCGTAATCATCGGGATCAGTGCGTTTTTTTTTTTTTTTTTTTTTTTTTTTAAAAAAAAAACTTTTGTTGAGCAAGGATGCATTAAATTGATCAAAAGAGACAGTAAAGAAATTTATATTCCAACAAAAATTTCTATTTCAAATAAACACTGTTCTTTCGAATTTATCAATTCATCGTTTCCACAAAAATATTAAGCAGCACAGCTGTTACGTCAAATATCATGTTTGACACTATTTGTCTGTTTTGACTCAACCGTGCCTTTGATAAACACAAAGGAAAAACATGTCCTCAACTACCCTCACAAAGTTCAACACAAACTTCAACATGACAACCAAACCTCCCGTCTGAAATGAAATAGTTCTATTGAAAGACGTTTTATTCATTGTTGCCAAGCCGCTTTCACGGTCACACCGCAGATAGATTTATCTACAGACCTCGACGTGTCAAGCTGTTGATAAGACTAGAATCAAGACAGAGAGGAAATTGGTATGGAACATGTTGGTATTGGTAGAGGAATCATGCCAGGCACGTCTCGTTCTGGGTAAGAATGTAGCGGTGAGATATTTTTATTCCTTTCTGAGAGTGTCAGGAGTTTTATTTGCAAGATTTAATTGAGATATAGCATCCTCAACTGCTCCCAGCACAAAAATAATAGCAACTAATGTAACTATAACCTAGATTTATCATTGCATTGCGCTTTATTAATAGTTGTTCACAGCCATTTCATAATCCAAATGAGTCGTATCATGCATTTGTTTTAATTTGATTGTTTTTCTTACTTTTATGGTGTTTTTTGGAGCTTGATATTCATTGTCACGATTGAAATATGGCCTGTGGAGCGCGTTCCATTGTAAATATAACAGCTTATGGGTTTGAGGGGGCGTAAATGATGACAGAGGTTACATTTCTGGGTGAAGGATTCCTGTAGTGTGGTTGAATGCTGTTATTTCTCTGGGAGAAACACAGGGTCACAGTATGCTGACCACATGACGGTAATATTAACTTAGGAGACATAATTGTGTAACTTCATGTAGAGCAGTCAACCGTGAAAGCCCAGCATTGCAGCTGCCATCGGTGATATTCAGGAAAAGTGTGTGTATCCTATCAGCCTTTCCCTCCACCGCTATTAATCAAATCTGGAAAACTTCTGGAATTTAACCTGGGCCAAAATGCCTGGATGTTATTGTAGGGCGCATGTTTTCGCTCGGGGAACAGGCCTTTTTGAGGTTCTGACTTATGAGCAGGGAGTGAAAGTTGGATTGAGTGTGCTTTGCTTTGAAAAGCACACACATACACACGGGTATAGAAGAGAGAGGAGAAGATATAAGCTCTGTTCCAAAACCTAGTGTAGTGTACTGCACACACCAGTATTGGTACTCTTAACTAGGAAACTAAGGCTACTGTACATCCACATTAATCCGGATAAATCCGGACTGTGAGAGGTATTTAAAAATGATGATGCATGTATATCTGTGGTTGTTACCAGCATTGTTGTGCATGCAATTCATTTTAAAAACGTTGCTAAAGATTCATATTACATTCCCGCAAAATGAAATGTCCTGCAGCAAAAGACGTTGGCAGTTGTCTCTCGGTATCATGTCAGTAAGCATTCATTATATTTTACTCACCCTCAAGCCATCCTAGGTGTATATGACTTTTTTCAATACGATCAGAGTTTTATTAGAAATTCCCTGGCTCTTCTTAGCTTTGTAATGGCAGTGATTGGTGGTAGAGATTTTGAAGCAAAATAAAGTGCATTCATCAATCATAAAAAGTGCTCCACAAGGCTCTGGGGGTCAGCCCTATAAAGGAGAAGTCCGCTTCCAAAACAAACATTCACATATAATGTACTCACCCCCTTGTCATCCGAGATGTTCATGTCTATATTAAAGAAATTATGTTTTTTGAGGAAAATATTTCTGCATTTTTCTTCATATAATGGACTGATATGGTTCCCCGATTTTGAACTTCCAAAATGCAGTTTAAATACGGCTTCAAACAATCCCAAATGTGGTTGTAAACGCAATCCCAGCCGAGGAAGAAGGGTCTTATCTAGCGAAACGATTGGTTATTTTCATTTCAAAAATACAATTTAAATACTTTTTATTCTCAAACGCTCGTCTTGCCTTGCTCTCGTCGCACTTTGTGTATTTTGGCTCAAGACAGTTAGGGTATGTCGAAAAACTCCAATCGTATTTTCTCCCTCAACTTCAAAAATCATTTCAAAATCATCCTACATCGCTGCAGAAGTACCAAACCAGTCTTTGGAAAGTAAGCATGCAAAGATCAAACACCCTTAACTAAAAAGGTAAAACAGTGATATAGGACAATTTTGAAGTTGAGGGAGAACATGAGATGGGAGTTTTTCGACATACCCTAACTGTCATGAGCCAGAAAAAAAAAAAAGTCTAGACAGAGTGAGACAAGATGAGCGTTTGACATTAAGAAGTATATAAATTGTATTATTTTTATGAAAATAAACCGAACGTTACGCTAGATAAGACCCTTCTTTCTCGGCTGGAATCGTTTACAACCACATTTGGGATTGTTTAAACCTGCATTTAAACTGCATTTTGGAAGTTCAAAATTGGGGCACCATACCAGTCTATCATATGGAGAAAAATGCTGAAATGTTTTCCTTAAAAAACATAATTTCTTTACGACTGAAGAAAGAAAGACATGAACATCTTGGATGACAAGGGGGTGAGTACATTATATGTGAATCTTTGTTTTGAAAGTTCTTTAAGACCTGCAGGTAAAATAGGTCATTTTCACATGTTTTGTTTATTTAACTGTAAAATTCTAACAGAATGTGCAAGTGCAAGGTGTCATTTATTCAGAAAATAAATGGCTTTCAAAAAAGTACAGTTATTGACCATTAGTGTTAAAAACAGGAATACATTTTCTAATGTTTATTTAGAAAAAAAGAGAGAAAAATCATGATCTTGAAAATTCAACTATATTACATATAGTATATTACATATAGCTACACTGGAACGCACTCGCTACCAACTGGACAGTGGTGGGTATTACAGTTAGAAGTTACAATAGAACACCGTCAGTGTAATCAGTCAAAGTGATGGGCAGCCTTTAGATTTTTCCGTCACTAATAAAAAAATTCTGTCAATTTTCAGTTAACTCGACCTCTGATACGCACATACATTTACAAAAAAATGAAAAAGTCTCACTCAGCCTGCTCCCAAGTCTTATCAGAAATCATCCCAGTTGCCTATTGTGCTGTTTACTCCTCCTTCGCCATGTTTTTGTTTGTTTTGTTTATTATTTTGTGCAATCCAAAACTCTGCGCTCCATCTCTCTCCATTCAAATTCTCCCTTCCCAGAAATCTGCTGTCATTTGCCGACGGAGCACAAGAAATTACTGTAATAAGCCATACATTACTGAAAAGCACATATTGTCTACTGTCAGAAGCAATTTAAATTATTTTGCAAATGGTTGAAGAGTTATAGTAACATGAATACAGCTTGCTTTGATGTGTCGCCGCCGATACAGCCAGTTTAGAAGGGTTAACAAAGGCCTCCTCAAGTAAATCAAAGCATTTGTGCAAGGAAAATATCTATATTTAATATTTCTAAACCATAATCTTGTAAGCACATTCACAAGAGATTAGTGTTTCAGTGATGACGTAGGACGTAGGACGTAGGTGTAGTGTAAGCTCCGGTGAGATGAACGAACGATGATGAAGCGCAGAGAAGAGAGCAAAACAAAACACTGGTCATGAATTAGAAGTACAAAATGAGGATTTGTAAGGAAAGATGTTGTAGGATTTCGATATAAGCCAAGAGTTTTCGTGAGACTGTCATATTCTAACCGAAGTTTACGCTACGCTTACATCCAACGTCATCCGCTGGAACGCCACTCTCGTGAATGCGTATGAAAATCAGGGTTTATAAAGTTTTAGATATGGATAGGCCTATTTTTCTCACTAAAATGCATCGTTTTGCTTCAGGAGGCTTTATTAACCCCTGGAGCCGTGTGGAGTACTTTTTATGATGGATGGATACACTTTATTGGACTTCAAAATCTCAACACCCATTTACTGCCATTATAAAGCTTAGAAGAGCCAGGACATTTTTTTATGTAACTCCGACTGTATTCGCCTGAAAGCAGAATATGGCTGGAGGGTGAGTAAATTATGTTTTTTTTGTTTTTTTTTTGTGATGAACTGGCCCTTTAAATTGTTAGCATGGATTGTAAGGGTTAAAATGCTAAGTTAAAATGCTGTTTTCAAATATATCCGAATTAATTTGGATGAAGCCTAAATCTAAAAAAAGTAGTTTTTGATAATTAAATAAGAATAAAATAAAATATAAATATTAGAAGAAAAACTTAAAATTTTTAATTTAAACTAAAATAAAAACTGAAATATGTAAGCTTAAGCTGAACAACTTAGTTAACTGAACAAAATGAAATAAAACTGAAAACAAAATAGAAATATTACAAAGCAAAAACTGACAGAAACAAATAACAAAATTACTAAAACAATCTAAAATTAAAATGAAAACTAAAAATATAAAAAATACAATTAAAAATATTAATGGATACTATAATAGTATATAAATAATACAAAAACTAAAATTGACAGGCAGCTAACATCATGAAACCTACTAAGGGACCGATTTGGAGTGCACTGCATAGGCGTTACACAAATATCACTCCCCATGTGATGTGCACACATCACAAAAATTAAAATGTAAAAAAAATTTTTTTGAAGTTGTAAATAAAACATTATTGAAGTAAGTTTTGCAAAACAAAAAAAATGTTTTGCTTGCTGTTTCTTTGTGATTGTTTGTAAACCCTACACTAGTGAAAAATAAATATACTAAAATGCTTTTAAAATACTTTTATTTCATGCCAAGTATACTACAAATACATTTACATATTATATACCCTGCACTTGTATGTTGGGTATATTAAACTGGTATACTTAAAGTTTGCTAAATTGGAACAACAAATTTTGTACTTTGTAAAGTGCACTGTAATTAGCTGAAAGTAGTGCTGAAATACAACTAAAGATATATTGCAGTTTGTGCTAAAATAGTTTGTGCTAAAGTGGAACTAATGCAAGTTCAGGGACACTTTACATATCTTGCATTTAAAGACTGATATTATTCAAAGATCATACAGTCCTCATCAGCAGTGACTCTAAAACACATTTTAGGCTTAATATTAAGAAATGTGCATTGTGCAGAAGTAGTACTCCAAATAAGGTTTAATAAAAATATTTATATCAGTAAATCTCGAGCGATATGTCAGTAAATGCTAGTTTTGGACATAATCCATTTTAGATTATATTGGATTTTTTTTAGGTATTTTGCTGCAATGAATAAAATAAAAGTATGTTTATAATGAGTATTTTTTATTATTTTAATTTTTTATTTCATAAATAAATAAATACATTTTAATTCAGAAATTATTTTTTTATTTCAGCCGTATTTGCCAGCTTGAATGGATTTTTTCACTGAGTATGTTGCAGTGTGTTAAAGGGATAGTTCACCCAAAAATGTTATTTATATTATTTATTTATATTTATATTATATTCTGGAGGATGTTAACGAAAAAGTTGTTTGACTTCCCTAGTAGGAGAAAATGGAAGTCGATGGCTACCAGCAGCTGTGATGTTTTTGGATGAACTGTCTCTTTAAGGATAGAAACAAGGTATTTTACTTAGCCAGCTTGGCCTGTAGCACACATATGATGGCTTAAAATGCTGTCTACGTAGGGAGCTCACTAGGTTTTGGAACAGAACTATTTTGAGTTTTCGATTTTTTGCAGTTATGTTAATTTACCTCATGTGGGTTTTTCGTTTCAAATATTTTGCTGTTTTTCTCATTAAACCTTAAACTTGTGTGTGTGTTTTGCAGTTCCGTCTATGTGGGGGGCTGTAGCAGCTCTCAGATCAGTTTATATCGACGACTTAAGGGACTCGCACAGGCTGCACACCTGTTGTGTCAATTCTCTGCGTTCAAGTTCACTCAAGGTCATATTTTTAACACGGTGGCCACGTTTGAACACATATGCGAATTGCGTTATGTTTGTGTGCGTGTGTGTGTCTCCTGTCTCACCCCCCGGACAACAGGTGTGGCCCCTGAAACAGAACAGCCATCTGGATCTCGTTTGCCTGTCTTTTGAGAGCACACCGATTTAGCCATTGCCTCATTTCGCAGCCTTATTTCACGTACTCTGTCACGGCACTCTTTGGTCGCGGCTTAACATTAACACATTACGGCAGCGTCCTCTTAAAGGGATAGTTCACCCAAAAGCCATTCAAGATGTCGATGTTTTTTTTTCTAGTAAAACAGATTTACTATCTAACTTTGTTGGGCTTTGGTGATTCGTAAAGTCAAAAAAAGCATATTACGGAACACAAATTGTAATACCTGTCGCACCTGACAATATATTAAGGTCTCGTGAGGCAAAATGATTAGTCAGTAAACAAGAAACCAGTAAGTGCAAGAAACATTATTAGGGTACAGCGGAGCTTAAGGTACCCTGGGGTAAAAGACGCCTTTGATATTATTTTTTTAGTTAAACCATTAGATGGCACAAAAACACTTTCTAAAACATTCGCTTTTCAAGATACACGTGCAAATTTGGCTGATGTGTGATGCGAACTCGATTTTGTGCTTAGTTGTTCTAATATTTGATGTTTTTTAAAATGTTGTAGATTTCAGAAGCAAATGAGAATCACTAAAATGGATGCATATATTTTGAGACAAATGTCTTCTTAATGAGAATAAAATAACAGTTTTTAAATAACGAAAGAATATGTACAAGTATGGTATTTGTGGTAAAAAGCGCCCCTGCTGTTGGGGCTAAAGGCACAATAATTAACATAATAATTAATAGATGGCTGATTTTTCCATTTGTTGATATGACATGGTTAGATTCAGATGGTAAATATCATATATTATGTTGGGTGTCCATCTTAGAGATAATCACCATGTTTAGAATGAAACCATCATATTTAAAAACATGATATTAAAGGAGAAGTCCTCTTCCAGAACAACAGTTCACAAATAATTTACTCACCCCCTTGTCATCCAAGATGTTCATGTCTTTCTGTCTTCAGTCGTAAAGAAATTATGGTTTTTGAGGAAAACATTTCAGGATTTTTCTGCATATAATGGACTTCATTGGTGCCCCAATTTTGAATTTCCAAAATGTAGTTGAAATGCAGCTTCAAAGGGCTCTAAATGATCCCAGCCGAGGAAGAAGGGTCTTATCTAGGGAAACAATCAGTCATTTTTTTTGAAAAATAAATTTTTTTATACTTTTTAAGCACAAAAGCTGGTGTAGCACAGGCTCTGGGATGTGCGTCCACGATGCTACAAATTAGTGATGGGTTGTTCTTGAACGACTCATTTTGAATAAATCTTTAATGTGACTCAGTAAGAACGAGCTGTCTCCAGGAGTGATTCGTTCAGTCGCGCTTGCACAACATCCTATTAGGTTCTGTACTGGAATTAGTTTCGAGTCTTCGGGTTTTTCGAGTCGTACGTTCATCTTATGGGGCTGTCACGTGATGAACGAACGAATCCGAAAATTTGTCAGATAAGAGGTGAGGTGAGCTAATCATAGACTAAAGACCCAGGTAAACAATGAATTAATATTTTCTGTTTCTTATAGCATTATAGTCTTCTATGTCTAAGTTCATCGTCTGTGTACTCTGGTTCAAAAAGGTAGAGTATGGCGAAAAACTCCATCTTATTTTCTCCTACAACTTCAGAATCGTCCGACATCGTTGTACCTTTTTGTTTGTAAACAGTGTTTGACTTACTTGCACTTACTTAGTCTTTGCACGTTCGCTTTGTAAACACTGGGACTGTAGTTCCATGTGAACATTTAACGTGATTCAATAGTATGTAGCGTTGTGAACGCGCATCCCAGAGCCTGTGCTACACAAGCTTTTGTGCTTAAAAAGTATACAAATTTTTATTTTCTCGAAAAAAAATGACACATTGTTTTGCTAGATAAGACCCTTCTTCCTCGGCTGGGATCGTTTAGAGCCCTTTGAAGCTGCATTTATACTACATTGGGAAGTTGGGAAGTAAACTACTTTGGAAGTTCAAAATCGGGGCACCATATCAGTCCATTATATGGAGAAAAATCCTGAAATGCTTTCCTCAAAAATGATAATTTCTTCACGACTGAAGACAAAAACACATGAACATCTTGGATGACAAGGGGGTGACTAAATTATTTGTAAATTGTTGTTCTGGAAGTGGAGTTCTCCTTTAATCATATCATATAATAAAATACCATTTGATACTACTGTAAATCTATAAATTAAACTATTATGGGACCTTCTTAAATGCTTTCAGAATCTTTACTTTTTAAAATGATTTTGTTTCTGTAATTTACATTTTTTTTTTATATTAACAGTTTAATGACAGTATATTTATTGAACAAAAATTAATTCTTTTATTTTTCTTCTATAACTGATCGTTCTTGGCTGGGATCGCTTACAACCGCATTTGGGATCGTTTGAAGCTGCATTTAAACTACATTTTGGAAATACAAATTCGGGGCACCATAGCAGTCCATTATATTGAGAAAAATCCTGAAATGTTTTCCTCAAAAAACAATTTCTTTACGACTGAAGAAAGAAAAACGTGAACATCTTGAATGACAAGGGGGTGAGTACATTATATGTGAATCTTTGTTTTGGACGTGGACTTCCCCTTTAACTTAGACATGTGTCTAATTGTACATTCATAAGATTTTAAATAAAAATAAACGACTTGTATGATTAATTGACACAAAAAATCTGTTGCTCCATGAATGTTTAATACAAACATATTTTTTTAAAAATACATGTAATATTTTTGCATTTAATATTTATTTTTATTTTCTGATTTTATTTAATAAATACATATGTCCACTGTTCCCACCAGGAAAACTACTTTAATATTATATTGCACAATATAGCTGTTTTTACTGTATTTTTATTTTTATTACAGAGTTACTTTTTTTTCAGGTTGTTAACCCTGTAAATCCTGCTATATCATTTTTGACATATGTATTTCTAAGGCCTGACACATGGTAATTTCTAATTACCCACATGATCAAAATTTCTATCGTTATATCGTCAGAAGCCATGGGTGTTAATTTTGTGTTCTCTGATATGCTTTTTTGACTCTCAGAGTGACAGTAGTCTTGCATTTTATGAGTTTCAGCTGAAAATCTTCTTTGCTGTTCTACTGAAAAAAAGCCATCTTGGATGGCCTGAAGGTGAGTAAATTAACAGCAAATTTTCATTTATGGGTGAACTATCCCTTTAACGTTACCACAGTGTCTGAATTGCGTTGAATTTGGGCAGCGGTTGCGTTTACTTTGCTAGACGCCAGGAGGGAGAAGATTGAGCCGCTAAGAATTTATTGTTCTGAGAGGAATTCCAGTGTTTGAGAAACAGGAACAGATAACAAAAGGATAGATGATGCCAGGGTCGTCTCTGGGGTTGTGGAGCAGAGGTTCAACAAGGTTTAACTCAAACAGAGGCTTCTTTAAGACATTCTTAACATGCTGGACAGATCAGAGATTGTCCTCCCTCTGTGCTTTATGTGTCTCAATTAGGACTTTGCATGAAACGCTGGTCTAAATTAAGTTGTTGCAAACCAAACGAACAAAGAGATCTCAGAATGCAAGAAGAAATATTCAACTCCACAAAAGCAATTACCTGCTAAATCAAATGAGGTCAGAGAATGTCTCATTCGCTGACTTTTTATGGGTGAGGACAATCAGAAGGACAAATTGTCTGTCGAGAAGTGGAGACAGCAGGCAACTATATCATCTTCTGAAAGATGGAATGAGAAAAGTGTAGTTGGTGCATGTCATATTTGTTTTATGAGTTTAGTTTGCATTGTGTGTTACAACCCACCTCCTGGGTTTTATTCATTTTCCCCTGATTTTAAACAGAATCAAAAGCAAATAACATTAAATAAGACAACAAATGTGGTTCCTTTGACATATGAATTCACAATAAAGTAAAGACTTACAGGCAGTTACAGCAATTGCAAGTAACAGAAGTCATGTAAACATATTACTTTTTTCAGGTAACTAGTAAAGTAACACGTTACTTTTAAATTTTTAACTGAGTTACTTTTTTAAATAAGTAACGCAGGTTACTTTGACTTCCCATTTATTGACTGACAGCTCTCCTGTCACCATGTTAAAAGAAATTGGGAGTGAGGTGCAAAAGCAGAAGCACTTCCTTCATGCTGAGAATTTTTCATTTCACTTTTCAAGTGAAAGATCCAAAAATATAGCTTTTGGGTTTATTCTTATTAAAAAAACAAACAAGCGATCCCAGCCCAGGGGACAAAAAGTAACGCAAAAGTAACGAAATGCATTACTTACCATGAAAAGTAACTAAATAATGCAATTAATTACTTTTTTTATGGAGTAACACAATATTTTAATGCATTACTTTTAATAGTAACTTTCCCAAACACAATATTTTATTTTATTTTATTTTATTATAGGTTATAATGTAATATAATAATATTAATAAAAAATATTACATTTTAATTATATTAGTTTTAAATTATTTTTTGTTATTTTTTATAAAATACATGTAATATATTTGCATTTAATATTTATTTTTATTTTATGATTTTAGGTAATAAATACATACAGTATGTAAACACATAATATTAAATTATTTTTAATTGTAATATAATAATATTAATAAACATATTGTTAATTATATTATTTTTAACATTTAATATATATTTTTATTTTATAATTTTATTTAATAAATACATATGTATTATATTATATTATATTATATATTTAAATTATAATATAATATAATATAATATAATAAAATTAACACAAATAATATTAATTATATTATTTTAAAACTTATTTTTGTTCTTTTTATAAAGTACATGTAATATATTTGCATTTAATATTTATTTTTATTTTACAATTTTATTTAATAAATAATATGTCCACTGTTCCCACCAGGCAAACTACTTTAATATTATATTATATTATATTATATTATATAGCTGTTTTTACTGTATTTTTATCAAATAAATGCAGAAAAAAATGCAAAAAAATTTGCTATCATCTGATTGATAGTTAATACTTTTTTAGCAAGTAAAAGGCGTTTTTAAAATAATATCGTTTGCATTGTTACTAATATTTCAAGATGAACATTTACTCTGCTGAAGCAGCTTAGGTTTGCTTAATTATCCACATTTCTTTTTTTAGAAAAAATTATGTTAAAATGTCAGCATTAAATATGATTCATCAGGCTTTTGAGCACTTATTTGTTCATCCCTTAATCATCATTGTATTGCATTGGATTATGTTTCACTCCCACAATAAAACTACACAGCTTTGATCATAAAAATATTTATAGCCAATTTATGTTAGTAATTATTTCTGATTATATTAGTAAGAACTTCTGGCCATGTTAATATCAACATCTGCATCAAATTGCATATTTTTGCTCAGTTTGTGCATCTGAATAAAAGTGTTTTTCTCTTCTTGATTATGAGCTTCATATTCTCACAGTATCATAATATGGGCCGTAAAACCCTGATATATCAAAACGTAAAATGCCGGGCATGATAAAAAACATATATATGTTTTAGTTTTTCATTTATCATTTGTCTAATGGTTCAATAAACTTAAACTTAGTTCAGTATTTTTTCTGACTATTACTTCATATGTCAGGCTTTACAGGGTTAAAACACATTTTTAATTATGTATTTTTTCAGTTTAGCTAGATAAACTTCAGACGCTGATCATACGGAGAGAACAACAAGCAGCTGCTGCGAGTGTGTAAAGTTCAAGGTACCTAATTCAATCAGATTAATTCACAACTTAGATTTAATAAATATTCAAAAGGCATAAAAACTGAATGAATAACAAATGGTTTTCATTGAGCTGGGCAGCACTGAGTAACCATAGCTACATTATTGGTGTTATCCAGCTGAACTACGGCCCGCTTGCTGGTTCCCGCTCGCAACAACCAGTGGCTAACTTTTATTACAGAGCGCTCAGATGGATTAGGCCCGAATTGCAACAAAGAAAGGCTGTGCATAGATTTTACGCCACGTTACCCCTTCCTGGGAACTGCCCGTCACCGGCTTTGTTTGAGAGTGGAGCTGTGTATACACCTGCTTTGTGTCTTGTTACTACACACACATACACACACCAGCACAGGTTCATCCTTTATTCAACAAATAAGCAAAATTATACAAGACAAGCCACGCTGCTAAACTGTACAGTAGAGGCCTGTAAACCATTTACATCTGTAATGAGAATTTTGTTTTTAGGAATAGGCTGGATTGTAAAAACTAGGCATTTTTATACAAATATAATAATAATTGATTTCTAAAATTTGAAGTGCCAGATGTTGAAATGAAGTTTATTTAAGTTACATTTATATTAATATTTGGAGAGTTTTGTGTTTTTTTAATGCAACATATAAAATATATATAATATATTTCTATTTAATGTTTTTTTTTTATTTGTATTTTATGATTTCATTTAATAAATACATATAGGTTCAGCTCTTACCAGCCAACTTATACATGTCATATATTAATACTTATTTTTAATTATTTTTATTTAAGAAATAAATGGGTGTAAGATATTTTGAGTGCTGTTCCCGCAAGGGAAACTACTTATTATTATTTTTATAATAATAGTTTTGTGTTTTCCAATTTTTGTATATTTTATTGATCATTTTTATAAAACATATTTAGCAATTTTGTGTGTTTGTTTCTTGGGTTATGTTCAGGATAGCATGCTACATACTATACTTCTGTACTACACATTAATTTAATTTAATTTTATTTAATTTTATTTTTATTTATTTTATTTTAATATTACTATTGCTATTTATTTTAATTTGTATTAATATATTTTTTATTAATAATAATTATTATATTAATAATTAATAATAGTTTTGTGTTTTCCAATTTTTGTATATTTTATTAATAATTTTTATACTATACTTCTGTACTACATATTTATTTTATTATATTTTTATTTATTTTTTATTTTATTTGATTGTAACATTTAATAAATAAATAAATGTTTGTAAGATATTATGAGTGCTGTTCCCACAAGGGAAACTACTTATTATTTTGTCAGTTTAATATTATAATAATAGTTTTGTGTTTTCCAGTGTTTAGATATTCTATTGGTAATTTTATACAACATATTTATTATATTTGTATTTTACATTTATTTTATTTTCTAATAAATAGTATTATCAGAGACTATCTGTTTCAGTTTAAGTGGTGACTTCAGCCCGAAAAGTTGTGCATTTTGATGACGGATTACGAAGACAAACATATTGTTTTCTTAGAATAACATGCATAAATGAGTCATGCACAATAAATAATATGTGTTAAGAAAATATGATCAGTGATTTCATGTGGACTGTTAAAGCCAAAGGTCACCTGTTGATGTAAGTTTGGCTGATGTTTTCTGTTTTTCCTGAGGTCATGTTGTTTGTTCTGGATTGCTTGAGTTAGTGTGTCGCACTGATCAAAGGCTGTAAATCGCTCAGGATCAGGATACTGTATACGTGTATATGGTCATTCTGCATCTAATGTTTGATATTCAGTCCAAATCCAAATTAAAGTAAACATTTAAGTGCTTATACAGCACCCCATTTCTTTGGATCATAGTTTTCTTTCCCCTTTCAACTTTATCAGTTCTGAGTCTAATAGAGTAGATGACAGCAGGAGAACAACCTTTGGCAACTTTGTGTGTTTGTTTCTTGGGTTATGTTCAGGATAGATCCAACATACTATACTTCTGTACTACATTTTTATTTGTATTTGTATTTTTTTATTTTATTTTATTTTATTTTACAATGCACTTGAATTATCCTTCCATTTCCACTTTAATGAATGAACTGAACATGATATAAGCTGCAATCTCTTTCATGTTTTTTTTTTTAAATAAAATAATAATAAACATAAAAATAACGAAATTTATAAAACCAAGACAATAAGTGGTTAAAACTGAAAATGATCAATAAAGTTGAATTCAGATGACTAAAATCAAGATTAATTAATAAGACTAAAATTAAACTTAAAATTAGGCAAAAATATTTCTGAAATAAACATGCAGTTCCTATCGGACAAACCACTTAGCTGCCATCATATAGTCTTTTTATATTAATATTAATGTTTTAATATATTAATATGTATTAATAGTAGTAAAAATACTTTATTATTCTAATATTTTAAATTAATTTTTATTTTTATAATTTATACTTGTACTATAATTTGTATTAAATATATATATATTTTTATTTTAATAAATAATTGTGTGTAAGATATTCCTAAAAAAAATATGTGCTGTTGCTGCAGCGCGAACAACTTATTTTGTTGTTTTGTGTTGTTAATTTAAAAATATTTTTTTATTAATTTGATAAAATATATTTGCATATATATTTGTATGCATTTTATTTTATATATATTTTATTGGCCTTATATTTGCATATTTGATTTTGATTTTAATTAATAATTAATTGTGTTTCTGCTGGACAAGCCACAGCATATTTTTTTTATAATAATAATAATAATAATAATAATAATAATAATAATAATTGTGTGTGTATATATATATATATATATATATATATTTAATTTAATACATAATTGTATGTAAGATATTCCTAAAAAAATCTGGGCTGTTGCTGTAGCGCAAACAACTTATTTTGTTGTTTTGTGTTGTTAATTCAAAAATATTTTTTTATTAATTTGATCAAATATATTTGCATATATATTTATATGCATTTTATTTTATATATATTTTATTGGCCTTATATTTGCATGTTTTATTTCGATTTTAATTAATAATTAATTGTGTTTCTGCTGGACAAGCCACAGCATTTTTTTATAATAATAATAATAATAATAATAATTGTATATATATATATATATATATATATTATATTAGGGCTGTCAAACGATTAATCGTGATTAATCACAAACAAAATAAAAGTTTGCCTACTAAATGTGTGTGTTCTCTGTGTAATTATTATGTATATGTAAATAACCACAAATTAATGCATTTAAGAGAAATATTTATGTACAAAATGTTTTTATTTATATATAATATAAATTCTATAAAAATTATAGTAAATATATATATTTAATATTTTAACGCTTTATATTTTTTTTATAAAATATATCTCATATATTCATTTTTAAAATAAATAATTTAATTTCAAAATAAGTAAATATTATAATAATATTGTAATATTCATTTATATTAATAACATATAAAAACCACGCATTCACATTTGTTTCAATGCTTAGCAAATGCTCCCCTCTGGTTTACCCTGCTGTGTGTGATATTGTTGAGTATAAGAGCGGAACAGCAGCTCATAGATGCTGATTAGAAACTTCAATTGGGCTTTTGCTCTCCTGTGTTCAGATTTGGGCCATGAGCCCAGATGCTCTGTGGGGTTCAGTGGCGTTCCTCCTCCTTTTCCTCCTCCTCCTCTCGCTACCTCTGTTTCTCATGCGCTCTCTCATCCTGTGTGTGTACTTGTGTTTTTGGACCGCTTTGCAATATCGTAAATCTGATAACCATGTAGTAGTGTTGTTACCTGGGAAACCCACCCTTGGGATGTTTGCTATTGGGTGGGTGGAAGAGTGTGTTATTTGGCAAATCAGAGCACATTCCACCAGATCTGCAAACACTGCTACTAATGCGTACAGACACACACACCAGCGTCACACCGTTAGATAAACCTTCAGCGCTCAGACGAACGCTCAAACTGTCACCACGCCGCTAGTGTGTTGTAAATCTGATCGCTTGGAAAAGTAATAGCGCAACACACCGCAAGAAGCCGTTCGGTTTGAGGTCGCTCTTTTTATTCTGCAGAAAGTTTAACATCACAATTAATGGTAACACTTTACAATAAGGTGTCATTTGTTAACATTAGTTAATGCATTAACTAGCATAAACAATACACTTATCATACTATTTATTAATCTTCGTCAACCTTAGTTAATAAAAACACAGTCATGGTTTGTTCATGTTAGCTCACAGTGCATTAACTAGTGTTAACAAACACAACTTGTGATTTGAGTAATTCATTAGTAAATGCTGATATTAACATTAACTAAGATTAATTAATGCTGTAGAAGTATTGTTCATTCTTAGTTCATGTTAACTAATAAATATGCTTTACCATACCGTGGTAAACACATCAGGATGATAAAAGGTTACACACTGAAGTTTAATATTCACAGTTTGAGGTTTGTTCAGATCACTAACTCAAAGCAGCAATAATATTAACACAGACCCTTCTTCTTATTCTGTAGGACGTTGCAGAAAGTTGGTGCGAAATGGTGCTAAATATAAATAAACTCACCAGAATTATATTTTATTGCTCAGATATTCATAAGATGCTTAAAGAAGTCCACTTCCAAAACAAAGATTCACATATAATGTACTCACCCCCTTGTCATCCAAGATGCTCATGTCTTTCTTTCTTCAGTCGTAAAGAAATTATGTTTTTTGAGGAAAACATTTCAGGACAATAGACTGCTATGGTGCCCCGATTTTGAACTTCCAAAATGCAGTTTAAATGCGGCTTCAAATGATCCCAAATGCGGTTGTAAACGATCCCAGCTGAGGAAGAAAGATCTTATCTAGCAAAACAATTGGTTATTTTCATTAAAAAAATACAATTTAGATCTCAAAACGCTCATCTTAAAAACTTTTTAATGTCAAACGCTCGTCTTGTCTTACTCTGCCTGACTGCTTTTGTTCCGGTTCATGACAGTTAGGGTATGCTGAAAAACTCCCATCTCATGAAGTTGATGTCCTCAACTTCAAAATTGTCCTATATTGCTGTTTTACCTTTTTTGTTAAGGTTGTTTGATCTTCTGTGCATTTTCACTTTGCAAAGACTGGGTCGGTACTTCTGCAGCGATGTAGGATGACTTTGAAATGATTTTTGAAGTTGAGGGAGAAAATATGATTGGAGTTTTGCGACATACCCTAATTTACTCACTCCCTTGTCGTCCAAGATGTTCATGTCTTTCTTTCTTCAGTTGTAAAGAAATTTTGTAAAACAAATTTTTCTCGATATAGTGGACTTCAATGGTGCCCCGAAGTTTGAACTTCCAAAATGTAGTTTAAATG
This sequence comes from Labeo catla, assembly GCA_012976165.1. Taxonomy (NCBI): domain Eukaryota; kingdom Metazoa; phylum Chordata; class Actinopteri; order Cypriniformes; family Cyprinidae; genus Labeo; species Labeo catla. Next base: position 434,345 of record VONZ01000464.1, read on the forward strand.
CAGCTTCAAATAGCTCTAAACAATCCCATCCGAGGAAGAAGGGTCTTATCTAGCGATTTAGTTAGATAACACCCTTCTTTCTTTAGAACCTTTTGAAGCTGCACTTAAACTGCATTTTGGAACTTGGGAAAAAATTTGGGAATGTTTTCCTCAAGAAACATAATTTCTTATCGACTGAAGAAAGAAAGACATGAACATCTTGGATGACAAGGGGGTGAGTACATCATCTGTAAATTTTAACATGATTGACACAACATGAGGTCGTATTTAGTTTTATTAAGGACCTTTACACAGTTTCACTTCACTCTCCATTTAATCTCAGGCAGAAACATCTGAGATGCTGAAGAGATCTCACATCCTCATCTTTGATAACTAGATTGTTCTAATCTGTCCGATGTGTTCGTCTTCTTCCTGAAAACGCTGCTGGGATTCGTGTTTACACGCTGGAAATTCCCCCAGCATTACCCGACAAGGTCTCGGCATCTGGCCAGCGCAGACCCACAGCGGCCCGCTTGTTGAATAGGTCAGTCAGCCCTCAGGGAGCGAGGTGGATAAGAATAACTGAATGTCATGGAGGGCTTCGGTGGACTTAACTTAATTAGGGGACGCTTTTAGATGAAAAGCCTGCTTCACAGCTGCTGCGGCCCTGCAGGTACATGCAACAGGGGGCCTCTGAGCTTCCATGCGCCTTTCCCTATTTAACTACTTCTGCCTGATATAATGCTGCTAAAAAGGCCACCTGGCATTTCCCCTAAATGATAGAAGCTCTCTGGCGGGTTTGTGGGGTGACCTCCACGACCGAATGATATTAAAGGAAAGATCGGCTCAGATGGAGAGCTCTTTCAAGCTGGAGAAAGGTGAGCCAGAGGTGAATATCCACGGACATTTTTTTGTGTATATCTGTCAAGACAGTAGCTCTAGTATGCATTAGTCATGGAATTTGTTGTTAAGATCGCCTGTATTAAGTTGCATAATCTTCTATGGTTAGTTTGCACTGTCATCTCTTAGGAAAGAGAATCTAATATGCTGTAATAAGAGCAATTTGCCATCACTATGGTCATGTATTTAAAAGTTGTTAACAGACAGTCATACTGACTTACATTTATATCAGTGTTATTTTAGTATCAGTAGTTCTTAATATTTTTAATTCGATTTTTTTTCTTTTTTCTGATTTTAATTTCTCTTAAAGTTTTAGTTGTTTTTCTGTCATTTTTATTATTTTTAAATATATGAAAATATAAAGCCTTTATAATTTTCATTAAATCTTAGTTTTTGTTTATTTACTTTTAGTTATATTAGTGCTTCCGTGTAAACTAAACGGACATGAGAAATGAATTAGCTGAAATAAAGATACATTTTTAAATATTTAGATTTTTTTTTATATTTACTTAAAAAAATGTTATATTTTAAGATTATTTCAAGAATCTGTTTATTTCAAGATTTTTTTATAGTTTTAGTTGACAACAATAAATTTGATGTATATTTATATATATATATAAATATATAATTAATATTATAAATATTATAAAATATATATATATATATATTGTAATGCCACGCCAGCAGAGGGAGCCCTCACCCATTGACTGACTGTTACCGCTCCCTCTGCTGCTTCTATGGTTACTTCCTGTACTTCTGCGAAGTATTGTTTTGCCTGTGCGGACTCTACCAAGCGTTTTCCCTGTTTTCATTGCCTTGTTTTTGTTATCTCCACGGTTTTGTTTCTTTGTCATAGTTTTACCTTGTTTCTTGCCATAGTTTTGCCTAGTTTCATAGCCTTGTTTATTTTGCTACTTTGGACTGCCCTCATACCTTGCCCTCATATTACTGTTTGTTTGGAGATTGACCCTGCCTGTCTTGACTACGATCTGTTTAATAAAGCTTGCATTTGGATCTATCACGCTTCCTAAGAGTCCTTTTATTTTTATATATATATATATAATTTTTATTTATAAAATGTAAGATATTTTGAATTATGAAGAATGTAATGCTTTTTAACATAATATAAATCATGAACGTGGATATCGATCATGGATTATAATGCATGGTTTATAATGCATATAATGACACTCTTTAAGTAGTTCATTATATATCAAACTACTGTAAATTGATTACTATGTTTACAGATATTTAGAACAGCATGATTTTTACATGGTACTATGTTAACGGCAATTATATTTTTGGATATTCTCGAGGTTTTCTACATTTAAATAAATAAATGCATAACAAAGTAATTAAATAAATACTATTTTGGTATGACTTTTTTTATATTATTTTGAAGTGCTTTAGTTAAAATGCTATTAGCATTAGATAGCACAGCATAAGCCACTTGGAAAAGTTGTGTTGTGGCTGTGTTTGAGTATACCACCATGAGCATTGCATTTTTAAGATGCTGTGCTGGGTTAAAAATAGTCTTTTAAAACTTTTAAAAAAGCATCTCAAGACTCACTGCAGTCTGTTCTGTTCTGTTTCACTCCATCTAGATGTTGTAAAAATGCATCTTATGCTTCCAAGAAACACATCTAATCGAGGTCAGCTCAACCTGAAACCAGCCTAATCATACAGGGCTTTCTTAGGACCGGTCAATTTTTATTGCATTATGCATTTTGCAACTGTTTTGTTCAATAAAACCATATGATTACTTGCTTTTATTATATATGTATTTTAAGCAATTTTCAAGGCTATTGTTCACTTTTATCAAGTGAACAATGTCTATTTTTATTACCACAATAAAGTATCCCATTACTCGATTAATCGCCAGAATAATCGCCCGATTACTTGATTACTAAAATAATCGTTAGTGACGTAACGTATAAATATTAAATTTTAACCTTGTTGTGTATGCTGCCTTGTAAAAACTGCTATTTATTTCAGGAAATGCACATTTCATTTTTAATTGCAGCTTAGATTTACTGAGCTGAAGTGGTGATTTTGGCATTTTATTTAGCTAAGCTAATGATATTACTGCGGGTAGCATGCTGTTCTTCAGCAGGGACTGATGGTTTACTCATGACTTCATCTGCCTGCTTTGGGCAGCTGATTATCTGATTGACAACATGATGCGGTCGAGCTGAGGATGTATGCACACATCAGTGAGAGCGCAGAAGAGTTTGGTTAGCAGACTCTTTTCTCCACACGCGGCTGGGAATTCTTTCA